>OY811973.1:7689262-8214262 GCA_963681505.1 Eunapius fragilis | reverse complement strand
AAATCAATGCTGAACTTTTGGAGCAGTGGTTTGCTTCAGTTTGAACGGTAGGAGTTGTTGCCAAATTGACTTTTCCCGTACCCAGTAGGAAACCAAGCGAACACATCCCGACCATTGTACAGATGGAAAAGTATTATTTTAAATTTTATTGTTATTATTTACTTTTTACTATTTATAGTAAATATACAAGACTTGGATACACCATGTATACTAATATACAATCAGTGGTATAAAATAGGTGGTAGTCAGACAACACTATAAAGACTGGATGAGACCTGTGCAACCTTTACTATCCGGTCAACAGGGGAGTGGTTAAAGGCATGGCCTAAAGATGATCGAGCTCCTCTGATGCACATGATGGAGGAGCATAGGAGGGAGAACAAAAGATGGCATCGCATCCAGGCCATGGTTGAACTGTATGAGTGGCCCTATTTTGTTGAGAGCTGGGCAGCAATTCGTTTGTAGACCACTGTGGCCTCCCTTCCTAAGCCGGCCACCGGTGGCAGAGAAGATGAGTGGGGTGAAGGAAGCATGCTCAACTTCAAGGATCCTTCCCTCATAGCCATAGGCTCGTTTCTTTGAGACCTCGTGGGAGTAGCAGCAGGCAGATAGTTGAGGTCATCTATTTGAGGGGGCGTAGGGGTTGAAAACCTTTACGTCAAAGAATGCTCTCTCAAAACGACTCCCCCAAAAACCATCAGCTGTTACATCAAGTCGAGCACCATCCTGGAAGTTGGCTGAGGCAGAGGTGTGGAACTTACCTGTGTAGATGAGGCTCAACACAAACATTGTGGCAGATTTCTGACAGAAGATAGGCAGTATAGTTTCTGATTTCATTGCGTCCGATAGAAAGGAAACCACCTTTTGGACATGACTGTACATGTTTAATAGAGAAGGAAACACCACAGGCACAGCTGGTGGGCATGTTGGCAGGTAACCAGCCATATCTAAGAGCTAGTGCATCTCGGAAAGCGGTCTTATGAAGGGTATAAACCCATACTCCTCTACAGGTAGCACTGTAAGCCGGCTGGAAGCTCCTTTTTCTTGACAGGTCCATTGCTAGCTGAAGATTTGAAGGCAGTGTGGCTCTGAGTTGGGTAGCAGCAGTACTGTATCTGTTGAGCTTCATTTTCATTATTTCCTTTATTGATGTTTGTTGCTCAAGGACTGTTTCTTCCGTGTAGTCATAGTTGTGAGACAAGATATTGTTTATTAGTGGCTGAGAAATGAGACTGGAAGAGTTGAATTCAGACTGAGATAAAGCGGATGGTTTATTAAACCCATTCTACCTAATCTGGCTGGCAGGGCAAACAGCTCTCTATCAGTGTTGGAAGGGGCACATCGCCCTGAGAGGTTGGGTATCAGTTTGGATCGGATTATATCTTCAAGTGGTTGCATTAAGTGACTGATGTTTGGTATGGTTCTGGCCAGAAAAGTCCAGATGAAAAGTGCTTTCTTCTGCTTGGCCTTGAGTATTAGGCTTTCCTGGTGAACATGCACACCTTAGAGAATAAGCTATGGTACCGCATCACGGAACTCAGCTGAATACGCCATCATTCGATCAGTTGACTAGTATACGGAAAGGATTAAAAACCAAATTACAACAGTACACGATTCACCAGTTTCTGGTAAATGGCTAGCGCATGCGCTCCGTCTAGTCTGGCCGCTTCTATAGCGAACAAAATGAGTAAGAAAGTAGCTGCAGACGACATAGGCGTCTCTTAACATATGAAATAATTTGAAAACGTTAGAAATTATGCGCTCCCTTATATTGCATTTAAAAAAGTACCGCTGATTTGTACCCTCTGAGCCTCTGTGATTAGTGTGCTGCTTCTGTAGATGTCTCGAACAATGGCGTTAAAGATGATCTACTTTGGACACGTATCTGGTTGGCTCTGTTGATGATGAAATTGTCTCTCCTTCATCACAAGTGACCTTTAGCAATTACAATGATTTCTATGTGAGTTGTGCGTGACAATTGGCAAAGAGAATGATTTTTTTTTGCGTTTGGCAAAATGTGTTTACTATTATGATGTACATTCTAAACAAGTAATAAAAAACATTCTCTGTACGAGAAGGTTGGTAGTATGTAGGAATCAAAGGTGATGGTGGTGTAAAAAGCAAGGGAACGACGCTTCTGATTGAAAAGGAAAAATGAAATAGACCTATATTAGCGGTATGTTGTCATATTGTGTTGCTAAGATAAGTCTATTTCATTTTTCCTTTTCAATCAGAAACCTTGTTCCCTTGCTTTCTACACCACCATCACCTTTGATTCCTACATACTACCAACCTTCTCGTATAGAGAATGTTTTTATTACTTGTTTCCAAAATTTTTCTGGTGTATTTTTATTTAGTTTATGATACTCATAGACCCAGATAGCAAGAATGTCAACTTGCGCGATCATGACAGATTTTTTTTTTAAATCTCGTGGCCATGCAATTTTGCTCATTGCTGTTCATGTGCGCGGGAGACGTTAATTAATTGCCTTCCACACGATGCATGTGTAACCACAGGTCTGAGAGGCAAGAATGTATAACACTTGCAAATTTTATCCACTAGTCACCACTATGTGATAAAAGACATGTGATCCGGAAATTGCTACAGAAGGAATGTGATGCTTGGCTTTGACTCCCAGAGTCTATCAAATCAATAGATGTCATGGCTCTTTAGATCCTTTGAAATGGTGGAAATGCAAAACACACAATTCCCCACTATAATTGCTCAAAAGAGTGCACGACAAGGTGTCAGGCGCGCTACCAAAAGGACAGACAAAGCGACCACCCAAAGGTACATTACAGCATGGATAAAGGTTGGATCCAATGAGCATGCATGGTATATTGCTAAACTCAAATGAATCTGTCTATTCCTGCATCATCGTCCCTTCAGATAATAGTGCATTTTCAAAAGCCAAGTTGATCCAGGCATGCGATGGGCATCAGTTCTCCTTAAGCATATGCAAGAATATGCTTTGAAAGACATGAGTCAATCGCATTAAGCACTATAGATGCTACAATTAATTAACTGATTGCACGTATTGGTAAACGTAGAGGCGTGGTCTGGCCTGAAATGCCGGCTGGCGTTTGGCAGCCTGGCGTTATACACATCATACACACATTTCGAACAGCGCATGTTAGGGGGCGTCTCCAAACTCTTTTGGAAAAGTTAACGTCATTTTGACGTTGGGGGGGGGGGGGGGGGGGGGGGGGGGGGGGGGGCGGTTCGTGCTCGTGACGTTTCCCGATGTACTGACCAAAAAAAAAAGGCGTCCGGACTCCCACAACCTTCGATATCAATGACGTTATGAGGGGGGGGGGGGGGGGGGGGGGGGGTTATAATGAAACGTCAAAATGACGTTATCTTTTCCAAAATAGTTTGGAGACGCCCCCTTACTATAAAGCGGAGAGAGGCGCAATATCAACCACTGTATAAACTGTTACAGAAACTAATCCTTTCATTTTGGCGATATACCATGCATGCTCATTGGATCCAACATTTATAATTTACACATGCTGTAACGTGCCTATGGGTGGTCGCTTTGTTGATCCTTTCGGTAGCGCGCTTGACACATTGTCGTGTCTTGTATTGCACTCGTTTGGCAGATCTGGCGCAGCATCGGGGGTCTTTCCAATAGCGACTTCCTTTAGATGCTCGAATGGAATCAGAATTGTCCTTGTATATACGTAATTCGTTCTTCTAGCACTGAGCACGGTTTCATCAATGTCATTCTGATATCGCTGTCTTATAACAGATCTGATGGATTCAACATCACAATTGTATCTGTTGCGAACAGAGGTCTTCTTTTTCTCTGGATTTGCTGAATAACGTGCGCGGACTTTAGCTTTATAGTTTATACTCTTGCGATGACTTTATTTCTAACACTTCGTGTTTGGTTTTGAGGAATTTCGCTCGCCGTTGCGATATCTTTTCAGTTCTGTTTACGTGCATGAAGGCATTTTTAAAAAAGTTCTTTATAGCCCAAGTGTAAACTGAGATTGCATGGGAAAACCAACGAATTTGATAACGCTGGTAATTTTATACCTGCTGCGTCCTGAAAATTGTGATAGCTGATGTTATTTGTAGATCATGCACCACCAAATAAGGACTACTCGCTTTAAGCTAATTGCCCGATCGGTTAGACGTCTAACAGACCCCTGAAGATAACCTGCGGACACATCCTGAAGCGATTGGAACACTTGGCGTTCTTTACTAACGTTCCCGTCGTAGGTTGACGACGAAGGCGGAGGAGAAATTTTAGATGGACTGGTACGGACAATGGGGACGAGTATTTGTGTTCTCTAAAAGCGCACCGTCTTATGACCCGGAAACAACGCAGAACTGTTCTCCATTAATTTCAAACTTCATTGTTGCTGTTGGATTGTATGCAGTGCGATGTAATTATTTTAAACATTCTATTGCAGGCTGCATTTAGGAACCTAACCTACCCTCGGTATGCCTGGATCTTGTATTGGTGGCGATCAGGTCAGTGGTGGGAAAATGATGCATTCAATGGCAATGGATGCAGCACGATCTGAGTCAAATCACTGTCAGTAGATATGTGGGTTTGAAGACATCAAACATTTAATTTTCTGTACTCAGTACCACTCACTGCTGTGTCTCTGTCTGCTCTTGTGTAGAATTTAAGAAAAAATAATAAATAATTCAGTTCACCTGGTAGATTCAGGGAAAGTTACATGCAAGATGCACGTATACTGAAGTACAGATGGAAACAGTGTGTGTTGTCAATAACAGAATAAAAATATTCCTCATACTGAAAAACAAACAACAAGAAACTTGTGCAAACAAAGTTGCGCATACAATATGAAAAAATAAACTGATAAATAGACAAAAACAAACAAGGCATGAAAGCATGGTATTATCCCGAGAATACACATGCCATGCATGGGCCACAAACTAGCAGTGTATCCATGCCAACATGCTGAACTCATCACAGTACATGATACAACGGAGACTGATTACGTGCATGAAAGTAAACGTGTATACTGATTTAATTTCGCTTATCAAGCTAGGTGAAAGTAGCAAGTTTGGACCCGGGCTTTATAAAAATAAGCATTAAATTATTCCAGACAATTCATCACAATACTAAAACAGGCACCACTAAAAACAATCAGACCAGACATGCACGACAATGGAAGTGAGCTGGTGCATAAATAAATTATAAATTTTATTATATGATATAATAATTCATCAGATAGTGCAATTGGAAGCAGTGCCCTAACCCTATACCCATGCATGTAGAGCTTATAGATGTCACTATATAGATGAGCAGTATACAATATACAATATTGGCATTCTAATGATTAATGTGTGTTTTTTACTTGCTTCTTTTCTTGTAGACTGTGCTAAAGTTAAGCGGATAATTGCACCGGCAGTTAACTTTCCTTATGAGTTACCTGCGTTAATTCCTGAGCTGTTTATGGGGGAGGGAACTAGGAGGAAGGTGTGAGTACCTGGGTGGAGAGTTATAAAATTTGTCTTACAGGTTTTCCAAATTGACCGAAAACTACGCACATTGTTCAAATAACATGTTGTTTACATGCACTTTAACGCATTAGTGGTTAATTGTAGTTTATGTACATATATATAGGCAACAGACCAACAATCGTGCTGCAAACTCGGACACAGAGTCTTATTAATATGAGGTGCTTCCCTCTTTGGCCAAGGGTCCTAAGCAGTGCTGAAATGGATAAATTGCATATTGGTAAGCAGGAAAAATGACTGACAAGGTATTCTCAGTGCGGACTTTTTTTTTTCCGGTTTATTGGTATATGCTTTCGTGTAGAGTAGACATGCATGATCCACACCAATATGATGCATACGTATAAATCCTACCGACTTAGACTTTTCTGAAGGAACGGCCTGCATGCCAACATGCCCGGCGGGGTAGGGAGGCGGTAGTATATAAATGGGCATGTTAAGGTGGTGAGTGACAAAAATGCAGGGCAGTTGGTCACGTACATTGTTTTGTAATCTGGCCTGTATCAAAACATTGCTGTCCCAGTGCGTGTTCAAGTCATGCGTTGCGAATTTGGTTTTATGTCTTGTTGTGGGGTCAGTATTAGCAATGCATCCCTGACATAGCAGTTGTATTTTGGTGACGTTAAACTATCCGCTGCATGCATGCATTCTCATATGCATGATAAAAGGGTGGTATAAGAGTAAAATGCAATATAATTATATTAATTATAAATTTATAATAAATAGTATGTCAATAATGTGTCTGTGTTGTACTTATGTATACATAGGCGGCCCCAGCGCTTACCGAAGGGAGGGGCCAACCTACGAAGGGTGCCAAAGGAGGAGGGGCATTATCGATTTTGCAATCTTAGTCATTTGTTTTAATCGCTATTTGTACCCTCTGATGAGTGTTAGTAGCTATTTTAACATAGCTACTAACACTCATTTTACTTTAGCTACATGTAGTAAACATATTGCAACGCTACAGTAAAAATTACTTACAGGGGTTGGGGGGGCGCCATAACCAGGGTAGGGGGGGGGGGGGTGCCATGGCCCCCTGGCCCCCCCCCCCCGCCCCCACCCCCCTGGGGCCGCCTATGGTATATGTGGATTATAAGAGGCTTAACCTCACCTTAGTTCGATGCAATGCTAGAGCCTTGCTCTCCCGGTCAAGGTTGCAGCATGCAGAGGACATGGGTTGAAGGTAGCCTTCACAGTGTGAATAGGTGTGTGCGGGGGGGGGGGGGGGGGGGGGGGGGGGTTTAGGGTGTTTATGGCATGTCTGTTTTTAGACACTGTCAGTGTTTGTGCATTACCTTACAAAGTGTTTAATTACTTACATAAATACTTATACATATTCATAACCACACACAATACAAACAATTACACACAAAGTTCACCCACCCAAAGCACGCACCTAACCTATAGTAGTTCACTGATCACTAGATAATTGATCCCACGTGATGGTGTCCAATTAACTATTACTACTTAATTACTTATAAATCAAATCAATTATAATTTTGAAAATTATAATCAAGACCTGAAATGTTTTAAAGGTTCGTGCAACCGTTCACTGTTACGGAGATATACGATCGTTTAAACACGAAGTCGTGCCGTTTTTTTGTC
Organism: Eunapius fragilis; assembly: GCA_963681505.1. NCBI lineage: Eukaryota > Metazoa > Porifera > Demospongiae > Spongillida > Spongillidae > Eunapius > Eunapius fragilis. Next base: position 8,207,157 of record OY811973.1, on the reverse strand, counting down.
GATGGGGGAAGGAGGGAAGGCTTATATTACGGTTTAAGTAATCCATAATATGTGTACCGTATTACCAGTCACGGTGATCAGTGTGATGCTTCTGTTGATGTCTCAAACAACGGCATCCAAGAAGATTATCTACTTCGGACACATTACGTCGTTCGGAGCTTCAGGGTACAACTCTTCGGGGTCGGTGCCTGCAGTGGAGTTGGCAGTGGAACACATCAACAATAACCCCATTCTACCAGGCTACATGCTTGTATCCACACCTGTACAGGATTCAGGGGTAAGGGATCTAAAGTACAGCTAGTGAAAGCATTAGGCATGCAAGCCTGTGCAAGCCTATGGCGGATGTGGGAAGTGGGGGGGGGGGGGGGGGGGGGTAATCTTAAGGGACTGGATGCGGTATAGATGTAGCTGTTTTTCACTTACGCGCTTCATATAAATAGGACAGTTCACGCTAAAATGTCGTATCCGTAATGTATTAATGCTACGGACACTACCGACTTAATAACTGCAGTACTTTCTACCACACCATTTGTTTATGGCACATTTTATTACTACATATAGCTGTGCAAAGTGCGTGCACATTTTTCTGCTCGATTCGCGCCAATGATTTACGCACTCACCTCCCTTAATTTGATGGGCATTGGCGGGAATCAAGCGGGAGAATGTTCATGTACTTCGCACAGCAATACCCTCGCAACGGAAAGAGTAAAAATTAATGAACACAGCATATCAATAGCGACATGACTCTTCTACGTGTGTATCAAGTTTGAAGCGATTTGGACTCTCCTGCAGAAGAGTTTTTAAGTTGTGAACCACTAGGGTAAAGTTCTTTGTATGCAGCGTAAGGAGAGGACCTAAAGGACAAAAATAAATCGTGCCAAAGAGGAATGGTGTGACAGGATGTGCTGCAAATATTACGTCGTTGGCATTAATCGTTCTGAAGTTATAGCGATTCAAACGGAGAGCATTTTCATAACCTTTATTACATGTATAGCGCTACGACATTTTCCCATATTATAGCTACATGTATATATTCTATTGTGTATGTGCATACATTTTGTGCACACGCGTGCAAGTACAGTGCGACCACATTAAGTCTCTGGATGCATTCTTCTCTTCGGTTGTGTACACCTCAGACAGCTATAACATCATAGCCCTTCTTGGGTGTGGCTGCGGTGTTGCTACTGAACCTGTGGCCGAGATCAGCCACAGGTGGAACATAACTCAAGTAAGGGCGGGCAATTATATGTATGCTATGCGTGCACGTCATTGAATAAGCGGAAATTGAGCCCTGACTCTTTCCGCAGATATCGTACGCTTCGGGGTCTACTGGGCTGAGCAACAGGGCCCAGTTCAAAAAGTACTTTCGCACGTGGCCATCTTTTAAAGACATCGTACCTGGTTTGGTATCCGTATTGAAGTACTACAAATGGAAGAGAATTCGATTTTTAACACAGAAAGAGAATCTATTTACTGCGGTACACATCATAATATTAATTTAATGTAATTAATACTGGTAGAAATAATTTAGTACCAAGACCAATTGCAGAAGGCATACAGGGCAAATATATGGGACAGTGTTCAGCAAAATCGGGGCTTTTTGCTGTAAAATACAGTGCAATTAAATTTTAACCCCAGAACGCCCGATTTTATTAATTCATAAGGTCTGTTGCGTACCACAAGTACCTTGGCAGGTGATTAAAATCAATAGTTAGAATATAACTAAATGACTATTAATTTATTCACTATATATATGACCAGGACATGATAGTAAGCAATTTCACCATTCACTCACCCCATCTTGCTTAGAACTTTTTAATCCTACTAAGCTTCTGCCTGGAAGTAGATTAATACAACTCAATTTTCCTAAAATTGCTATCAGCTTTGATTGCATGACAGAAGGATATGCTAATTAGACTGCAAACCAAACAGTAGGATCAATAACTTCATACCCCACTCCCCTCACCTTAGAATGTCTGTCTATATATCTTTGGCATATCTTATTTTGTTCTGCAATGTACAACACAGATGTCAGCAGCTGCCAGAAATCTGATAGCTGGAGATATGGCAGGCATTGCTGTTGATGAAATTGTCTTTCCTTCATCACAAGTGACCTTTAGCAATTACAATGATTTCTTTGTAAGTTTTGTATTTACAACCTGTATCATGATTGAATGCTTTATCTTTTTAGGGTTCTTCAGCAGATTTCAGAGTATTCTTTATCAACATGTATGAACAATGGAGCACATTAGTTATTTGTGAGGTATAAATTGTCACAGTTAGGTGTGATGTAATTTATTCAATTTATAATTCTTCATGTAGGCTGCATTTAGGAACCTAACCTACCCTCGGTATGCCTGGATCCTGTATGGGTGGCAATCAGATCAGTGGTGGGAGAATGATGCATTCAATGGCAATGGATGCAGCCTTGAGGACAAGCTAAAGATCCTAGACAGAGCAATCATCGTTCAACACCATCCAGTCATAAAGAATCTCAGCCAAATCACCATCAGTGGATATGTATGTTTGATGGCATTAGATATTGTAGATAGAACAAAATTTCAATGTGCCTGCACACAAATAAATTATACAGTACCAATATAATAGAATTTTTCATGCTAGCAGGAACATTAATGTTTTTCTACCGGATGCTTTTGTTGGGTTGATTCATTTGTGCGAGTATACTATATCTATATGGCTGCAGTTCTCTTATGTCATTGCCTTTCAGATTGACGGGTTTGTTTATTTAGAAATACTGCTTTTTCCTACATGCATTCATATGCAGAGGTCTACTCATTTTTTTGCATTTTTTCCCCACAATGTGTAGAATATGTCACAGTATTTGCAGCTTTACAATGAAAAGAGAGCTTTAAACAATTATGGCAACCCAGTTGCTCAAACATTTGCCTATGATGCGGTGTGGGCACTGGCTCTTGCTCTCAACAAGACTGCTGAACAAATTAAGTCAAGCACTTCTATTCCAAAATGTCAAAACCTTCAAGGATATGCAAATATATCTCTTGATCAGTTTCAATACAACAATGCCAAACTCTCATGCTATCTGAACAGTAACCTCCAAGAAACAAACTTCAATGGCGTATCAGTATGTGCATAACTATTTTCTAACACTTGAATACTGGCCATTATTTTAGGGTTCTGTGTATTTTGACATCAATGGTACCAGAATCATCAAAAAAATAAGCATTTTACAATATCGGAGAGGTGAGACAAAAGCTTGACCTGCTTATTTTGAAGAAAACCACACACAAACAGATGGATCACACTTGAGGAAACAGTGTATTGGATATATTGATCTAGATCAGAATGCAACATACCCATTTTACGATGATTGCAATGAATCATCTTTGACTGCCTTTCCAAGTAAGTGATGACGCATCACTTGAGGTCTAATAATTTAATGCAAGTACAGGTGGGATCCCTCCTGATGGATCGTCACTTGAAGTTACACATTCAAACAATTTTACCATGGCAATGGTCTACTTTGCTTTGGCATCGATTGGAATCATCTTTGTATGTGTGTGTGGTGCATTTAACATTGGCTTCAGAAACACTAAGTGAGTCATTTATAGAAAAGGCACACAACTTTGTCAGTTATTTCAACCTCATTCAGAGCTCCACCCAAAATGTTTATTGTCTGCCACTCATTTCGTAGGATTATTCGCTTAACCAGTCCTAATCTCAATTATTTCATCTTGCTTGGAGCTCTCCTCCTGTACATGGGGATGTATGCAAACGTTGGGCTAACCACATCTTTTGACCTGGTAACAGTTCAGTGCCATGTACGTTACATTATCTTATTGTCCATTGATCTATCAAATTACTTACTTCTGCATGTGATCCTTTCTCAGTTCCAGACATGGCTGGTTTTCCTTGGGTATGCTTTGGTATTAGGTACAGTGATTGCAAAACTATGGAGGGTGTACCATATCTTTCACAATCCCACACCAGCAAAAAAGGTTACGGCATTCCAAATCTTTCATGGTGTCAATGCATGGATTAATATTACATCTATTTCAGCCTATCCATGACTGGCATCTCATAGTTATTGTACTTGTCCTTGGTGGAATACAGACCTTTTTGTTGTTCCTTGGATCATCTGTGCCTGTGCTACAACCACACCCACATCTTGTTCAAAATGCTGAAAATCCAGCCATAATGAAGGTAAAGATATTTTGAAAGGTTTGAAATTAACTGTAAGATGCTGGCTGTAATGTCACTTATTAGCAGTTCTTGAGAATGTTTTGTTGAATGTAGACATAACAAAAATAAATGATTGATGTTGGGGTATAAAAATGTCTTCAGTCGCTACACGTTCTTACACAAAAAATATAAAGGCTTTGATTACAGAAGAACGCAGTTTTAATGTCTAATGTACCGGACGTCCTCCCGGGGGGTACGTTAATCTACCACGGTGTACATAAATAAATTTATTCACTTTCTGCCGGTTTAACATCCGTAGTAACCATGCGTATCTCGATCGAATAGCTTCGCTTTTACGCTCTCATTTGGGACCAGGGGCAAAGAACTAGAGCTTGGCAATCTGGGGCCAAGCTGTACAACGAGCGTGCACCGCACCGTCAAATATAAAAGCGATGTTAACTGGCAGAACGTGAATAAATTAATTTTCTCAACACCATGGCAAATGTACTCCAGGGAGGACGCCCGGTACAATTAAACATGAATGATTCTGTTCGAGAAATATGGGTGTGAGATAGGATTGCTAAATGCAATTACAAAGTCACAAGGGTGCACGATGACAACGACGTACTTAATTAATTCACAGCAAAAAAGGGGGTCGAATTAAATTTTGATTTGCAATTAGACTGATACAGGATGTTATAAATGTGACTGTCAAATCAATTACAAATAAAATTTGATTCGCCGCGTTTTTTTGCTGTGATAAGGCTATATGCATGCCATGCTACAGTTACATCAACCCATGTACATGTATGTTTGATAACTAACATGTAGTTCGTCAAATTCATGTCGGACAACGTATTACGTTTTTACACACTAAAAATTCATGTAGGGCATGATGTATTGCGAGAGAAGAGTTGCATGGGCCATTTCATATGAAGCTGTGCGGTAAAGAACTCACTTGAAGTAATTGTGACTTAGATGCTCGCTGAGGGAGGCTGAAGTTAAAAAGCTGCATAGGCTTTAACACACGGCCAGTATCTGCCTGCAGTGGTTTTTTAACCGGTAGCATTTAGTTGCTCAATGAGTCATGAAAAATAATTATTTTGATAAAGGTTGAATCAATTAGTTTTGTTGATCAAAATATTTTACTCTTTCAAACCGTACAGGAACCAAAATTTGGGTTAGTTGTCACCTACTTCATACACAGATGTTACCAAAAGGACACCCCATCATACTACTGGTTAATTCTGCTCACGATTTATACTGCATTCCTCCAGTGTTTGGGAATGATCCTTGCCTTCCAGACCAGGAAAGTCAAGATCTCAGCCCTCAATGATTCCAAATATGTTGCAGCCATTATTTACATCTCGAGCATCACCTTGGTAACGTTGGTGTTCACCCATTTTGGATTCAGCGATTACCTGGATATTAGCCATGGCATTCTTGATGGAGTGATATTTGTCAACACAACCGCTTACCTTGGATTAATATTTTGTCCAAAGGTATTGAAATGATATCCTAGTGATCAGTACTATTTATTAACATTCGTTATATTGCACAGATGATGAGCTTGTACAAAGACCCAAAGGGCCAAACTATATTCGAGATATCCTTATCAAGTGCCAAAGATTCAGCAGGTAAAAGAGCAGTAGTCATGGCTGCTGAAAATAAGATGGCAGCATTATGACCAGCTGATAATTTTCCACCAAATGCATCCATGACTTCCTCATTAAATAATGTAAGTTGCTGCTTCTGATTGTTTATTTCCGTGCTTTATATTTCTCTTGCTTTTGTGATAAGGATGCCAAAATAAAATGAAGATACAAAGTATAAACTGAATAACCTACTAAATTGATGGGATGAATCCCACCATTCACATAGTAAAAGACATAGGACAAGTAACCCTTTATTTGTTATGGAGTATTTTGTAGAAGAGTTGTAACAGTTTTGTGTTATGGAGTATTGCCTTAATTGTGTGTGCGGGTGTGGAGGTAAGGTGGAAGTGTGGAAGTATGGTAGATTGAGGGTGGAGCTGAAAGACACCACGTGCATTCATTCTTGGCGAACTGACTGAATTTGCGTAAAGAAATGGAACGGTCTGTATATACTTTTCATTTCAAACTTAGCCATGCCAATATTGCTTTCAGTCCAATTTATCTTGCATAACGAATTTGCCTGCAGGATGTCTATAAAGGCTTTGCAGTATGCGACGAGCATCATTATACTTTTTAAAATGATGATACAGTCATCATGCAACATGTGAGGGTAAATACGTGCAAAAGGGATGTGGATGATAATTTGAAATAGTCACTCCTTTATTATACCTGCATTTTCAACCAAAGATTTAATAGCTACCTTCACCCATACAAACCTAATGTGCTATATATTACTTCCACGCACCTAATGTCATATTTCGGCGGATGGTGCATCCAGGATTGACTATCAGAGTTGGGGTCTTGTATTTTTTCATATTATGCTCTCAGTATAGCAATTGAAAAAATATATGGGACAGTGTCCAGCAGAATCACCCTTCTGGCTAGTTTTTCAAGTTTTCAAATTTATTGATTTTCCTTGAACACCCATGAGAATCTGTCAAATGGTCCTTACGCATCCTAAATCGGACTATCCATCACAAAGTTATTAGGCACTGAATTTATAATTAGCCATACATTACAATGCGAGCGTTACTTTTCTTTTGCTTGTTCTGGAAATTTTGAAAAAGTACCATAAGGGTGATTTAGCTGGACACTGTCCCACATACGTATAGGGTCGAGGCAGCGAAAAGGAACCTAGCGCGTACTATAAAAATTAGGGTTCAAACCATATCTTTCTGCAGGAAAATCCAATTTACTAATTTGGTTTATACCTAGAGGGATACTGTACCTACATTGATTTGTCCTGTTCGTTAATCCGTTACGAAGATACAGCTGTGAAAAGTAATTGCACATTTCTCGATCATTTCGCATCATTGACCTATTACGATCTGGTTCCCGTTAATACTCCGAGACATGAATCATGTCTCTCATTGAATATGCAAGAACTTCACGTGCCGTACCTTTTGACGCCCATATAGTGAGTGAATCATAAAAAAAAATGGGACATCCCGCTTCAAGTCGCGTTATTTGTCGACCAACTACAATATCAAACAGAAGCAATGTAAGCAATCTAAATGGAACTCAGCTGCCATCACCTTACGTACTCAACACGGTACGCACTAGCAGTTACGCACACAAGTAACATAATGTATAATAATTGTGTGCCTGTCGGTTCGGTGAAACTCTTTCGGTACAAGTGATAAAAACATTCTCTATGCGAGAAGGTTGGTGGTATATAGGAATCAAAGGGGGTGGTGGTGTAAAAAGCAAGGGAACAAGGCTTGTGATTGAAAAGAAATATACCTATATTAGCACACACAGTTAAACATGACGACATGCTGCTAATATAGGTCTATTTCATTTTTCCTTTTCAATCACAAGCCTTGTTCTTTTGCTTTTTACACCACCACCGCCTTTGATACCACCAACCTTCTCGCATAGAGAATGTTTTTATCACTTGTAAAATTATTGCATTTAAAAATAGCTAGCTGAAGTAATTGGGTGTTTTTAACCGAATACCAAATGAGGTACTATTCCCTTTAGTTAATTGCCCGAACAGTTAGGCGTCTAACAGACACCCGAAGATAACCTGCGGATGCATCCTGAAGCGATTGGTACACTTGGCGTGCTTTATAAACGTTCCTGTCGTGAGTTATACTATCCCGAAGGAAGAAGAATAAGAATAAGAAGAATCGGAAGTCTCGCTAGAGACTTCCATATAGGTTTTGATCCCGACTATGAATTTAATTAAAATCACGCGACCCTACCGTAGCTTTGCTCCCGACGATCGGATCGTCTAACTTGTTGCGGCAATCGATATACGGACGATGGGGACGAGTATTTTTTGTTCTCTAAAAGTACACTGTCTAATGACACAGATACAGCGCAGAACTGTTCTCCTTTTTGATATCGCTTGATTGCCACTAAGAGCGAAATGTGATTCTTAAATGTCCCGCTAGACGCGTGTGAAATTTTTATAATGACATTTATGATACTGCAGGATTCCTATATGGAACCGACTCGCGTAGGTTCCGATACACCCTTGCACGGCCATTGATTGGCCCACAACGCCATATCAGCACTTCAGAGCCATAGTCGGTAGTGGGCTGAAAAGCAACCTTTCTTTTTGCATTGTTGGGATTAACCATAGATTTTATACGGAATGGATTTACGCTCTGCATGCACAGTTGTATTAACCACTCACAATACTTCAGCGTTCATTTCACCTGCATGTCATACCCCCTTAGCTTGTAGCTACATGTAAACACACACACCCACACACACCCACACGCACACACACACATACACACACAAAACCATACATGCCTATATTTCACTAAATAGTCCTGCATGTCTCACTAAATGTATGTGTCTTATAGCCTCCAGTACATGTTTGTGTAGTGGAGTTAAAGCGACTGCTGGGTTGAAAAGCAACTTCTTTTTGTTGGAATTTACATTCGTTACACGCTTAAGTATTACAGGATGCTTAGCTATTATGAATGTTAAAAATAAATTTCTGAACTATAAGTGATTAAGTAAAGAAGCTGTTCACACTTCCTGCTCGTCATGGCGGGATGGGAATCCACGATCCTCTATTAACTGCAGCTTCTTCTTTCACAAATTCAAGAAAATGTACAGCTCTGATAGTTGATGCAATAAAGTTCAGTTCAGTCTTTAGTGTTCTTGATCACACAGAACACCTTTCGAAGTTACACCGCAAAATAAAGCAAGACATTGAAATCCCAAACCTCAATTTTCTAGAGTCAATTTTACCAACTTTTGACAACACAAAGAAAAGAGCAATACAACGAGGAATTGATGGAAAGACCTCATCATGGCTGACAGTGATACCATTGGTACATCATCATTTTGATCTGTCTGCCACTGAATTTCGAGACTCTTTGGCACTACGATATCACAGACCATTACTACGATTGCCAGGAAGGTGTGATGGTTGTGGTAGCCAATTCACCACTGGACATGCCCTCGACTGTAGAAAGGGAGGTTTAGTAATTCAAAGACAAAATGAGATAAGGGATGCCCTTGGTGACTTGGCTTCAATTGCCTATAAAGAAGTTTTGAGAGAACCAGTGATAAGAGAACCGAATGTCCAGAAAAATGTTCCAGCTTTAGTTGCTGACCTTTCTGTTCGTGGTGTGTGGCAGTTTCAAACTACTACTTTTTTTGATGCTAGAGTAGTCAACTCAGATGCCAGTTCCTATGTACAACGGGATGTAAATGCGGTGCTTTCTTCTATTGAGCACATAAAGAAACAGAAATACTCACAAGCAGCTGAATGTGTACATGCTTCGTTTACACCTTTTGTTGTGACTGCAGATGGGGCACTGGGTGTTGAAGGAAAGGCATTCATGCACCTCCTTTCAGAAAAAATTGCTGCAACTTGGCATAAATCAAACAGTGAAGTGATGGGTTATGTGCGGGCAAGGCTGATGTTTGCTATCCTTCGTGCTACAAATTTGTGCATTCGTGGGAGTCGGGTGAAATGGAGGAGAAGGATGGAGATAGAAGACGGAGCAGGACTTCCATACATGCAGGAGTGACTTTATTCAATTAAATTTTATTTATTTTATTTGTTTATTTATTTATTTTCTTTGTTCTTCTTCCCTTTGTGTGAATTAAACTGGTCAGTTGGGAAAAAAACAATCCAGAGTTAGTACATGGATGTATGCATGGTATGTCAATAGGGAGGTACTTTAGTGTTCAGAAATGCACTACTTCCCTTAGGAAAAGGTCTAGATAAACATAAATGTAACTGGTAAATCTTCCACTGATAGATTCTTCACCAGGACCAGTAATCCTAACAGCACTGGGATTTCCAGGAGTTGCCCAGGTTGTGTGTGTGTGTGTGTGTGTGTGTGTGTGTGTGTGTGTGTGTGTGTGTGTGTGTGTGTGTGTGTGTGTGTGTGTGTGTGTGTGTGTGTGTGTGTGTGTGTGTGTGTGTGTGTGGCATTATACATAGGGAGCCATTTTGAGCATACTTTGAAAGTGGTTGCAATTAGTCCCACATGTACCACTACATGTATGCCTCCTATTTCAATAGCCATGTATAGGAGACTGGGGCAACAAACACACTGATGCTTGCAATGAACAACACAGTTTATTTTTTGTGATGGTATAATACTATTGCTACCCTATCTCAGAGATTTGTAAGGACTGGGCCTCTGTAAACTTTATGGAGAGTATTCACACACATGGCTTCATATTTACATGTACCTATGGTGTGTGTGTCTATGTGTTTGTGTGTGTGTGTGTGTGTGTGCTTTTTATGATAATTGTTTATATGTGTACGCTTATGTGTGCATTATGTGTATAGATTATACACAGTACTTTCTAGGAGGCCGTGCAATTTATTTTTGTGATGTGTAGGCCATAGACCTGCTCTTTTTACTGGGATACTAACAGAAGCCCACATTGTGGTAGTGAATATTATTGCCACCCAATCCCAATAGAATGGGCGTTTACTTAGGGGTACACATGGCTTCATATTTAACCATAGGCTGTGTGTTTGTATATGTGTGTATGTGTGTGTGTGTGTGCATGTGTGCGTTCCATTTCTACAGATGCTTAGAACATACAGTGGCCTACATCCTCTGTTAAAATTCACAGTCACTACATGTCCATTATATAGAGAAACTACTTTTAAAAAATGCTATTAAACGTAGCAGTACTCATCTAGTCTAGCAGCACATCTCAAAAAATTAAATGCTATACAAATCTGTACATACCACCTTTCATAAATATAATGGTGCCATTTAGGGATCAGAAGACTGTTACATTATCATTGTGCCTGCACACACACACACTTCAGTAAAGTATATATGGCCCCACCCACCAAACTGTCCTTAATGTGACTCAAAAATTGCCAGGTTATAAGACAGATCCATGTAGTGGAGGCTATAAAAACACAAACATGTAGTGGAGAGGCTATAAGACACTAACATGTAGTCAAGGCTATGGGACAGGACCACACAAGTATGGGGTAAGCATGTGTTGTGTGTGTGTATGTGTTGTGTGTGTGTTTACATGGTAAAATTAAAGGGAGGGGTGACAGTGGTACAGCTGTCCCATGGGGGAGGCTGGTGTCCATAGGGGGTGAGTGTTACATGATTTCTGCATGTCATGATGGTGTGTGTGTGCAAACTGCTACTACCGCGTCGATTAAGGCGATGGCAGCTGAATTTAGATTGCTCAGTCTTTGCTTCTGTGCACTACAGAATTTGAAAAAGAATCAGAGTGATGTTTGCAAGAAGTGATAAGTCTCATTCGTTTTAAGGTTCTGCACTTTTATGGGTGGTGAATGGGAGTGGTACGGGAAGTAGTTGCCCTGTAATAACAGGAAGCCAGCCATAATCAGTTAATGGCGCAAAATGACCGGGAAATATGTACTGACTTTGCAAAGCTATCTTTGTTATGGATGGTGTAAAAATGAACAGAGCAAATCAATCGATATACATGACCCCTCTACGTATATAAGTAACTAAAAAAATTAAAGCTGATGAGATATAGGATTTAAAAAGCAAGGAAACAAGGGTGAATCTGTCATAGTCCTTTATTTAGCCCATTTGTAGCATATACTATGTTCGTGTGTTAAATATAGGACTATGACATTTTCCCTTACTATTACAGACCCTTATTTCCTGGCATTTTATACTTCTATGGCCACGGCGGAGTATCGGACATTGCAACACTGGCACAAAGCTAATGCTACACCCCAAAATGTATTTTTCCATGTAGTATGAAGTGTTGAAAATGGGAAGTCAGTAGCGTTTACCATATGGGAGATGTAGCGATATCATTGTTATAACTTTGTATAAATAAACATGAAGGTTATTTTTTAGGGGGCTTGTCCAAACTATGTTTGGAAAAATTAGCGTCATTGTGACGTTAACATATTAACCCCCCCCCCCCCTTAGCGTCATAGCGTTTTTGTTAGATTAGTAGCATGAAACATTACTCAATGTGCAGCAGTGTAGTCTGAATAGACGTAACTGCTGCAACTGGAGTCAACGCTGCAGCTAACTAGATGTTCCGTATTATAAAACAATACTTGCGGACAATAAAATTTTTCTTAACGTCACAGCCTCCCCCCCCCCTAACGTCACAATGACGCTAATTTTTCCAAATATAGTTTGGACAAGCCCCCTTAGCATAGCGGTTGCATGTCGACCGCTGCACCGTTTAAGTTAGAGCAGTGTACGATCGAATAGATTAAATGGACAAGCCCTCATAAGAACTATAGATATAGCCACTGGGCATAGTAAGTGTTTTTTTTTTCAGGTACTGCCTTAACATAAACAGGGCGGGGCACCGTTTAGGTTAGGCAGTGCAGGGTCGAATATGGGTTGGATAAGCACTCCTAACATTACAACGAAAGCCACAAACAAAAGCCACAGCGCAATTTGTCCAAAATAAAACATCAAGGCCTTTGTTTTTTGTCGTTGCAAGTATAGTGCCTTAACATAAACAGGGCGTGGGGTTTTCGACCGCTGTACCGTTTAAGTTTAGGCAGTAAGTAGAGTAGTATAGGATCAAATAGTTAATTGGACAAGCACTCATAAGAACTATAGATATAGCCACAGGGCAATTACTCCTGCATTAAAGTAAGTGCTTTTTTTTCCAGATACTGCCTCAACATAAACAAGGCGGGGCACCGTTTAGGTTTAGGCAGTACAGGGTCGAATATGGGTTGGATAAGCACTCATAACAACGTAACGAAAGCCACAAACAAAAGCCACCGTGAAATAAAACAAGGCCTTTGATTTTTGTCGTTACAAGTATAGTGCCTTAACATAAACAGGGCGTGGGGGTTTTCGACCGCTGTACCGTTTAAGTTTAGGCATTAAGTAGAGCTAATTGCCCTGTTGCATGCTACATCTATAGTTCTTATGAGTTCTTGTCCAATTAACCTATTTAATGTTTAAACCCCCCCCATCATCCACTACCCCCTGGGACAATAATGTTTACGACCCCTGGACACATCCACTACCCCCTGGGACAATACTGTTTAAGGTACCCTGGACACTATACTTCATCCACTACCCCCTGGAACAATAATGTTTAAGACCCCTGGACATAGTTCCCATCATCCACTACCCCCTGGGACAAACTATTCTTTGTACCAATCATCGACTACCCCCCCTCCCCCCCCCCCCCCCCGGGCAATAATACCCTGGACACTATACTTTTTACCTATCATCCACTACCCCCTGGGACAATACTGTTTAAGTTACCCTGGACACTATACTTCATCCACTACCCCCTGGGACAATAATGTTTAAGACCCCTGGACACATCCACTATCTCCTGGGACAATACTGTTTAAGGTACCCTGGACACTATACTTCATCCACTACCCCCTGGAACAATAATGTTTCAGACCCCTGGGCACTGTCCCCATCATTCACTACCCCCTGGGACAACTGTACTTTGTACCAATCATCGACACCCCCCCCCCCCCCCCCCCCCCCCTACCCCGAGACAATAATGTTTAAGGTACCTTGGACACTATACTTTTTACCTATCATCCACTAACCCCAGGGATAAAACTGTTTAAGTTACCCTGGACACTATACTGTACTTCATCCACTACCCCCTGGGACAATAATGCTTAAGACCACTGGACACCACCCCTAGTGGGACAAGGGACAATTAATTTTAAAGCCCCCAGGAACCAAACGTTCTACCCATCATTTGTAAAGTATCCCTATGTAGCCTATCGTCTTAGTGTATGACCTTAGCTACCTTGGACAGTATGTGTAATAATTACATGTATACTGTTCACATTCTATTCCGCCACTCTTGTACTGTTAAAGCATGCTTACATGCTTACATATTTCCATCCTCCCTGTTCCTATCACCAGATTCACCATTAAACATTAAAAAAAAAAAATTATTAAATGTACAGGATAAACAAGTATTTAACTATTAACTATGTATGAGTCAACCAACTAAGTAGAGGTCTGAGACTTTAGCACGGGGACCTGCCCTTGCAAGAAATGCTCTGGCATTCGAGCGCACATAGAAAAGGTTTAGTCTGGAATAAATGCTGTCCAGCGTGGTGGAAGTGGAGGAGTTAACCTGGACTGAAAGGCGGGAAGCAAGTTTCTTGAATGTGTTAGAGGCTAGTTGGCCCCAGGCCCCGAATGATTCAACAACAAGGGGTATGCAACTCCAGCCTAGTTCTTCACAGATCCCTGAATTTGCTTGTATCTTTCGCTGTTCTGTGGCAAAAGCTGCAGAGCCTGCTGTGTGTCCCGCTTCGGAAACTATGTCAGGTTTTAGCGGAGACGGTCGACACAGATAAGTCGAACGCAGCAGGTTTGCCATTGATACCCCAGTTGTTGACTAGTATGTCTGCAGGTCTAGATTGTTTCTGGTCATGGCCAAGACCACTGCCAGCTTCCAGCTTAGGGTTGTATAAGGCTCTCTTGAAGAGGTGATGCAAGGTGTCGCGAAGGTGGTTGTGACGCGCAATTACATCACTACCCCTCTTGCAGGTTAGGGCGTGGTGAGCCTCAAGGGCTTTGGTTGGGCAAAGGGCACACACAGAGCCAGGCTCACATAGCTGAATACCAAGCCAACATTTGATGGCAAATTGACATTCGGATGGTGTTAAATGCAAGCCTAAGGCTGGTGATGGGGTAACACGCAACCCAGAGCTAGCATATGGGGATGAGACGGAAAGAAGTCGGGCTCGGTCAGCCAGGGTGTTGCATTGCAAGGGAGATTGAAACTGTTTGTCTTCAAGATTCTGTGACAAAACATGTCGATTGGTGTGGATGGAGTCAAAGGTTGATGAAAGAGCTTCATCGGGAGAAACAAGGGCATTATAAATATTGATGGCCTTGAGGAGGTATGGTGAATTGATGTGGTCAGGGAAGGAGGCACTTACCCTAATAGAGCTGATGTATGCAGCCGAGCAATGGAGGAAAATAGATCGAAGGCCCAAACCGCCATGGGATAAGCTCAGCGTGGCTTGCTTCCAGGCTGGGCAGTTAGGTGACAAGTCAATAGCCGTGCACTCCATGAAGCAAGCTCTGACATTATCATCAAATGTAGCGAGAGCGGATTGAATCAAATTTGGAGGTGTGGTGCGTGCAATGTGCGTGAGCTTGCAGAAGGCGGCACACTGGCGAAGTAGAGTTAGGGCAATCTGGGGATCCTCTAGTTTCTGCAGTTGCTGGTGCAAGATATTGGAAGCCCTGATGGCTGATGATGCGAAGTCTTCACAAAAGCTTTTATCTCCAATTGGTGACCCAAGAATGACAAAATTGGGAACGTTGGAGCGTGTAGTGATAGCATCATGAAATTCACCATTTAAAATATCTTTCTGTTTCAAGATGAAATATGAAAATGCTGGCTAAAATAATATAGCAATATTGTATTAAACAAGTATATTACTCAGGCCCGTACCCAGAGGGGGTTCGTAACCAAGGAAACCCGTAAAATTGCTAGTAAAATCAGATTTTACTAGCAATTTTACGGGTTTCCGTTACGAACCCCCTCTAGTTACGGGCTTGTTACTTAAATGATGTGTTATATAAATGCAACTGAACCACTTCAACAATTATAGCTGCATGTGTGGTAGAAAATAGAATTATACTACATACAATACCCGTAAATGACAAAAAAAATCAGCAAATATGACGCAGGAATGGAATCCTAAACATGTACAGTGATGTTACAGTGTACAGGTTATATTCAGCTTAATAAAAATGTTCATGTATATATAGACGCCACCTGATGAAGAGGTATAAACAAAAATGCAATTACATGAACATATAAGCTATTCTAAGCCTTCACAAAGCATTATGTAGATAAACCAAAATGTAATTGATTAATAATGATAGAACACATTCAATTATATAGACATAAGTAACTTACTAAAGTCAATATACAGTGCTGGTGTATATAATGGCAATCTAATATGCAAAATTTGAGTATATTGTTCTAATATGAAGCCATTGCAAGTAAGGACAAATCATGCAGACATCATAACCTCACTATTAATAGACACTGCAAGGACTTACAGCTGGCCTTTCAACAAACATCTGGCTCATGTCAATTATCCTTCTTCATCCCACAGAGGACTACTGCATACCCAAGTTCTCTGTGACCTCCAGAGATGCTCCAACTCATAGTTCTCTCTTGGGACGGATCTTATAAGGTCTCCATCCTTCTTCCATAGTACACTATCCTTAGAAGGCTTCTCACCACTCTCACAGGACAGCACTTTTTCATTTAGTTTGGAGACAATCAGAAATGTACCATCATCTGATTGGTCAATCAGGTACCACTGTTGCATGTTATAAGGGAGAAGTCCCCTACGACTGATGACAACATGGTGGCCATCTTCAGGGTTATCTTTCAGTTCCAATACACAACCATTCAACTTGTTCGTGATGTAAATGGAATGGAAGTAAAAAGCCAAAAACATAATCATAGGCAGTGATCGAGTAAACAAGGGAATATTACAGACCTGCATTTACATGTACATGTACATGATATAACACATGTTCAAGAAATATGTACATGTATATATATATGTAGATGAAAATGCTCTGAAAAACTATTATGGCTAGTATATTGAAATTCCTGATATCTCTTCTCAATGACAGTGTATCATCTCCATGTTTTTAGTTTTAAACAGCCGACTTTAATGGTCCCTTAATGTCTATCTGTGCAATAATCACGTTCCCCAGTCACTATAACATGAAATGTGTGGAGCACTATCAGTTGAGTACAGGTCGATGTTGGGATCAGATAATAATGCCACAGGTTTGTTTGTAGTTATTATATCTTGTGAGAGTTAGAGGCCAGCAAGTGTATGTTACCCTTGGGAAATGTACGTTCCCCATGGGTAACACATAATTATTTAAATAATTTAAAATTGATACCCTAAACACTGATAGAGAAGGATTTCAATATCGCAGATTTTAATAACTGTGTGGACCTCAATATTGCCACTTTTAATTTGACTGCCACATCACAATATGCAATTTATAATGAGGTTGACATGTGCATGCATGTACATGTATCATTTTATGCTGGTAAAATTCCTCCAGCCTGAACCACCCACTCCAAGATTGAAGATCCCCATTGTAGATGCCTACATGGTATCAACAAATTTTGAACACAGATTTTTTTTGCCCTCATAAATAATCTTTGACAGTGTGTACAAGGCCTGTTGTTAGCTGATGATGAAATGCCGTGAAATGATCCAAGCAGGTGCAATTCATTATTGGTGAAAATTCTTGGTTGCCTAGCCCTATGCAGTATGACGTCACACACGCGTCTTCATTTTCTGTTTCCAGGCTACACAGCACACAGCTGCAGACACAGGCGGTTCTAATTCAGCAAAAGTGACTAAGCCAAAGAAAACGGCTGGTTAACAAAGAGAGTTCTGAGTTTAAGATATCCGTAAAACAAAGGTAGGCCTATCAATGAAATTAAAAAGAGGCCTATATAGGCCTACTCAGATTATCCGATACTGATAAGAAAAATCTAAGCATCCTATGCATTGCAACGAATACACTAAGTCATATATTATATTTACTGAACATTCCTGGCAGAGATAAAAATTAGGGGAACAAGTAAATCAAAACTTCTCTATAGAGAAAGGTATGTAGGATGTGTGGTGCAAAAAGCAAGGAATCAAGGTACCGGCAGTATGTTAAAGTGGAGGTTGGTAGGATCCTACAACTGTTACAGTCTTAAATTTGCAAATAGGCTTCTTCATTTGCAAATTCAGCACTGTAAGTTGTAGAATCCTACCAACCCCCACTTTATAAATTCGTGTCACCATCCTCCTTGCTCATGAATTATTAATGAACTGTATCAAGGGTAACATCAGAGGCAGGGGCCGTTGCAGCTTTGGCAGAGCTGCAACAGCCCCTGCCTCTGATGTTGTCTGTAACTCATATGGGGTTGCAAAAGTGTCAGGACATGTCATATCCCAGAGATGTGCATGGACGTCCTGACTTCCCTGACGCCATCAAGTCGTTTGCCATTTGAGCGTGATAGACCTGCAGGCTCCAAGATTGATGGAATTCAAACCGCCATCAAAGATCTATGAATGATGCTATTTATTGCAGCATGGCGAGGTAAACGGCCTTCAACCCTTGGGACAACTGAGGCTGTGAAGGCCTAGCTCGTCTACAGCTGGTTTGTATAAATCATCTACAGTCCATCAAAATCAACTTTAATTTTGAGCAAGATTGACATCCATCAGTTCAATAACATCCTGATCATTTCTTCTGTTGCTGATAAGGCTCGTTTGTTGTCTGTCTCGTCACCACATGCTGCTTCATGGCTGGCTAACTGTAGTCCCTTCTGAAGGTCTCGGCCTTCATCTTGAGCCCTCAGTATTCCAGGTAGCAGTCAAGTGGTGGCTTGGTTTGGACACTCCAATGGTTCCCTGTGTGCCCTATGCCCAAACAGTGCAATAGATCCCCTTGGTCATCATGCTACAACGTGCAAAAAAGGAGGAGACGTAGTCACCAGCCTCAACCAGCTGTGCAATGTGTTGGTGGAGACTTGCCGTAGAGCCCACTTGAGCATAAACGTGGAGATGGGTAGCAATCTTACATCTAAGCATGACCATTCACGCCCTGCAGACATTTTGCTACCCAACTGGGCCCTTGGCAAACCAGCTGCCTTTGATATTTCAGTGACATCACCGCTAAACCCCAAAATCGTTTCAGTAGCGGGATTGTCAGCTGGGGCAGCCAGCCGCCTTGTCCACTGAAGAGCAAAAGTATACTGAGAATGACCCCAAATGCAATGCTTTGGGCTGGTGTTGTGTACCTCTGGTCACGGAGTCCTACAGTGCTTGGGGAAAGGAAGCCATGGGCTTGTTTAAGATGCTTGCCTCCCTTCTTGCCATCATATCGGGCAAACCAAAGGCAGTTGTGCTGTCTGAACTGTATAGCAGGCTCAACTTGCATCTGGTGAGGGCAAATGTGACAGCAATCCTTTCCAGGTGGCTCCCATGTTAAAGTTTATTGAACTGTAGCATGATTTATTAATAATTCATGCATGCTGTTATTTTATAAATTATTCACGTGTAAAAAAAAAAACATACATATTTATAAGTTGTGTTTATAAAGACTTAAGCCTAGGCAATTCCTCCTCTAATTGTGTGGCAATTTTTTTGATTAAATTGTGGAGAATGGGAGATACCTAAAGAGGTGCAAGGCAGAGAAATGCAACAACATAATAAACACTGACATTCAACAAACATTAATGGTGAGGGATGTCCTGCCCAAATTAGAGCCAGCAGGGTCTTCCGATGCCTCACTATCATCTGTGGTCTCTGTAGAAACGATTATTGATGATATACATCTATTGCAGCTAATTAACTATATAACAACTGACTCCTCTTTTTTCCAACAATTGGACCTTTTACTTTTGTCTCTTCAGTGCATCTGTCTCTTCCAGGAGAGTAACAAACCCTAATTTGGGTCGCACACTGTGCAAGTACTTTGCTACAAAACAGAAACTCTATTACTTTCATACCTTTCATCTTAAGGCATACCTATCTCTCTCTAAACTAAAAAGAGTTTCAATCACACCATCTTTTGTTATATCAGATGTATAACAGGGATAGCTGTACGTGATGACAGTTGTATCTCCATGGTAGGAATGGACTGCATGTGAACAGAAAGAGGTGTGGTCTCCATGTAGTGACATGGGGGGGGGGGAACCTTACCTGGAACTGTTAGAGACAGGTGACCAGATTGGTCTACTGTTATATATGCATCCCTGCGGTGTGGCACTGTAATAAAAATATTTGATCCCATGCATTCTGGTCTTGAAGTGTCACGATGACGTTGACAGCAGAGGACAGGAATGGTTTGGTTCTCAAGGAAGTAACATGTGGCCCTAATTGAGACTTGACCATCTGTGATCCCTGTGCAATGAAGTGATTAATCCCGATGCAAGGACTTGTGTCGATACATACCTTTGAATTTGAATTGTATTGGTAAGTCATCACACTGCTTTACATACAGTTTGTTCAGATCCTTTGAGTACTGCAGAAAATACAATATCATGTACATCCTGTTTTTAAAGTTAATGTCATTTACTGTGTGACTGTTGGACTTTGGTGATGTATTTCGACCATATGAAGTCAAATTCACCTCAAAGCCATAATCAGTATCAATTGGAGGTCTGCATTAGGGGATTCGGAGATGTGTATAAATGCTCAATAGGCAGATAAATGTAGATTTGGAGAACTTTGTGTTAGCAACAAAATTAACCACCTGAATATTGATGTTGATGGTTGGAGCTGGAGGATTAAAAATGACAATTATGGTTAGTGAAATTGCCCAAATTGGATTAAAACTTTTATTTCATTCTTTTGTTCTGTTTGTTATGTTTATGTAATAAATGGTGTGCTGTGTTCAAGTTACTTACTACCCACGTGAAATACCAGCAAATATATATTGCTATGCTATCATGGTCAAGTGAGAAAGACATAATTTGCACGTTCAACGTATAATTTACACACTATCCTCCCTCCCCCTCCCCTCCCCACGTTTTGAGTAAACATTGTCATTACATTATGAGAAGAACACACTTACGACGTCCTCGAGATCGGTCCGTTCAGAGTTCTCCGGCACAAGTTCGGGTATCAATGAATCCACATCATCGTCAGCATACCACTTCGCTGTGTAAATAAGTGAGCGTCGGGACTTATATACATACGTAGCATTAATGCAGGAACATACCAGCCATTATATTTGCTCATGATTCCGACATTCAACATTGGGGCCATTTATATACGGCAGTCTCGTTTGTGGGGTACTTAAGTGGGTGGGATTTGAGTCTTCCCCCAGATTCTAAAAATAGGCGCTGACGCGTGCGCGCAGTTAAAACGTGCGAATATTAAATCTGGTTCCTCAATAAACTAATAGGGATTCTAAGAAAATGACAATGCTGGTGTCGTGGGCGGTAATGACTCCACTATGCCTAGGCACACCCCTAGTCGTAAAATTACTAGGATATATGATTCTCGACTACTCGGTTAAAACTAAAATTCGGCAAAATGACTTAAGGGGTTATTATGAAGTAAAATTTTAAGTAGTACCAGAAGTTTGTTCTCTGTACAGCTGAGAATAGGCAGCCAAGCCAATGGCTCTGATTCTGTCTGGACCCACTGCAGGAACTTCACCAGCTGGAGCTTACCCCCACTGCCATACTGCAAGGGGGCAATACGAGATGTCAGGTCACATGACAACGTGAAGGAGATCATGTGAAACATAAGGCAACACAGTCAACTAAGGTCAGGTGAGCACAGGATGTCACATGACCTACACTGAGGTCTGGTGAGCACCAAGGATTGTCGCATGACCCACCTTCTTGATGCACTCCTGTGTACACATGTCACTAATTCGGGAGGAACAGTTCTGTGTGCACTGGTGCTCAGAGGTATCTGCACCAGGTCATGGAGAATGGCAGCTATCTCTGCAGAGGTGCCCCCCTCTTTGCTCTGTGAGATCACCTTGTATAGGTTTGAGGGGAGGGGAGGGCCCATCCATTGAAGTGTGGTGACCATGACATGTATACTTGCTTTCCAGTTGTCCATTAGACATGCAGATGGTTGCAATCTGGAAGCTTGACATGCTAACTGAACATGAACCTTCATGTGACCTGCACACAAAGCACACATACACACATCACAGGTCTGAGCTGACACCACTTGCTCATCCAGCTGCTCTCACTTGTCATAGACATCACATATCCAGGATGTTGTAATCTCTATAGCCCTGCTCATGGCTACCTTGTCTGCAAAGTCTCCCTCTGTCTGCTGGAACATGGCCTGTGCATACATGGCCATCTCACTAGCAGTGAGAGTGCCTCTTGGGTTGTCCTTGTAGCAATGGACCACATGTTGAAGGGACAGTACGTCAACTGTGTGAAGAAATGGATATTAGGTGCTAATTAACATTATTAACAAAATAAGATGGCTGTATATCTGTCTAGTTATAAATGTATTGAACTGCGCTTATCTCGAGTTGAACTTTAGGCCTAGGTATTAATCTGTGTTACTTGTTCGACAAAACCAGGGTAGAACAACATGGATTTTACATTATTCCCACCCTGGACGTTCAATCCAGAATGGTTTTTATGCTATTAGGATTGGTTTTTGTTAAAAACCAGCCAAAAAAAATCCAGGCTGGACATTTATAACTTTTTCCTGTGAGTGGGTGTATGTGTAGGTGCTAACAGTGGTGTTAAGAGGCCAGTGGGTGCATATGTAGGTGCTAATGATGTTGTTAAGAGGCCAGTTGGTGTATATGTAGGTGCTAATAATGGTGTTAAGAGGCCAGTGGGTGTATTTTTAGGTGCTAATAATGGTGTATGTGTAGGTGCTAATAATGTTGTATGTGGAGGTGCTAATAATGGTGTAATAATGATGTATGTGTAGGTACTAATAATGGTGTTAAGAGGCCAGTGGGTGTATGTGTAGGTGCTAATAATGGTGTTAAGAGGACAGTGGGTATATGTGTAGGTGCTAATAATGGTATTAAGAGGCCAGTGGGTGTATGTGTACATGTAGGTGCTAATAATAGTGTTAAGAGGCCTCTGGGTGTATGTGTAGATGCCAATAATGGTGTCAAGAGGCCAGTGGGTGTATGTATAAGTGCTAATAATGGTGTCAAGAGGCCAGTGGGTGTATGTGTACATGTAGGTGCTAATGATGGTGTTAAGAGGCCTCTGGGTGTATGTGTAGATGCTAATAATGGTGTTAAGAGGCCAGTGGGTGTATGTGTAGGTGCAAATAATGGTGTCAAGAGGCCAGTGGGTGTATGTGTACATGTAGGTGCTAATGATGGTGTTAAGAGGCCTCTGGGTGTATGTGTAGATGCCAATAATGGTGTCAAGAGGCCAGTGGGTGTATGTATAGGTGCTAATAATGGTGTCAAGAGGCCAGTGGGTGTATGTGTACATGTAGGTGCTAATGATGGTGTTAAGAGGCCTCTGGGTGTATGTGTAGATGCTAATAATGGTGTTAAGAGGCCAGTGGGTGTATGTGTAGGTGCAAATAATGGTGTCAAGAGGCCAGTGGGTGTATGTGTACATGTAGGTGCTAATGATGGTGTTAAGAGGCCTCTGGGTGTATGTGTAGATGCCAATAATGGTGTCAAGAGGCCAGTGGGTGTATGTATAGGTGCTAATAATGGTGTCAAGAGGCCAGTGGGTGTATGTGTACATGTAGGTGCTAATGATGGTGTTAAGAGGCCTCTTGGTGTATGTGTAGATGCTAATAATGGTGTCAAGAGGCCAGTGGGTGTTTGTGTAGGTGCTAATAATGGTGTCAAGAGGCCAGTGGGTGTATGTGTAGGTGCTAATAATGGTGTCAAGAGGACAGTGGGTGTATGTGTAGGTGATAATAATGGTGTATGTGTAGGTGCTAATAATGAGGGTTAAGGTTGTTATCGAGAGTTAGTAACTCTCGAGAGTTACGTTAGTAACTCTCACATAGGATTTGACCCTGATTATGAAGTCATTAAAAAACGCGGCCCGCTTCTAACATGACTCCTGACGTCGACGAGCGGATGGCTTACCTTGTTGTCATCATCGTACAAGAAGGTATCAACAAGCAGTTTCGTGTTTGTTTGATGTCACAAAACCGCGTGGTTGTAGAGAACAAAACTATTTCCAATAGCGTACCCAGTCCCACGTATTTCTTCTTCTTGTCCTTGACCACGTATAACTCGGGATAGGAACACTTTTAGGAAATGAAAATCTCACCAATGGCTTTAGAATTCGTTGGCATTCTCGCTTCTGTGGTCAAAACGTCTCGAGGCTACATGACATATACATATATCGGGGGTTGTGCTTGCAAATCACGTATAGTTAAGCTTACTGCACTGACACGACTCGTGTCGGATAGGTCATACTTCGCACTTTATACGAAGTACTAATAGTATACATGATGTAATCAAATGTGTATGGACTGGGCACTACACGTAGTGGTAATTAACTGTGGCATGTATCCGGGCGCTACATGTATGATTTAAAAAAAACGTGCACGTGCGTACTATACAAGTAAATAAAAACATTCTCTAACGAGAGAGTTGTTGGCATATAGGATTGACCAATGGTGGTGTACAAAGCACGGAAACAAGATTTTACTGGAAAATTGAAATAAGCCTATATTTAGCCCATTACTCAGACATGCGCTGTTATTTTGTGAGTGTGCTAAATATAGGCCTATTTCAATTTTCCAGTAAAATTTCTGTCACTCTTGTTTCCGTGCTTTTTACACCATCATTGGTTAATCCTATATACCAACAACTCTCTCGTTAGAGAATGTTTTTATTTACTTGTTTCATAAGTTTTTTTTCGCCTTGTCAGCAGTATCGCAGTCAATAATCCAACATCTTTAATTATTTTTATTATTTTTATAAGAATTAGTTGAATGTATGATGATGTGTCCTCGCCCGCACCCTCTTCTTCTTCGGGGACATCCTCCTCCCCAGCCTTCTTGCCATGCTTGTTCTGGCCAGGCGGGCCAGGGTGGCAGTGGCCATGCAAGCCAGGAGGGAAGCACTGGTGTTGGTGGTGGGGGCAGCGCTGGTGGTGGTGGGTGGGGCAGCACTGGTGGTGGTGGTGGTGGTGAGGGCAGCGGTGCTTCAGGAGGTGGCGGGGTGAAGGGGAGAGGAGTCGGGGGATGAATGTAGTCATCCTCTTCCTCCTCCGATCCCTCGTTGGTGAAAAAACCTCCGAGATCTTCAGCTGCCATCTACATCTACATGACAGAGAGTATCTTTTTTCAAGCAAAGTGCAAAGCCTAAAATCAACATAGTATTAAATTTTTACCTCTTTTTGCAAAGTGCACTATTCATCGGGTGAGTGACTTTTATACCTTGCAAAGCCTTAACACGTGTGTAGACTGCAGTGCTAAAATCAATTGGTCCAATCCCATCATATAAATGACAGGGAGGGAAGGGGTGTATGCGTGTCAGTTTTGCTAAAAATCTATTGGTCAAATTTGATCCAGTAAAAATGCTCCCATCTAAACATGGAGGTGTAGCCTACATGCAATAGATGGATAGTGTGGGAGTGAACTACATGGCTCAGTGTAGATCGATAAGTATAAGGAAGCCTTATCAGATTAAAACAATAGACACTAGTGTACACACAGTTGCTTTACATGTGAAGTGAATGGTTTTGCCCGACCAATCGTGGCCCGACTAAGCTGTACATATATTGCATGCACAGCTTTTTAATACAACATGCCATAACATACATTTGGGTGGTAGTGGTAGTTCTGTGACCCCTGCGGTACCGCGTCCTCTCGGAAGCACATTTAGCCAATCGGACAGAGGGGTCATTCCAATACCGACTCCTTTTAGATGCTTTAATGGCAGCTGAATTGTCCTCGTATTTCTGCCTGTTAGCAGCGCGGTTTCCCTCGAGGTCCTCTTCATATCGCCGCCTTTTAGCAGCACGGTTCTCCTCGCGGTAGTTAGTGCGTTGTAGTTGTCAGAGGCCATTTTCTTTTCGAGATCGGCCTTGTAGCTGTCGCGAACAGAGGCCTCTTTTTCGTGATCTGCCTTGTAGCTGTCGCTAACAGAGGCCTTCTTTTTTCCGGGATTGGCCTTGTAGAGCGCTCGGTCTTTAGCTTTGTTCTCGTCTTGCTTTTGGAGGTATTCCGCTCGTTGCTTTTATCTCTTCTTTTGATTATACAAAGGCATTTTTAGAATATTAAAACAACTTCACTAACAACTAAACTGAAGGAACTTCAATAAATTTAGTGCAGGTTAGAGTGCCTAAAATTATTGGCAGAAACATGTAGGCGAGCCCACTTTAGTGTACAAGTAGAAGCTGGCTGCAACCTTACACCAGATCACAGCCACTCTCGTCCAGCAGATGTCCTCATTTCCAACTGGGCTCTGGGGAAAACGGCAGCCTGTGACATATCAGTTACCTCTCCGCTGAACTCAAACATTATGTCTGAAGCGGGAGTAACTGCTGGAGCAGCTGCAAGCCACTGAGCTCAGAAAGCATGAGGCCAACGATGTGAAGTGCAGCGAGTTAGGTTGGTTATGTATCCCTCTTGTGGTTGAGTCGTATGGCGCATGGGGGAAAGAGGCTATGGAGTCATTTTCGAGTCTAGCCTCTCGCCTAGCCATAACATCATCAAGGCCCAAATCTGCCGTTCTATCAGAGCTGTATGGCCGGCTCAATCTGAACCTATTAAGGGCTAATGTGAGGTGCTATAATGTCCAGATATTGCCCTCAAGATTATTTCTGAAGTGTTATTTAGTTTTGGTCATGTTTTCGTGTGTTTTGTATGTCCTATAATTGTATCTTGTATCACTATAATAATAATAATGCCAATGTTACATGAAAAAAATAAAATAAAAATAATCCTGTGCGTGCATTTATATTCCCATTTGTGTATCTCTTGTATCTTGTATTCAATAATAAGAATTTGTTGAGAAAAAAAAATTATTGCTTGTGCTACCCCACCATCCCTTTCGTTTAAGGCTTTGCAATTGTTTGATGAGGATATTCACCAGTGTTTCTCATCATCTACTGGCATTGATGCATCGGATGCTGCCTGGCAACAGGCCCAACTTAGCTTGAGCAGGGGTGGCCTGGGTTTAAGGTCTCTTGCCCATCATGCAAGCACTGCCTTTATTTCTTCTTTGTCTTCCTCAGGATTAGCCCCAGACTCTTCCCAACATTTGTCTGATGCAGTGGGCATGTTTAATCGGTTAGTACCTGCTGAGGACAGCATTAAGTTTGAGGACTTCCTGTCATCTGCTACTGCCGGATGGATCCTCTAGGCATAGTCGAGGTACCAGCAGTGTCGTTGTAAAACGGAGTGAGCCAACCAGTGCACTGGAAGTAGGAGAGAGGGAGGAGGAGGAAGAGGGGGAAAAACAGAAAACAGATGGTTCATATATGCATAGTCGAGGTACCAGCAGTGTCGTAGTAAAAAGCTCATCCTCTATTGACCGCTACTCACAATATTCCTGCAGTTCAAAGCCATCTCCTGATGTATTGAAAAACACAGCGATTACATCAAAAATTCTCCACTTTTTCCTTCTACCACTGACCAGGGAAGTCAGCCATTGTTGTGTTAGAACAAGGAGATCAAGATTAAAAATAAAGGTCATATAGGAAAATGAACACATGCAGGGAGTGCAGGCTTCTGTGAGCACCTCCTTAAAAGCATCATAGCATGTCTTGAACTAACCATTCGAATACAAGATGGCTTGCCATTGCAAGTTCAATCTCGAACCAAGGCAATTGTTTGAGAACCCTCTGCTCCCCCTTACCTGGTTACATTGAATGTACCTTGCTAATGCCACATCAATCATTACAAACCATGTAGCAGATAGTTTGAATTGATCTTTGTGTCGGTGTTTTTTTAAATCTAAAATGTAGTAAACGCTACACTGCACCGAAGTTGGTGTGCATAATTATGTAGCGTGCAACCATAGATTTAGCATTTGCGGACATTACTATGTAACGCATCACATGTTAAATGATGTAAGCGACAATGTAAAAGCCTAAACGTGTTCCTTCTGGACCTATAGATGACATCTAATTCCCCACCAGCACCATCATCAACCTCCTCTGCCCCTCTCCTCTCGCATCCATCCCTACCAATACTCGCACTCCTGTAATATTCTTTACTAGGCTAGCTTTTATATTAATCCCTCCATTAGCCCTCCGCCTCGAACGCATAGCCTGTTGCTCCACCCACACACGTTGAGCGTTATAATTTCCTTAGTGCTCACATGAAACAT
The DNA here is from genome assembly GCA_963681505.1 of Eunapius fragilis. Classification (NCBI taxonomy): domain Eukaryota; kingdom Metazoa; phylum Porifera; class Demospongiae; order Spongillida; family Spongillidae; genus Eunapius; species Eunapius fragilis. Next base: position 8,179,106 of record OY811973.1, on the reverse strand, counting down.
CTCTCACTCAACTTCGTTCACACAGCGCTACCTTCTCCCTGCAATCTTCACAATATCCCTCTCATGCCTCTTAAATACACTCTGTGGATTTTTTTTGGCAGGGTGCTACAAGCCCCCAACTCAACATCCGTAGCATCTCCATAACAAACCATGACTTTGAATTATCAACATAAATACACAGAGATCAACTCCTAAGAGGTGGGTGCAAACATGTGGAGGCTTCTACAAAGTGGCCTACCAAGGAATTACTCATTGCTTGTCCATCAAGGTCAAGGTGATATATGACTAGAGGTGAAAGAAGGGGGGGGGGGGGGGTGGGGAGGGAGGGAGGGAGGGAGTGAATTTCATATCACTATTTCCTACATAAGGCACTTTATTCAACACCAGTCCAAATCAGGAGAATGGATAGAGCGAGGGGATCTCCTACTGGTGCAGCCCAAGTGGGTGTGGTATTGATTAATTATATTTCAATAATCACTAAATTGACCCAGCAATGAATATGTCGGCAGGAGTAGCAGCAGACCAGAACATACAGTGCAATGATGTCAGGTAGTAAGCTTAATTGTCTATCACTAAAGGAGACCAATGGTGAATTAGGCCATGAGGCAGTATACATCTTCCAACTGGCGTCCTGGCTGGCTGATCTGAGCTGTTGTATATCAAGACCAACATGGCTTCATTCATCCTTGAACGAATAGCACCCTTGCATGCATTGATTCAATATCTATGTGCAGTACAAATAGGAATGGGTACAGGCAGTCTGTGGCAACGAAAGCTACAATGACCTGCAATAAGACTTATATTTTGATATCTCTGAATTTCAGTTCAAAATTAATATTACACAAGTAGTATATCAAATAAACAACAATACCACTCTGTTTTATTACCGTCATAACGTAGAAAACAATGCTACTAAGCTATAGGAAGTTTCATAAGTACATCAGCAATGTTAGGACGATCACCTGGACTCCTTGCTGTGCACTGCTCAATCAATGTCTTCATTGCTGACCACTGGAGCCTTTTCATTACATCTAGCCTCTTTTGCACTTCTGGAAACTGACCACATGCCATTTCCAACAGAAGAATGCCATAGCTAAACACATCCATTTTGGGAGATTGCAGGAAAGGATCAGAGCTCTCAGGAGCTGCATAACTGTAATTTCCAGGGCCCACAGTAGTCACCTGACGTGCAAAGTTGGATGATCCAAAGTCTGACAACTTGGCCTTCCACATATCTCCTCCCAGTGGATCAAGGAGCACGTTGCTGCTGCTTACATCTCTGTGGATGATGGCATCTGGTTTCATTAAATGCAGATAATTCAGGGCCCTACCCACATCAATGGCTATAGTGGATACTTGCTGATGGGAGAGGGTTACCTTTTTCAGCACCTTATACTCTAGGACTGCCCTTAAAGAGGCGTGCATCAGCTCTGTGAGGATGACACATGGCTGATCCAAAGTGGCTCCAATCAATAGTAGTATGTTTGGATGACGTACCAGTGCCGATATATTCATTTCTCTCTTGAACAGCTGCTCATTGTGAGAAGATAGGATTGCACCATGAAGGAGCTTAGCAGCCACTTCAAGTCCACAGTACCTTGCTACCTTCACTACACCCCATCCGCCTCTGCCTAGCTCTTTATCCATCAGAACAATATCATCTTTCTTTACAAGCCACGATGGTGTAGTGGCTTTGTCAAGCTGCTCTTGTAGCTGTCTGCACTGCATGGTCAGGTCCTGGATCTGCTGCTCTGCTCTTGTGGTTCTGTCCTCCAGAGGTTTATTTGATTGCACAAGCTCTGCCATTCTGATATCAGATATGCGTGCACTTTCTTGCAACGTTTTCACTGCACCTTCAGCTTGATGGGTTCTCTCTTCCAAACCTTTGGCTCTGGTATCAGCAGCTGTTGCCTTCATGACAGCAGCAGTAACCTCCATTTCTGCTAATTTGGCCCTCTCCTCGGCTACAGAGGCCCTCTTCTCTGCTGCAGTAGCTCGTTCTTCTGCTATGTTTGCTCGCTTCTCATCTGTGATGGCTTTCTTATTGGAAACAGTAGCTCTGTCCTCTGCAATACCGGCCCTCCTCTGTGCTGTTGTGGCATTCTCTTCAGCCACAGTGACTTGTTTAAAAGCATCAGACAATCGTTCTTTTGTGATAGCACACTCCTTTTCAGCTATCATGGCTCTCTGTTCAGCTGATGTTGCTTTGCCCTCAGCTGCAATGGTTCTCTGTAGAGCTTCAGTGGCTCTCTGTTCAGCTGATGCAGCTCTTGCCTCAGCTGAAATGGCTCTCTCTTCATGCATGGTGGCTCTGCTTTCTGCAACTCTTTTACTTTCTTCACTACTAGTAGCTCTCCTTTCTGCTCCAATGGCTCTCTCTTCAGCACTAGCAGCTGTCTTCTCAAGGACAGATGCAATTTCCTCAGCAGTGGTAGCTCTCTCTTCTGCAATAATGGCTCTTCTTTCAGCGGTCATTGCTCGCTCTTCAGCAACAGATACTCTTTTTTGAGTGGTAAGCAATTTCAATTCAGCAACAGTGCAGATTTTGGTGTTCTGAACTTGTGCACCAGTACATGTCTGGAGAAAGAAATATTAATCAGCTATTAATGTTCCATACAAATGCAGCAAAATGTGCATAACCTCAGGATGGCAGAATGGGACAGTTCACAAAAAATATCCTTTGTACATATTTTTATGTTATATTGTACAGCTATTAATATACGGAACAGTGTCCAGCAAAATCATCACCCTTATGATGCTTTTTATCAAACTATCCAGGACAAGCAAAAAAAAGTAACGCTCGCATTGAAATGTATGGCTAATTATAAATTCAGTGCCTAATAACATTATGATGGATACTGAGTCCAATTTAGGATGCATAAGGACCATTTGATAGAAGCTCTTTGGAGTCCATGGAAAATGAAAATCTTTGAAAACTTCCAAAAACTATCCACAAGGGTGATTTTGCTGGACACCATCCCATATACATGTATAAAGTTATAAAATTGGTCCACTTTAAAATCGCTACATCTCCCGAACCGTAAACATTACTGACTGCCTATTGTCCACACATCATACTACACCATTTTGTATGGTAAAAAAGTTGTTGGCGTCTTGCATTTGGTTCGAGCCAGTGTTGCAATGTTCGATACCCCTAGGGATTCAAACCCAGCATATCTCTCTGCAGGAAAATCTAATTTACTAAATTGGTTTATACCTAGCGGGATCCTGTACCTATTGATTTGACCTGTCCGTTAATTTTTACATTATCCGTTATGGAGATACAGCTGTGAAAAGTAATTGCACATTTCTCGATCATTTCGCATCATTCACCTATTACGACCTGGTTCTGGTTAATACTCCAAGACACAAATCATGTCTCTCATTGAATATGCAAGAACTTCTTGTGCCATACCTTTTGACGCCCATATAGTAAACCATAAAATAAATGTGACTTCCTGCTTCATGTCGCGTTATTTGTCGACCAACTACTATATCCGGCGAACAGTAGCAATTGTAAGCAATCTAAATGGAACTGAGCTGCCATCTCCTTACGTACTCAACACGGTACGTACTAGCAGTTACGTGCACAAGCAACATCATGTATAATAATTTTGTGCCTGTCGGTTCGGTGAAACTCTTTCGGTATACACCCTTGCAAGGCCATTGATTGGCCCACAACGCTATATCAGCCATAGTGGGTAGTGGGCTGAAACGCAACCTTTCTCGCATTGTTGGGATTTACGCTCTGCACACACAGTTGTTCTAACCACTAACTATATTTCTGCGTTAATTTCACCTCCATGTCATACCCCCTTAGCTTGTAGCTACATGTAAACACACACACACACACACACACACACGCACACATACACACATACAAAACCATACATGCCTAAATTCCACTAAATAATCCTGCATCTCTCACTAGATGTATGTGTCTTATAGCCTCCAGTACATGTTTGTGTAGTGAAGTTAAAGCCACTTCTGGGCTGAAAAGCAACCCTTCTTTTTAGTTGGAATTTACATTCGATAGCACTCTTAAGTATTACAGGATGCTTAGCTATTATGAATGTTAAAAATAAATTTTTCGGCTAACCAGAGTTAGTACATGGATGCATGCATGGCGTGTCTCAAAATAAGGAGGTACTTTAGTGTTCAAAAATGCACTACTTCCCTTAGGCAAAGGTCTAGAAAAACATATATGTAACTGGTAAATCTTCCAGCGATAGATTCCTTACCAGAACCAGTAATCCAACAGCACTGGGTTGCTTAGGTTTTGTGTTTGTGTGTGTGTGTGTGTGTGTGCACGTGTGTGTGTGTGTGGATGTGTGTGTGTGTACTGTGTGTGTGTGTTTTATATGTGTATGCTTATGTGTGCATTATGTGTATAGATTATACACGGTACTTTCTAGGAGGCTGTGCAATTTTTTTTTTGTGATGTGTAGGCCACAGACCTGCTCTTTTTACTGGGATACTAGTTGAAGCTCACATAGTGGCAGTGAATATTATTGCCACCCTATCCTAAAAGAATGGGCGTTTACTTAGGGTATTCACACACATGGCTTCATATTTACCCATAGGCTGTGTGTGTGTGTGTGCACGTGTGTGTGCGTTCCATTTCTACAGATGCTTAGAACATATAATGGCCTACATCTGTTAAATTCAGTCACTACCATGTACCTCAAGATGAAAGACATCCATCATATAGAGAAACTAAATTTTTAAAAACAATACTAAACATAGCAGTACATATCTAGTCTAGCTGCACATCACAAAAAATTAAATCTTATACCACCTTTCATAAATAATGGTACCGTTTAGGAATTGGAAGACTGTTACATTATTTTTGTGCTTGCACACACACACACACATACACACACACATGCACACACATGTAGAGTATTTATGGCCCACTCACCAATCCGTCCCTAATGTGACTCAAAAATTGCCAGGTTATAAGACAGATCCATGTAGTGGAGGCTATACACAGGCATGTAGTGGTAGCAAACATGTAGTGGGGAGGCTATAAGACACTAACATGTAGTTGAGGCTATGGGACAGGACCACACAAGTATGGGGTAAGCATGTGTTGTGTGTGTTGCGTGTGTGTGTGTGTGTGTTTTTACATAGTAAAATGAAAGGGATGGGTGATAGTGGTACAGCCATCACCAGGGAGGAGGGAAGGGTCCATAGGGTGAGTGGTACAGCCATCACCATGGGGAGGGGTCCATAGGGTGAGTGGTACAGCCATCAACATGGGGAGGGGTCCATAAGGTGAGTGGTAAAGACATCAACATGGGGAGGGGTCCATAGGGTGAGTGGTACAGCCATCAACATGGGGAGGGGTCCATAGGGTGAGTGGTACACCCATCACTATGGGGAGGGGTCCATAGGGTGAGTGGTAAAAACATCAACATGGGGAGGGGTCCATAGGGTGAGTGGTACAGCCATCAACATGGGGAGGGGTCCATAGGATGAGTGGTACAGCCATCACCATGGGGAAGGGAGGGGTCCATAGGGTGAATGGTACAGCCGTCACAATGAGGGAGGGGTCCATAGGGTGAATGGTACAGCCATCACCATTGAGGAGAGGTCCATAGGGTGAGTTGTACATGATTTCTATGAGTCATGATGGTGTGTGCAAACTACTACTATGTACCACGTCAAGTAAGGCGATGGCAGCTGAAATTTGATTGCTCAATCTTTGCTTCTGTGTGCTATAGAAAAAGAATCAGACTGACTTAAGCAAGAAGTGAGAAGTCTTAATCGTTTTAAAGTTCTGCACTTTTATGGGTGGAGAATGGGAGTGGTACGAGAAGTAGCTGCACATTCATAAACTCGGAATAACGGAAAGCCAACCATAATGGGTTAATGGCACAAAATGACCTGAAAATATGTACTGACTTTGCAAAGCTATCTTTGTATTGGATGGCGTAAAATTGAACAGAGCAAATCAATAGGTACATAACCCCTCTACGTATACAGGTAACTAAAAACATTCTCTATGAGAAGCTGATGAGATATAGGATTTAAAAAGCAAGGAACAATGGTGAAAATGTCATAGTCCTATATTTAGCCCGTTTGTAGCATATACTATGTTCGTGTGTTAAATATAGGACTATGACATTTTCCCTTACGAATACAGACACTTTTTTCCTTGCATTTTACACTTCTATGGCGGATATGAACCCCAGGGGGCATCGGACATTACAACACTGGCACAAAGGTAATGCTAAATCCCAAAATGTATTTTTCCATGTAGTATGAAGTGTTGAAAATGGGAAGTCAGTAGCGTTTACCGAGATGTAGCAATTTTAAAGTGAATCATTTTCATAACTTTATATAAATAAACACGAAGGTTATTTTTATCGTGAATCGTCTCAAATATAAATACTTTACTATCAGTTTTATAAGCGGAGGACATGCATAAATTTCATTCATGTAGTTGACATATTGTATATCAAACAAATGTACATTTACTTCTTGTAATGAATATAAACAATACAGGCATGTTTACTCACCTTTGAAAATAATAGAGAAAGCTCTTTTCGATAATTATTTACCATCAAATCAATGGCTGTCTGTTTATCCTACATGAAATACAAGTTGATCCTAATATGTAGCACATGAACATTCACTTGTGATGGTACATATTAGGACCATGACTTCTATAGTACTCAGTGGTGCCATGTATGCATTGTGCATGTCCACCTGGTATGTATGGAATAATGCTATTTGTGCCCATTTCCACATTATGTGCTTTTGATCCATGTGATCAATGTGGTAATGCATATTATTAAAGATCAATAAAGGTAAGAAACAGGCAGTGGAGAAATTAGGTACATCCATGGTGATGAAGTTATTGCACACATTGTGAAAATTAATTTGCTATTCCATCCATCATGAAGTGCCTAGTTACATCACACTTGTGCATACTTGTGAATGTCATACATCATGCATGACACATGTAGAGTACCTTATTCTTTATGGTAGTGTCAGCATTATACGCCACCAGGACTGCCACCAATTCATGATGACCCTTCTCAGCAGCTATGTGCAGTGGAGTGGACCCACCACAAGGCTGGGAAGAGATAGCACAAATATAGATCTCTAAAGTTATAGTAACAAGGCTGATGTTTGCTATCCTTCGTGCTACAAATTTGTGCATTCGTGGGAGTCGGGTGAAGTGGAGGAGAAGGATGGAGATAGAAGACGGAGCAGGACTTCCATACATGCAGGAGTGACTAAATTTTATTTTATTTATTTATTTATTTATTTATTTTTCTTTGTTCTACTTCTATTTATGTAAATATTATTATGATCACTGATGATAGATTGCATTCAGCAACAATTGGGCAATGGAAATTTGCTCTTCCAGGCTGGTGGGAATGCATACAAATACATAATATTGCAGCTAAATGTATAATTGTTCCACCATTGCCTCATCAAATATTTCAACTTTTATTAAACAAGGGAAGCATATGAGTCCTGGAGAGTTTCTCTGTTGGTAACAACACTGTTTACTTCCCAGCATCATAGCAGATATCTACTCTTAGAAAATTCATCCAGTTCTACAACAGCTCTCTAATAGCCCCAAAGGAGGTGTACTGCCTCTAACCACTAAGTTGCTAGGTAGAATGCAGAATATTAAGAAGAGCCAGGCTATCTATTGTGACATTGCAGAACAGTGGTTTAAAACCAGGGGTGATGCAGACATTTTTGAATTGTGTATTTCCAAATTAGGATCTATTAATATTGCTATTATAGTAGTGAAAATGTTCATTAAAATTATACGTTAATATTAATAGATATAATCAAACCACTGAATTCAAAATATAAGAAGTATCATTTTTCTCAAGATTTTTTCTTAACATTTTATAGTCTTTCAATACAAGCCTTAACACAAACTGATGCAAATGAATAAAATACATCAATTAACACTTCAAGGAAATAGGTGTATAAGTTATCACATGTTACACAATAAGCTCCTAGCTACCTAAATTTGTTCACCACAGTTGTGGTTTCTTCTTCAGAAAAGATGCAAGAAATGAGGTTTTCCTCAAAAGAAAGGCAAAGACTTTCTCGTACTTGCTTTTGAGGACATGAACGCACATTATGCTCATTGCTACAAAATGAGCATTCTGTTATATTTCTAGCACTCCTGATTATAAGATCCGACTTAACCCACAACCTAGTTAGGACATCAGAGAGGTTGGCATGTTGAGTCATTATACGGGAGAGAGGTTCACTGTAGTTGGAAATGTTCTTATTGTTATGCTCCAATGGCTCCTCAGACAAAGAACCTAGTCCTGTTGACTTATTTGCTGTTATGAGTGCAGCAGAATGTGCCAACACTTGGCGTCTGGTGTGAACTTGAAAGTTGGCCAATGACTCACTAGAGTTAGAGATGTTTCCTTGCATAGCTGTACCAAACAATCTGCATTAATCTTTCTTCTGGAAGAGATTGCGTGTAATATAACAGAATAATTCGTGATAAATTCGTCAAACACCTTCTGATCACATTTTCCATCTGCCTGGATCTTCACAGGAACAGTCAACCAAAACCTTTCGTTTCACTGAATAAAATAATAGTTGTCTGGCCATGTTTGCTGTTGTCATAGTTCCTCCAGCCCCTACTGGGTCTGGTTTGTCAACTGTAAGCCCAGTTTTGGCCTTGATTGTCTCCTGAATGAATTTCTTTGCCACCATTACCTTTGCATTAGTCTGGCTGTCTTCCTTCCATTCATCCACCCCAGCACTTAACTTGTACACCAACTTCAGGCAATAGTCCAGACCACGTAACAATGCATGCAGAATTGGAAATGTATTCACACTGAAAGCTGTAATAGGGTTTTGTGTTAGACCATGATAAATCTGCTCTGAGCGTCTGAACCTCACCATCCACCTCCAAATCGTCATACAGGGCTCTCAATGACTCAACATCTACCTCTCCTATCTCAAATCCTTCAACAATGAGCTCTGCAAGAATAGCATCCTCATCAGGGTATAGACACAACACACAGAAAGCACCTGTACCCAACAATAACTTCTGCATTTTACCATCATTCATGCTTCGGATAAACTTCACTTTCATGCTGCATTCGTGACCTGCAATGGCTATTGTAACACCATTTGACTGTAAGCTGCTAATCACAGCATCAACAGGTGGAACCAGCTTATCTTTTCTAACTGCTAAAAGGATTGGTCTCCCAGACTCTGGACTGCTTGGGGCACCTTCCTTCCATAGACAGACACTGTTTCTACCTGAGCTACATGCACTAGTACTAGGTTGATTACCCGTAGCTACATCTGATGAATCTATAACCAGTTCTAGACATCCAAATGATTATGTTATGCGACCTAACACTTCCTAGGCCTTGCTGGTTGTACACACTATGCCTTCCAAATCCATCAAGGCCTTTTTTTGCCTTCATCAAGTATGTTTCTGGTTGCAATTGAAGTAACTTGATCAGTCCCTCAAAATGGATCATTACTGATTTCTGTAGGCTTATACAGACACCTGGTACACCAGATAATGGTGTAATACATGGCATAATAGCATTTTTGTGTTGCATGAGTTTGTAATGAGCAGGTAACTCAACTTCTAGTTTACGATCCTGTCTCAGACTTGTGTAGCTGGTATGGACCAAGTTTGTATTGTGACAGCATGTAGAGACCATCATCCAAGCTAATTTCTTTGTCAACAGATTCCTTGTGGAATAACTGCACGCCAACAGCAGCTAGAGGCCTATCTTTCACATAGTTCTCTTTGTGTATGAGGTATCCTAATAACTGAGATGGAGTAATATTGTTTTCTTCTGCTTCTTCCTGAATTAAAGACATCAATGCCTGCGTTCTCCTGTTTCTTTGACGTGGACAAACTACATCTAATGGAGATAGTACACTTTTTTTCTCACCTTGTGGAACATCCAAGCTATCTCTCTCACTGGACCCTTCACCTGACATGCTTGTGTCAACTAATGCACAAGCGTCTGCACTGGAACTATACATTGCTTGATAAAACACTTCTTCCTGGAAATTCTGAAACGCCCTAGCTTCACTCCTTCTGGATTTCCTTTATTCATCTTGATCCATTTGGATCGCAGCGACAGAAAACGGAACGCCCACTTCTTTTCGAGTTTCTTACCTTTTTTAAGCCCTTCGTCAACCAAAAACTGTCTTGCTGCTTCAGTGTTGCTCTTAAACCTCTTAACATACCTGGTGTGAGCTTCCAAGTTCGTTATTTTGTGCTTTTCTGTCATGGCCAGCAAACGTGGAACGTTTACGCGCGCGAGCGTTATTATGAATTATTGGCAAAAACATAAACGGTATCGATGTTGTTGAAGTCTTTATGACGGTGACGGGTCCCATCAGGGATATTAAATACATGGATTGGAAACGGTTCCGTAATCTACGTGTACCGGAAAACCATCCGCGTTGCGCCTATCATGGATTCTGAATTGGATGTCTGCGATGAGTTTGCTGTTGAATCGGACGAATGTGACCTGGATGCTGATCCCAGTGGACGAGTTTCAGGGGTGTAGTTCAAAGTTTTCAGATCTGTTGAACGGGAAGTTGTTCAAGAGTTTTCGTTACTCGGAGCTTAAGCGACCCGAACGCTTTAACAGGCTTGTACATTACTTTCAAAAGTAAAGCTTGACTGATCCCATTAGTAAAACCTGCCTCTTAATTAGAAAGAAACCAACTTACCAAGTGTAGCTTTTCGTTTCTGCGATTTCTCTACTCTAAGAATAACCCTCAAGCTAGAAATTTGTAATTCAGCCGTATATCAGCCTATGTATTTAATATCCCTGGTCCTATATAGAAAGCGGGGCGTTGTCGGCACATGTTTGGGGAGGCCAACTGATAACATCATGCATCTATTTTTTCTGTCTTCTCCGTTGGACCCTCGTTTGTACTCGCCGAGGGAAGTTAGGCGGTACAATCAAACGTTTCCTCGTTTTCCCGTCTTTCATTGCAAAAATGATATATTCCAAAGACATAAACTTGGTATCTTTCGAAAGGCAGGAGAAAACGCTATCTAACTACATATTTATTCTTCCTCCCATTTGTTCCATTAAATGTGTAGTTTAGTATAAAGACGTTGATGTCGGAACTCAAAATTTTCATCTGTTTTTAGCTTCAACATTTTGAGTCAAACTGAATTTCAATCATTTTAGTGAAATCTGATACTTTGGACTATTTGGTTAGATTATGCAAAAAAAAAACATCACAGTCATGCCCTAACCCAATGTCTGCATCTTAAACCACTGTGCAGAAGCTGCAGGCATCCTTCAGCTTTGTGGAGGCCATGAATCCAGGTCCGTAGTCAGAGGAGGTTCGTAACCAAGGGAACCCGTAAAATAGCTAGTAGAATCTGATTATACGAGGTATTTTATAGGTTTCTGATTTTACTAGCTATTTTAGTTACGAACCCCCTCTGGTTACGGGCCTGGAATCAGTTGTGAATCGAAACTAGAACTGAGAACATGCTGGATCAGCATACATTGCCATGGTGAGTGGGTTGACATGAGCTGTGTCATCTCCTCCATCAATAGGATTATCACAATAAGTATTGATAATAACAGTAGCTAAGATGGGCAGAGGTGTTGGATATTTAGCAGAGTTTCCAGGTTATGGTAGCAAAAGCATTTGAAGCATCAATCAGTAAGGGACCTCAGTTACTGGATCATGAAAGGTGGTTTACCTTAAATGTATATTTGCCTTGCATATCTATGTTATGTTCTCATTTGTAACATAAGTGAATTGATCCAAATATAGTTAGGAGAGACATACATTGAAATAAAATACATAGAAAAATTCAAATGCGAGTAGGTTCCATATAGGAATCCTGCAGTATCATAAATGTCATTTTAAAATGTCACTGGCATCTAGCGGGACGGCCAAGAGTCAGGTCACTAGGTTCTTAGTGGCAATGGAGCGATATCAAATAGGAGAGCAGTTCTGCGTTGGATCTGTGCCACAAGACAGTGTACTTTTAGAGAACAATAATACTTGTCCCCATTGTCCGTACCCAGTCCCACCTAAAATTTCTCCGTCGTCGTCATCGTCGTCGTTGTCGTATTCTTCTTCTTCCTTCGGGATAGCATAAGTCACGACAGGAACGTTTGTAAAGCACGCCAAGTGTACCAATCACTTCAGGATGCGTCTGCAGGTTATCTTCAGGTGACTGTTAGAAGCCTAACCGATTGGGCAATTAACTAAAGCGAGTAGTTCCTTATTTGGTGTTGATCTAAAAATAGCACATTAGATCAGCTATCACAATGTTCATGACGTACCAGTATAAAATAACCAGCGTTATCAAATTTGATTGTTTTACCATGTAATCTCAAGGACAATTCTGATTCCATTCGAGCATCTAAAAGATGAAAGATCCAGATGCTGCCTGATCTGCCAAACGAGTGCATGTCAAGCACGCTACCGAAAGGACCAATGGTACGTTACAGTGTTGGATCCATAAATTACGAGCATGTATGGTATATCGCAAAAGGAAGGAATAGTTTCAGTAATTGTTACAGCGGTAGATATTGTGTCTCTCTCCGCTTTATAGTAATATGCGCTGTTTGAAATGTGTGTAAAACGCCAAAGTTGCTTACGATAATGTATAGTGGTGCGTGGTTTATCTGATAATAGCGTGAGACCAGTTTACATAGGGTACATTTATCCTATGTATTATATGGCTTCGCTTTTGCCAATGCTTTTAACCTTTATCACCCTTTGGTCCTCAATGGAAGTATAGTCTGGGAACTAGTGTAATATTTTAATGATACAGCTCAACAAAACTGCAGATTCAAAAATAAATCTGTCATAATCTCGCAAGTTGACGTTTTTGCTACCTGAAATACAATGCCAAATCTACCAGAAAAATTTAGGAAACTAGTAATAAAAACACTCTCTATACGAGAAGGTTGGTTGTATATAGGAATCGAAGGTGATGGTGGTGTAAAAAGCAAGGGAACAAGGCATCTGATTGAAAAGGAAAAATGAAATAGAGCTATATTAGCACGCATATTTAAATATGACAACATGCTGCTAATATAGGTCTATTTCATCTTTTACTTTTTAATCAGAAGCCATGTTTCCTTGCTTTTTACACACCATCACCTTTTGTTCCTATACACCACCCACCTTCTCGTATAGAGAATGTTTTTATTACTTGTCATCTGCAGGCTTGGTGATGGTCAAAGCAGTACATACGTATCCTTAAGCATTTCTTTTTTACTGGTTTCTTTGTTTTAACATACTTTTGAGCACTCTAAATGAAAGCTACTCAATTATCAATACAAATCCTGTCCACATGCATAACTTACAAACTGATGATGTATGAGTGAAATTCACAGATGTCATATGCAGAAAAGAAACAAAGGCTATTACCAAGTATACATGACACTCAGGTATAATTCAACACTAAGTCCATTTAGATAAATATATACTACTCACATACATGTACTGCATGAACAAATATAGGATCGATGCAATTATGCAGCCTGTTATTAATGAACCGGATGAATGATTTATATGCAGTTACCACCTCCCCATTGCTACTTTTAGACCACTCTATATACAAACTACTCAATCATCAATACAAATACTGTCCATATGCATAACTTACCCCCTGATGATGGATGAGTGGGATTCACATAATGAAAAGAAAGAGAAATTGTTAATGTGTTGACCACTTCCCCAGTATGTACATGTACATGGCATGGACTAGACATATGGAAGAAATATTTCTGCACTTCTAGCTAACATTAATTTTGCATTGATGCAAGACAATGAATAAAATGTATTTGGATCAACTCTTCTTCTTCTGCTTGTTAGTACTTCACCACACCCTACATCACTCACTTTGTTCACATCAGCTCTTGCCTTTATAAGGATCTCCACCACAGCTGTATGACCATTTTGAGCTGCCACATAGAGTGGGGTGTCCTACATAAGAGAGGTGAGGGTAAAGAAAAGCAGTGCAATACACATGCATCAATGAGGTGACAACATGTGGAATTAAACAATGCACTGATTGTTGTTCACATTCACATCAGATGGAATTGTAGTGTTATCTTGTTTCATGTAATTAGGACTATGTGTATGTTTGTTGTAGGCGCATGCGTGGTGTGCTTGTGATCGATATTGGGCAGTAGCTATTACATGCGGTGAGTAGAACTTCAGAATATGTTCATCCTACGTCTGCAACCCCCCGTAACCATTGACTTCTCAAAGCCTGACGGGTGGCCCCGCTGGAGGCGGCGCTTGAAACAGTTTAGATACGCGTCTGGTCTCTTTTCAGACACGGATGACGTTAGACAAGTGAGTACTCTTCATTATTGTCTAAGGGAAGGAGCTGAGGATGTCTTGACCTCAAGGGTATAACATTGCAGGAAAGGGCGAAGTATGACAACGTATTGGAGAAGTTTGACAATTTCTTCCAGGTGCGAAAATGTCATATTTGAGAGAGCCAGGTTTAACCAGAGAAACCAAGGTGAAGGAGAGACGGCCGACGAGTTTATAGCTGCGCTACACAACTTGGCCGACAATTGTCAATATGGTGTGCTGAAATTAGAACTCATCCGCGACCGGCTTTTTGTTGGAAAAAGGGACAGCTCTTTATCTCAGTGTCTACAACGTGATCCAGAGCTCACCCTCGAGAAGGCGCAAACAATAATCCGTCAAAAAAAGCTGTTAAAGACCAGCAAGAAACTCTGAAAAGTAGCAACCTGGAGTCAGGAGGCTTGTGTTTAGTTCAACCCCGATCTGGAGAATTGGCAGCATCAACCACAGGAGGTACAGGAAGGATCCCAAAGGATCAAAGCAAACGGGAAAGATGTCCAAACTGCGGGAATAACCACAATGAGCGAGAAAGGTGTCCAGCAAGAGGAGTGGTTTGTTACAGTTGTCAAAATAGAGGACATTTTTCTGTTTTCTGCCGTTCAAAATGACTGGACCAAGTAGAGAGACAAGAAGACCTGTTTATGGACACTGTAGGAGGTGGGGAGAAGGCCTGGTTTGCTAGGGTGTTGCTTTGTGAAATGAAGGTGAACTTTAAACTTGATGCCGGTGCAGAGGTCACTGCAATATCGGATGAAACATTAAAGTGTCTCAGTTGTCATGCAATGCTTCAAAAATCATCAAAAGTCCTCTACGGCCCGGGGCAACAACCACTGGAAGTAATGGGGCAGTTCACCAGCAACATGGTATATAATGGATTACAGTCCGAGCAGGTAGTGTTTGTCATGAAGGGACTCAGGAGAAACCTACTTGGATTGCCAGCACTGACAGCTCTGCAGCAAGTTTCAAGACTGGACGGAGTTGACCAGCATGAGCAGCACATTTATCAAAAATTCCCAAATCTATTTCAGGGACTGAGAACTCTTGGGGGTGAATACACAATCAAATTGAAACCTTATTTCAAGCCTTACGCCCTCACTACCCCTAGAAACGTTCCCCTCCCCTTACAATAAAAGGTCAGAGAAGAGCTAGCCTAGAATGGAGAGCCTGGGAGTGATAACTAAAGTGGAAGGTCCATCGGAGTGGTGTTGTGGGATGGTCGTAGTTCCTAAGAAAGACAACAACACAGATCATAATTGTGTGGACTTGACGCCGTTGAACGAAAACGTACTGCGTGAAAACTTTCTTCTCCCTAAGGTGGATGAAACTTTAGCACAGCTGGCTGGAGCTACAGTTTTCAGCAAACTAGATGCCAACTGTGGTTTCTGGCAGATACCACTTGCCAAGGAATCCCATCTTTTGACAACCTTTATTACACCTTTTGGTCACTATTGCTTCACTAAGCTACCGTTTGGCATTTCAAGCGCTCCTGAGTTGTCTCAAAAACGAATGGAGGAGATTCTCTCTGGGTTGGATGGCATACTCTGTCACATAGACGAAGTTTTGATATTTGGCAGCAGCCAAGGGGAACATGACCGTAGACTTCAGGCAGCTCTTCAGAGAATTGGAAAATCTGGAGTTACATTAAACCCTAACAAATGCAGTTTTTCTAAACATCAAGTGAGATTCTTAGGTCATATCGTGAGTCAACAGGGCATTTGTGTAGATCCAGAAAAGACTACAGCAGTTACGAATATGCCTAATTCAAAGGATATATCTGAGCTGCGACAGTTTTTAGACATCATAAACCAATTTGGCAAATTCTTCCCCAACCTGTCTGATTTAAGCCGACCTTTGAGGGACTTGCTCAACTCAAAGAACATATGGTTGTGGGGGGACCAACACATGACCAGGCCTTTGCAACACTGAAAAAGGAGCTTACAAACTTGTCAGTTCTTGTACATTATGATCCTTCAGCTGAAACCAGGATATCTGCAGATGCTTCATCTTTTGGTCTTGGGGCGGTACTACTTCAAGGGACAGTGGAAGCCTGTTGCTTATGCATCACGAGCTATGATAGAGACTGAGCAGCGGTATGCACAAATTGAAAAGGAAGCACTGGCAATTGTCTGGGCATGCGACAAATTCTCCTGTTATATCCTTGGGAAACACTTGAGATCGACACTGACCACAAACCTTTGGTCCCTTTGTTAGGTACTAAGCATCTTGACACATTACCACCTCGAGTATTGAGGTTTTGTCTCCGTTTTGCAAGGTTCGACTATTCCATCAATCATGTACTGGGAAAATCATTGCTCACTGCAGATGCCCTTTCTAGAGCACCTTGTTCTTCCCTCTCCCCCCCCCCCCCCCCCCCATGGAGAATGAAAGCATCACCGACAGTGACGTGGAGGTATTTGTGGGAGCCATCATTTCAACTATCCCTGTCACTGAAATGGGTTTCGGCCAGCTGAATGACCCCATCTGCATTCGTGTAAGGCAATACTGCATTTCTGGATGGCCAGCAAAACAAAATATTGGAGCTGAGCTTATACCGTACTGGAGAGTGCGAGATGATCTGAGTGTGTGCAAGGACCTACTACTCTATGGTACTAGGATAGTTGTCCCAACATCTTTACAGTCATTAATCCTACAGAAATTGCACCAAGGACATCTTGGAATACAGCGATGCAGTCTTAGAGCAGTATCATCTGTCTGGTGGCCGGGTTCATTGCAGCAGATTTACCAAATGGTAAAAGGTTGTCATGTGTGTGCAAGAAAGAACCCACCACCAATTGAGCCTATGATCCCTTCAGAACTCACAGACTACCCCTGCCAGAAAGTTAGCTCGGACTTGTTTCAGTTAAAGGGAAAGATGTATTTATTAGTTGCAGACTACTTTTCATGGTTTCCTGAAGTCATCCAGCTATCTACCACAACCTCTTCCAGTGTGATACAAGCTATGAAAGCAATCTTTGCACGTCATGGTATACCAGAACAAGTGGTTACAGATAATGGCCCCCAATATGCCTCCAGATAAATGAAGGAATTCGCATCATCCTATGGGTTTTGTCATATTACTAGCAGCCCGCTTTACCCTCATGGAAATGGACATGCTGAACGAATTGTTCAAACAGTAAAGCGACTGCTTCAGGATGCTGATGACCCCTTTATGGCCCTACTGAATTATCGCAGTACCCCATTTCCTTGGTGTGGGCTGAGCCCATCAGAACTTCTAAATGGTAGACACCTCTATGTCATCTAATATTCTTGTTGAAAATGTTTTACGTACTTGTTCAATGAACTAATTTTGTAAGAGGTCTAAGTCTGGCCTGAATGGAAGTGCAGTATGGGGCAGTTTGAGACCTCCATGGGACACTTGCTAGATTTCCATTAACTAAACAGTACTATCCATTTGGGGGGTTCACATTAATGGTGGCTTGGTGCAGCTTCCAGACATTGTAGAAAGACCAGACGGGCCCTGCCTCATTCCCGAGGAGTTGCTCCATGAGGTCTGCTCTGTTTCCCATGGTGACAATGTAAGCCACCATTAGTTTGGGGTGGACTATCTCACATGTGAGGCACATAAGGCTAAAGACTATGTGATAGCAGCCCACACTACCATCCTTTATCATAGCATTAAAACAGAAACAGAAAGTGACTTTTATTATGATCAAAGTAATAAACGTTATTAGGTCAGGGTAGAAGCCACCAATGTGAACCCCCCAAATGGATAGTACTGTTTAGTTAATGGAAATCTAGCAAGTGTCTCATGGAGGTCTCATACTGCCCCATACTGCACTTCCATTCAGGCCAGACTTAGACCTCTTACAAAATTAGTTCATTGAACAAGTACGTAAAACATTTTCAACAAGAAAATCAGATGACATAGAGGATTGGAAGTCAATGGTAGTGTAATAAGCATGGAAGCAACATTGCTTGACTCAGGGAACAGCCTACCTATTTTTTTATGAGATAAAGAGCAGCAAATGGCATATTGCAGATGAGCACAAGTTCATACAGGCAGTTTTGTGAGGAAGCTAAATACACAAGTGTGAGGAACAGACAAATACGCAAGTGTGGCAGATAACTATGCAAGGCACAGGGAGTGTGGTGTGAAGCTGAGTGCTAGGAGATAAGCCCCTCCAGGATAGTACTGAGAGGATATGTGCTATATGCTTAGCATAATTGCATGTAATTACATGTACATAGTTATACATAAAGAAGTACTTAAAAACTTGATATTCAATAATATGCAGTCACCACCTCCCCATTGCTACTTTTAGACCACTTAAACCACTCTACATAATAGTTATTCAATCCTCAATCCACATGTATAACTTACCCCCTGATGATGAATGAGTGTGATTCACATAATGAAAAGAAAGAGAAATAGTCAATGTGTAGACCAGTGTTTCCCTAATATGTAACATGGATTGCAATATGATGAGTGCGCATATGGTATAGTATCAACTATGACGATACTCCATTTAAATGTGATGGTGCAACAGGCATTTGATGATAAAATGAACGTGATACAGCTCCTTCAAACAGCACCATTATAATGAGGTGGTGGTGCATCAAGGCACAATGGATTTTGTTGGTTTACAATACAGTGGACCCTAATGTCCGGCTGAAAAAGGGTGTGCACAGGACAGTCCAACAAAGAAATTATTAACACATTGATAAATGACGATTACACATATCTGTTCTATCATCGGAACCTACGCGAGTAGGTTCCATATAGGAAACCTGCAGAATCATAAATGTCATTTAAAAACGTCACTCAATCGCATCTAGCGGGACGGCCAAGAGTCCGGTCACTTCGCTCTGAGTGGTAATGGAGCGATATCAAAAGGAGAACAGTTCTGCATTGTATCTGTGTCTGAAGACAGTGTACCTTTAGAGAATAAAAATACTCATCCCCATCGTCCGTACCCAGTCCCACCTAAAATTTCTCCTCCGTCACCGTCGCATTCTTCTTCTTCCTTCGGGATAGCATAATTCACGACAGGAACATTTTAAAAGCACGTCAAGTGTGCCAATCGCTTCAGGGTGCATCTGCAGGATATCTTCAGGTGTCTATTAGAAGCCTAACCGATCGGGCAATTAACTAAAGCGAGTAGTTCCTTATTTGGTGTTGATCTAAAAATAGCACATTACATCAGCTATCACAATGGTATGACGCACCGGTATAAAATGACCAGCGTTATCAAATTCGATGGTTTTACCATGTAATCTCAAGGACAATTCTGATTCCATTCGAGCTTCTAAAAGATGAAAGATCCAGATGCTGCCAGATCTGCCAAACGAGTGCATGTCAAGCGCGCAATCGAAAGGACCAATAGTACGTTACAGTGTTGGATCCATAAATTATGAGCATGTATGGTATATCGCAAATGGAAGGAATAGTTTCAGTAATAGTTACAGCGGTAGATATTGCGTCTCTCTCCGCTTTATAGTAATATGCGCTGTTTGAAATGTGTGTAAAACGCCAAAGTTCCTTGCGATAATGTATAGTGGTGCGTGGTTTATCTGATAATAGCGTGAGACCAGTTTACATAGGGTACATTTATCCTATGTATTATATGGCTTCGCTTTTGCCAATGCTTTTAACCTTTATCACCCTTTGGTCCTCAATGGAGGGGACTAGTGAAATATTTTAATAATACAGCTCAACAAAATTGCAGATTCAAAAATAAATCTGGAATGATCGCGCAAGTTGACGTCTTTGCTACCTGGGTCTATAAGTTTCAAGAACTAAATACAATACCATATCCACCAGAAAAATTTAGGAAACAAGTAGTAAAAACATTCTCTAGAAGAGAAGGTTGGTTGTATATAGGAATCAAAGGTGATAGTGGTGTAAACAGCAAGGAACAAGGCTTCTGATTGAAAAGGAAAAATGACATAGACCTGTATTAGCATGCACATTTAAATATGACAACATGCTGCTAATAAACATGTAGGTCTATTTCATTTTTCCTTTTCAATCAGAAGCATTGTTTCCTTGCTTTATACACACCATCACCTTTTGTTCCTATACACCACCCACCTTCTCGTATAGAGAATGTTTTTATTACTTGTCATCTGCAGGCATGGTGATGGTCAAAGCAGTACATACGTATCCTTAAGCATATCTTTTTTACTGGTTTCTTTGTTTTAACATACTTTTGAGCACTCTAAATGAAAGCTACTCAATCATCAATACAAATCCTGTCCACATGCATAACTTACCCACTGATGATGGATGAGTGAAATTAACAGATGTCATATTCAGGAAGGAAAAAAAGGCTATTACCAAGTATACACGACACTCAGGTATAATTTAACACTAAGTCCATTTAATATATACTACTCACATACATGTACTGCATGAACAAATATAGGATCGATGTAAATCTGCAGCCTGTTATTAATGAACCTGATGAATGATTTAAATGCAGTCACCACCTCCCCATTGCTACTTTTAGACCACTCTACATATAAACACTCAATCATCAATACAAATACTGTCCACATGCATAACTTACCCCCTGATGATGGATGAGTGGGATTCCCATAATGAAAAGAAAGAGAAATTGTTAATGTGTTGACCACTCTCCCAGCATGTACATGTACATGGCATGGACTAGACATATGGAAGAAATATTTCTGCACTTCTAGCTAACATTAATTTTGCATTGATGCAAGACAATGAATACAATGTATTTGGATCCACCCTTCTTCTTCTGCTTGTTAGTACTTCACCACACCCTACATCACTCACTTTGTTTACATCAGCTCCTGCCTTTACAAGGGTCTCCACCACAGCTGTATGACCATTTTCAGCTGCCACATACAGTGGTGTCCCCTACATATGTGAGGTGAAGGTAAAGAAAAGCAGTGCAATACACATGCATCAATGAGGTGACAACATGTGGAATTAAACAATGCACTGATTGTTGTTCACATTCACATCAGATGGAACAAAATCTAGTGGCAATGAGCATGGAAACTACAAGCATGAGGACAAAACCAATTCTTTGGTCTCATTTATACTGCCAGACTATCATATCCTTACGATAACAACTATTATTTCTACAATAATGTGTTATCACCAAAATCTCGCTGGGACAGTCACGTATGGAGGCCAAGCCCGATGCAGCAAGTGTATAGCGACTGGTGTCCTCATTGTCTGTGTCATTTGGGTCAGAGGAGGTTAGGAGCTTGGTGCAGCCTCCAGACATTGTAGAAAGACCAGACGGGCCCTGCCTCATGCTGGAGGAGTTGCTCCACGAGGTCTGCTCTGTTGCCATGGTGACGACATAAGCCTTCATTAGTTTGAGGTGGACTATCACACATGTGAGGCACATAAGCTATAGACCATGTAGCCCACCCTACCATCCTTTATCATAGCACTAAAACAGAAACAGAAAGTGACTTTTATTATGATCAAAGTAATAAACGTTATTATGTCAGGGTAGAAACCACCAATGTGAACCCCCCAAATGGATAGTACTGATTGGTTAATGGAAATCTCGCAAGTGCCCCATGGAGGTCTCAACCTGCCCCATACTGCACTCCCATTCAGGCCAGACTTGGACCTCATACAAAATTAGCTCATTGAACAAGTATGTAAAACATTTTCAACAAGAATATTAGATAACCTAGAGGATTGGAAGTGTAATAAGCATGGGAGTAACGTTGTTTGACTCAGGGAACAGCCTACCTATTTTTTTATGAGATAAAGAGCAGCAAATGGCATATTGCAGATGAGCACAAGTTCATACAGGCAGTTTTGTGAGGAAGCTAAATACACAAGTGTGAGGAACAGACAAATACGCAAGTGTGGCCGATAACTATGCAAGGCACAGGAGGCTGAGTGCTAGGAGATAAGCCCCCCCAGGGTAGTACTGAGAAGGTGTGTGTTATATGCATAGCATAATTGCATGTAATTACATGTACATAGTTATACATAAAGAAGTAATTAAAAACTTGATATTCAATAATATGCAGTCACCATCTCCCCATTGCTACTTATAAACCACTAAACCACTCTACATAAAAGTTATTCAATCCTCAATCCACATGCATAACTTACCCCCTGATGATGGATGAGTGTGATTCACATAATGAAAAGAAAGAGAAATTGTCAATGTGTAAACCAGTGTTTTTGTGTTTCCCTAACATAAAGATGTAACTTGGATTACGATATGATGACAATACTCCATTTAAATGTGATGGTGTAACAGGCATTTGATGATAAAATGAACGTGATACAGCTCCTTCAAAAAGCACCATTATAATGAGGTGGTGGTGCATCAAGGCACAATGGATTTTGTTGGTTGATGGTATAGTCTAATTATGGACCCTAATGTCCAGCTGAAAAGGGCTGAGCACAGGACAGTCCAACAAATAAATTATTAACACGCAGATACATAACGATTACACATATCTGTTCTATCATTGGAACGTATGCGAGTACATGTAGGAATCCTGCAGTATCATGAATGTCATTTAAAAACGTCACTCGATCGCATCTAGCGGAATGGCCAAGAGTCGGGTCACTTCGCTCTTAGTGGCAATGGAGCGATATCAAAAAGGAGAACAGTTCTGCGTTATATCTGTGTCACAAGTCGGTGTACTTTTAGAGAACTTAAATACTCATCCCCATCGTCGTACCCAGTCCCACCTAAAATTTCTCCCTCGTTATATGCATAGCATAATTGCGTCTTCTTCTCCTTACCCCCCTCCTCCCCCTCCCCTTCCCCCTCCCCTCCCCCTCCCCTCCCCCTCCCCTCCCCCCCTCCCCCTCCCCTTCCCCCTCCCCTCCCCCTCCCCTCCTCCTCCCCCCCTCCCCCTCCCCCTCCTCCTCCTCCTCCTCCTCCTCCTTCTTCGTCTTTTTCTTCCTTTGGGATAGCATAACTCACAACTGGAATGTTTGTAAAGCACGCCAAGTGTACCAACCGCTTCAGGATGGGTCCACAGGTTATCTTCAGGTGTCTGTTAGAAGCCTAACCAATTGGGCAATTAACTAAAGCGAGTAGTTCCTTATTTGGTGTTGATCTACAAATAGCACATTACATTAGCTATCACAATGGTATGACGCACCGGTATAAAATGACCAGCGTTATCAAATTCGATGGTTTTACCATGTAATCTCAAGGACATTCTGATTCCATTCGAGCATCTAAAAGATGAAAGATCCAGATGCTGCCAGATCTGCCAAACGAGTGCATGTCAAGCGCGCTACCGAAAGGACCAACGGTACGTTACAGTGTTGGATCCATAAATTATGAGCATGTATGGTATATCGCAAATGGAAGGAATAGTTTCAGTAATTGTTACAGCGGTAGATATTGCGTCTCTCTCCGCTTTATAGTAATATGCGCTATTTGAAATGTGTGTATAACGCCAAAGTTGCTTACGATAAATGTATAGTGGTGCATGGTTTATCTGATAATCGCGTGAAACCAGTTTACTTAGGGTACATTTATCCTATGTATTATATGGCTTTGCATTTGCCAATGCTTTTAACCTTTATCACCCTTTGGTCTCAATGGAGGTAGTCTGGGGACTAGTGTAATATTTTAACGATACAGCTCAACAAAATTGCAGATTCAAAAATAAATCTGTCATGATCGGGCAAGTTGACGTTTTTGCTACCTGGGTCTATAAGTTTCAAGAACTAAATACAATACCAAATTCACCAGAAAAATTTAGGAAATAAGTAATAAAAACATTCTCTATACGAGAAGATTGTTTGTATATAGGAATCAAAGGTGATGGTGGTGTAAAAAGCAAGGGAACAAGGCTTCTGATTGAAACGGATAGATCTATATTAGCACGCACATTTAAATACGACAATATGCTGCTAATATACATGTAGGTCTATTTCATTTTTCCTTTTCAATCAGAATCCTTGTTTCCTTGCTTTTTACACCACCATCACCATTTGTTCCTATATACCACCAACCTTCTCGTATAGAGAATGTTTTTATTACTTGCCATCTGCAGGCATGGTGATGGTCAAAGCAGTACATACGTATCCTTAAGCATATCTTTTTTACTGGTTTCTTTGTTTTAACATACTTTTGAGCACTCTAAATGAAAGCTACTCAATATCAATACAAATCCTGTCCACATGCATAACTTACCCACTGATGATGTATGAGTAAAATTCACAGATGTCATATGCACGAAAGAAACAAAGGCTATTACATGACACTCAGGTATAATTAAACACTACACTAAGTGCATTTAGATAAATATATGGGACAGTGTCTAGCAAAATCACCCTTCTGGATAGTTTTTCAAGTTTTCAAATTTTTGGATTTTCCGTGAACTCCAAAGAGTTTCTATCAAATGGTCCTTATGCATCCAAAATTGGGCTATTCATTATAAAGTTATAAGGTATTGAATTTATAATTAGCCATAGATTTCAATGCGAGCATTACTTTTCTTTTGCTTGTCCTGTAACATTTGATGAAGTATCATAGGGGTGATTTTGCTAGACACTGTTCCATATACTACTCACATACATGTATTGCATGAACAAATATAGGATTGATGTAATTATGCAGCCTGTTATTAATGAACCTGATGAATGATTTAAATGTAGTCACCACCTCCCCATTGCTACTTTTAGACCACTCTACATACAAACTACTCTCCTCATTACAAATACAATTAGTGTTGTATACCCCAGCATGTACATGTACATGGCATGGGCTACACATATGGAGGAAATATTTCTGCACTTCTAGCTAACATTAATTTTGCATTGATTGCAAGACAATGAATACAATGTAATTGGATCAATCCTTCTTCTGCTTGTTAGTACTTCACCACACCCTACATCACTCACTTTAAAGTTCACATCAGCTCCTGCCTTTACAAGGATCTCCACCATAGCTCTATGACCATTTTGAGCTGCCACATACAGTGGTGTCACCTACATATGGGAGGTGAGGGTAAAGAAAAGCAGTGCAATACACATGCATCAATGAGGTGACAACATGTGGAATTAAACAATGCACTGATTTTTGTTCACATTCACATCAGATGGAACAAAATCTAGTGGCAATGAGCATGGAAACTACAAGCATTAGGACAAAACCAATTCTTTGGTCTCATTATATTTCACTCTTCCATTATGCATGTTCCAAGGGACCATTGATTTCCAATCCTCTATGTAAACAACAATCTTGTAGAACAGGTAATAAAAACATTCTCTGTGAGAAAGTTGGTGATGTATAGGAGAAGCCATCAGTGGTGTTAAAAGGGAGGAAACAAGGGTCTAACAATAAGGGAAGACATAATAGTCCTATATTTTGCACACAAACATAATGTCCTACAAATGGGTGAGATATAGGACTATTGCAATTCCCTTTTAATTTGACCCTTGTTTCCTCCCTTTTTAGACCACTATTGCCTTCCAATCCTATATACCAACTTTCTCACAGAGAATATTTTTATTACTTGTTTCATATGTTTTTATACCATAACTTTTCCAGGATTCCAAAACCTGTACGAACCCTGTTTTAATTTCTTCATGAGATGAGTTAGCATCTACACAATTTTGAAATAAGACCCCTATGGCAGTGCGTCATCTTTTGGGACTAGACATCTGGGTCTTGTATTAGTAAATCGGACAGTTTTAACTTTTACATGTACATGGCTGATGAAGCAGATCAGCCTCATAGCTGTCACGCTCATAGTCCTTCTTTGCTGGATCAGCATCGTAGCTGACGCCTTTTTTATGGGATTCCCTTTGCTCGTGGGCTTAAGCCTTGTTGATTTCTTCAAACAGATTACTATTAATAACCAACGTAAAGCATAGGTATGGGTTACCATATGTCGGTGAATAACGTAGTAGGTGTATGGCCTGGGTACCAGATTGTTTTGTATATCAAGCTGTGTATACCAAATTAGGTACTAATTGCTATTGTATTCCGCCCAATGGGTCATATATATTAAAGATAAAATGCTGAAGCGATTGGTGCTGTTAAGGTTCTTGGACAACGTTTCTAGCTCGAGTTCTTTGTGGCAGAAAGAAGGAGAAGAAGAAGAAAAATGGCAGCAAATAACAGTTGTGACGGAGTGGGAGATGTGGGCACAAGTATTTCTGTTCTCTGCTGTGACACAGAACCAACAAAAAACATTTACTATTCAGATTGATAGTGGACATAGTGTTAGATTGGGTTTCACTGAAGCTGAGGGAAATGGTTGAATGGAAGCGAGACCCTTGCCCCTGGAGGGAATGTTCCCTCCGGGTTATTTACCATTCGCCTATCCTCAAGATAGCATCAATTAATTAACAACCATACGTTCAATGAACAAAGATCTGGTTGTAGTATTAAGCTCCATGATTGCTTTTGAAGAAAAAAAGTTCAATTATGGTTAAAAAATGACCGCCATTGAAATGCTTATGATAGCATTAAACTAACTGCCCTACTGTAGTATAATAGGTTACATGCATATAACTACTCAGCCATGAATACAAAAACAGTCCACATGTACATACCTCCCTATACCCAACATACACATGTACATACCCAACATACACCTGGACATACCTCCCCATGCTCAACATACACATGTACTTACCTCCCCATACTTAACATTCACACCAACACCACGTGACAGGAGCTGCTGGACAGCTCTCACATCTCCAGTCCTGCATGCTTCAACTAGCTGTAGTGGACAAATGTACACATATGAAAATGAAGTACTATAACACATATCCTAACCATGATCATTTGAGCATTAATATAATTGATGGTCACATCTTATCTGCCCAGCACTTGACATCTACTAAGTTAGTTAGATTTACCAAATGCTATACAAACAATTAATCAACCGACAGAAAGGCTGGGGAAGAGGTACCATTACTCATTTGAAAGTGTATTCTCTACTAGTTATCAATTCAATGGTTTTTACATGAATTATTTATATCACGTGCTCAGGCGAAAGCGAGCCAGTAAATACTATAGTTGGGCGTAGCCTGACCTTTGGGAGGTCACGCTACCTTAACTAAGCCATTACAGCTCAGGTCTATTCTGGGGACCCGACTGATGGCTGTACTATCAGTAGCTCTCATCTGTTTTGTGGACTACTGCATGAATTCGTGCAGTAGCATGAACTAATCTGTGCCCCACCTACGAGCATGTATGTCATTAACTATAAGCCATAACATTATGAATAATATAAATCTATACCATGTCTTTTTGTAATGGCCGATATACGGATGTACGTTGATGCTATCCATTACACTACTTGGGTTTACCGAGATAAAGAGCCTTCAGTTTTCTAGCTATAGCCACTGGGCAGGACGTTTTTGGAGTGTTGCCAACTGGATATGGCAAGAGTCTTTGTTATGCCTGCCTTCCTATTTTGTTTGATCAACTGCATAAGGCTCAAGAAGAGCAACACAATTAAACACTAATGCCATTTGTACACCCAAAAGAGTGAAAGCCACTGTTAAGAGATAGGTACATGTAGCTAAGGACACTAAGTACATCCATAGGAGGGAGGACCACCGTGGAGAGATAGGTACATGTAGCTAAAGACACTAAAAGAAAGAAAGATTATCAGCCATACTAATGCTAAATAGTCTGGGGACTAGTACTGTTTGTGCAGTGATAGGTAAACCTTTATCGACATTATTATATTCATGATCATGAGATTTCATGATACCAACTAGTCCACAAAACGGATGCACCAGACTGATAGTACAGCCATCAGTCGGGTCCCCACCAGACTAGCTAAGGTCATGAAGTTGCAGGGAGTAAGAATCTTATTGGGTAGCCCATATATGCCTTGAAATAAACAAGGCGTGGTTGCTGGAAGCCTGGAAGACTTAGGAGGTTATATTAGCCCCTTGCCTTCACTGCATCAATTCAGTTTCTAAACGTTCTACGAATGAAACGGTCACGTGCATCTCCCACAAGCCAACGCATGAAATTTAATATTCAACCCTCACCTTTGATATTTTGTCGAGAAACCTAATACATACCTGTTTTGCGGACATTCACTCTGATCAGGTATCCCGGACAAGTACGTCGTCCAATAGATCTGCTCCCCACGCGTTGCTGGTTTTTATAATAGTCGCGTGAGTATCAATGACACAGGGAAAAATATCGTATTCCCAGCCTGGATTTTGTACAACGATCCCAGGTTGATAACGACTAAATCAACTGTGAATTTTGTTAATAGCCTATCAACCTGGGAAATTCTGGGATCAACCTGGGATCGTTGTACAAAATCCAGGGTAAACCCAGGGCTGGGAATACGATATTTTTTCCTGTGTGAATACACGTACGCCTCTATCGAAGTTGTAGGCTATATGGGGCAATGCAAGAGAAATTCGGGCTTATGTAGGATTTTGAGAAAATTCCAAGACAACTAAAAGAAAGTAATGCTTGCCATTGAAATGTATGGCTAATTAAAAATTCAGCGCTTTGTAGCTCTTTGATACACTATCCAATTTTGAATGCGTAAGAACAGTTTTGGAGAGAGCGCAATCCTGTATCCAAAAACTGTTAAATTTGAAAACTTGAAAAAATTGCAAAAGCCCGATTTTCTCTTGCACTGCCCCATATACCGTAGCTGTACGTCGCACTTTGGTTGGATCCTCATATACTATCAAACATATGAGTTGAGTTGCGAAGTTCATCTCTGGATTGCGTTAGTTATACCATGGTTATACTAACTCGCCATATGCCTACTTTATATCTTTTTTTTTTTTTTTGTATGTTCCTGCCGATCCCAAAGTCGACCTCTGGATTGCGTTAGTTATTCCCTCCCCCCACCCCCACCCCTTTTTCGTTGTAACAGCCTTCGGGAATCGACGGCTTGTTGTACCACTGATTATTTTTAATAGTATGCGGTTTCACGTACATTCGTGTAAAAAATAGTTCCAAGAACATTTCGATTTGGTTAGTAGAGCGCTAACACCCACTTAAACTTATGATATTATGCACAGGAAGAATTAATTATAAGTGCCAGAAGAGGTCATTATAATCAGGTGCATGCTTGTGCCAGCACAGTACACAATACAGTAAATCTCCCATGGCATGGCTTATAAATTACAAAGAGCTAACTGATTTCAGTAAAGAAAAAATTTTTTTGACGAGCATGTCAGTGTGCATATTACCACGTCCATATTATGGTGGACTTAGATACCAAGGGACTCAGACAACACGTTTTCTTGATGATAAGAGTGACTACACATACGCATACGTCAAGCACACACACGCGCAAACTCACAGCTGGCACTAGATGTATATGTGACACATCAACTATCATAACTACTGTAATTTTGACACTGCGCATCCTTTTAAATACATTCTTCTTTTACATGGTCGAATTCCATGCACGGAGATTCAATTCATCTAATTTAGTGCCCCGACCTCAGTACGTGATTGTTATCAAGCAACCAATAAAGAAAGAAGGCTAATAATTAATAAATCTTACTTCCATTCTATAAACTGGGAAGGGACGACACGCCAAGAAACCAGCTTCAGTGCGCCAATTGAAATAGTTTTTCCAAAACATGGAAACTTGTGTGTTAAGAAAAGAGCACACATGACGTCACATCAATAGTTGATGCGTTGAGAATAATCAAGGATGGAAATAAAAGCTGCCAACGGAATTGTGTGTCTTTCGTTGAATCAGGCCTACAATTTATACGCTGTTAGGCTGAAATACAGATTTCATTATAGACACACCCTGAATTGATAACTGAATCTCAGCTCCAAGGAAGCGATCTTTTCGGATACACTTTGGTTTAACTTTAGATACAAATGAAAGACCCCGCCCGAGTACCTTTGTTTCAGCAGCAGACAACAACCTGTTCTGAATGATAAACTGATGTCAGTCAGTGTAGAGTGGGAGGTGGCCCTAGCACACCACCTGTCAATCCCTCAACATGATTATGGGAGTGAAGGTGATATGCTAACTTCAATTTCAAAATAATACCCTGAAATGCTACTAGCATTCCAACGGTATGAATATTGTGGTGAAGCCAGGGTCATGAGGGTCAGGCCACATGGTGAAGCCAGGGTCATGAGGGTCAGGCTGCATGGTGAAGCCAGGGTCATGAGGGTCAGGCCACATGGTGCCAAGGCTATGCAGATAGCTGAAGTACAGTCGCTGGACTTAATGGCAGAATGTATTGGGTCTTTTCCTCAATGAGGTTTTTTCTGTTTTTTACCCTGAGGAAGGTGTGGACCCACCTCCTCTAAATAACACACATTTGGCCCCTGCCACAGACTGGTAAACACGCACACACCACATATCCATGCAGTCATTGTTGTTGTGTCTAGATGTGATGTATAAGCTATTTGTGATGGACGTGTTTTGTGTTGTGCACAGTCAACAAACACCAATGTTAAATGTTGTCATTGTGGTCATCTTGTATGAGCATGGAGGCAGGAGCCTCCCACATTGTATGGTAAGTTCCCCTCCCCTCTCTACTGGTTAGTAGGCACACTTGTCTAAAGCTGCTTTGATTGGTTCATTCCAAAAAAAAATTTTAGTACTGAACTATCTACTGTTATACCTATATATGGTAGCTAAATATGGCGATGAACTTTACCATTAATAATAGTTGAAAAAGTACAAAACTTTTAACAAAGGCAGAATAGTGTACAAGTCTTGTCATTGAATCAGATCTAAAATAATGAATGTATCTCAATTCTATGAAGTACAGAAAAACACAAAACTGGAATGGTATTACTCCCACCAACCTTTGCTAGCCTGCGCTCCTATTTGGAACTCACTACCTAGTGATATGTTAGAGTTCAAACCTCCAAGCAGTCCCTACACCACTGTTAACTTACCTTTTTGAAATTAATTTGTTCATTACTCATTGCATAAATAATATTTAAGGGTAGTGTGTAGTTGCCGGTGAAGGAGTGTGAAGTGTTAATGGAGGGGTACATAGTGCTGGTGGGGTGTTAATGGAGGGGTACATAGTGCTGGTGGGGTGTTAATGGAGGGGTACATAATACACCCTTGTGTCCAACACAACTATGCCCTTTCATCTTTTATATACAGTGCACACTTGGTCCCCAGACCTAGCTCAGAGAGGAGTGGACCCCCATAAGGCGTGCAGAAAAGCTCCTTACGAGGAAAGTTTGACATCAGCGTGAAGTCGTAAGACACATCTGGACAACTGTGAGCAAAGTTATATACGCCCTGATGAACAGAAGGAAAGAGGGAACAGCAACAGGGGTAGGGGAGGAGGAAGAGGAGGGAGAGGGAAGAAAAGGATGGAGAAGGAATAAGGGGAAAAGGAAACGTAGTGGGAGGATAGGTGGAGGGGATGAGTGAAACATTTCCCCTCCCAATGGGCAGAGCAATCACACGTAATCAGCTGGTACAGGTGGTGACAAACCGATACATCACAATATCAAGCCCTCAAAAGTCAGGTGTAACTTCAATTTGAAGGAATATTTAAACGTTAATTCTTGATTGAATGTTATTAACCAAACAGTTTGTATGCTAAATGATTACCCATAGCGAAGCATTTTTTAACACTTTGTGGTAATCTTATACCAGAGATAATCAGAACATTACAGCAAACACACCAAATGTTAGCGCCCTAACTAAAAGGTATTTACTGCTTTTAAATGGAGCTATAGCTACAAGCTTTGAATAGAGAAAGTTCAGGTCACATACATGTACATAGAACAAAAAAAAAGATTGACCAATTTGATTAGACAAGACATGCACAACTGCCCACCCACCTATCACCACACCTCCCACCTATCAACAGGTGCTGAGGGGGCGGGGCATGTACAACACTTTTGTGATATACCTTGAACAACAGACGCCCCCATTATCTCTCCCTCCCTCTCTCCCTTTGACCCCTCCCTTGGCCACACCTCCAGCTTATCGGGCCCTCTGAACCTTCTCTCCAGTCTCTCTCCACTTGGTACCCGGATTACCACATGGATCACATCGGCATCAGTTGGGAGTGGCTCAGGGGGTATCAGGCTGGCCCTATGGGAACGTCTGGACGCTGATTCCTACAAAAACACAAATACCAGGGCATGTTGCTGAGTTGTCCTGGAGACCAAGATAAACAATAAAGGCCCCACCCCCAGGAGATAAGCTGGGTCCACACTATCCATGGCAATTCCTGCCAAAGTAGACCTCCCTACTTTAAACAAACCACAAAGCTGCAAGGCATTACCACCTGCAATAGTGCCAGAGTGTGTGCCCAGCCTTAGAATGGGGGGGGGGGGGGGGGTTGTAAGTTGCCATGGGGATAACAAGGTTCCCTCTCCCTCCTCCCAACTCTCCCCACATCTCCAAACCTCCTCTCTCCTCATCTTCTCCTCCTCCTCCCCTCTCCTCTCCTCCTCCCTCCTCGGTTCCTCCATTCTCTTCTTCTCCTTTTCCCTGTCAGCGTTCAAAGATGCCTCGTATGCACGATCTTGTTCGTCACGAATGCTTTGGTCTATTGAGCGACGGGACCTTCAGAAAAAAGGTTACACGTAAGATAACTCGCTATTCATGATTTTATCTGTACATTCAATGTAGCTGTCCATAACTACAGTGAGGACCAGGAGCATTGAGATATTGTAACACTGTCAGGTACATTGGCATCAGTTCAGACCAATACTGAGAGTGGAATGTCTGACATGACATTACATCACCACCCTTCTACAATGGATTACATCACCACCCTTCACCACTGTTCTACATCTCCACCCTTCACCACTGTTAATAAATAGTAAGTCCTAAGTCTTTCTAAACCTCTCAATGGTGCACACTCATAGCTTCAGCATATAAAGTAATTGGCATGGGAATCTAGTTGTGACTGTTGTGTGTTTATGAGGGTGTGAGTGTGTAAATGGATGTATGTAATGGAATATGCATGGGACATGAGGCATGGTACATCATGATGTGGCAGGTACTGTGAGACAGGAACATATTTTCCAGTACATACAACACATTAATCCAGTACATGCAACCAATGGGGGGAAGGGGGGGGGGGGGGGGGGGGGGGGGGGGAATGCCCTTCCTCTGAAAAAAGTGTTGGGCATTTGCCCCCAAGCTCCTATACCACTATGTATACAATACACAATCCAGTTACACATCAGTCTGAATATAAATAGTTGGGAAAGAGGGTTGCATATTAGGCCAGTTAAAGCACTGTGACCGAAAGAAACGTTCAAATGGACAAATCTTATGAGTGAATCCATGTAGCACACAACATAACAATTTACAGCAAGGGGAAAAGAATAGTGTCTTATGGTAGAAAGAGTGTGTATAGGCCTGACATGAGATGTGTGTATGTGTTGGTTCATTAGTGTGTGTGTGTGTGTGTGTGTGTGTGCCAGCCATGCAGGTGAAATGAAAAACGGTGGGTGATTAAAATATATGTGCCAGCAGAACGCAAATCCCGACAATAAGGAAGGGTTACATGTGTTCCAGCTTAGCTGCGCTGCATGTGTCTTTAACTCGACCACGCCTCTCCCATAGCCTAGCTGATACACCCTGCATTATATATCATGGCTCTGACGTACTGTTATAGGTTGTGCGCCTATAAATGGCCACGCAATGAGTGGTACCCAAAGAGTATGACCGAATCGACAGGGTCACGATTTCTACATAATGTTGAGCACGCGTATCGATACTGGTGGTACGTACCGTGTTTTGTATGGTGATGATTAGTGAATCCCACGCATTTCTATCGCTTAACGAATCTTTTTCGGTTTAGAAGAGAACCACCGAGTCGACGTTTGTAAGAAGCTGGTACATCAGTTGTACTTAGTGGCATGGGCACGGGAAGTTATTGTATATTCGTGTGCTCGGAGTCGGACGAGAAATGTGCAATTACTTTGCACAGCTGTATCTCCGTAACGGATCAAGTAAAAATTAATGAACAGGAAAATCGATAGGCACAGGACCCTTCTGCGCATAAACAGAGTTTGAAGTTAATTGAGATATCCTGCCGAAAGATATGGCCAGTTTGAACCCCAAGGGGTATCGGACGTTGCAACACTGACACGAAGCACCCCAAATTCTATTTTACTTTATAGAAATGGTGTAGTATGAAGTGTTGAAAATAGGAAGTCAATAGCGTTTACCGTTCCGTAGTTATAGCGATTCAATGGGGGAGGGAGGGGTTCCATAGGGTGAGTGGTACAGCCATCACCATGGGGGAGGGAGGGGTCCATAGGGTGAGTGGTTCAGCCATCACAATGGGGGAGGGAGGGGTCCATAGGGTGAGTGGTACAGACATCACCATGTGGAGGGTTCCATAGGGTGAGTGGTACAGCCATCACCATGGGGAAGGGAGGGATCCATAGGGTGAGTGGTACAGCCGTCATCATGGGGGGAGGGAGGTGTCCATAGGGTGAGTGGTACATGATTTCTATGAGTCATGATGGTGTGTGCGTGCAAACTGCTACTACATGTACATACAGTGTCGAGTAAGGCCATGGCAGCTGAAATTAGATTGCTCAATGTTTGCTTCTGTGCGCTATAGAATTTGAATCAGACTGACGTTTCCAAGAAGTAAGAAGTCTCATTAGTTTTTATGTTCTGTAGTTAGATAATGTAAAGTCACTTATGGTAGACGTAGCAATTTTAAAGAAATAAATATGAAGGTTATTTTTTCGTGAATTGTCTCAAATATAAATACTTAACTATCTGTGTTATAAGCGGAGGAGATTCATAAATTTCATTCATGTAGACTATTCATATCTGATAACTACAGTATATCAAACACATACATGTACAAACATGCTAACTCACCTTTGAAAATAATAAAGCTCTTGTTGATATTTATTTACCATCAAATCAGAGGCCGTCTGTTTATCCTACATGAAATACAAGTTGATCCTAATATGTAGCACATGAACATTCACTTGTGATGGTACATGTTAGGACCATGACTTCTATAGTACTCAGTGGTGCCATGTATGCATTGTGCATGTCCACCTGGTATGTATGGAATAATGCTATTTGTGCCCATTTCCACATTGTGTGCTTTTGATCCATGTGATCAATGCAACTGCATATTATTTAATACAGCTAAGAGACAGGCAGTCGGTACATCCATGGTGATGAAGTTATTGCACACATTGTGAAAATTAATTTGCTATTCCATCCATCATGATGTGCCTGGTTACATCACACTTGTGCATACTTGTGAATGTCATACATCATGCATGACACATGTAGAGTACCTTATTCTTTATGGTAGTGTCAGCATTATATGCCACCAGGACTGCCACCACTTCATGGTGACCCTTCTCAGCAGCCATGTGCAGTGGAGTGGACCCATTACAGGCCTAGGAAGAGATGACACAATATTATATCTCTAAAAAAAATACAGTTATAGTTACACTGATGATAGGTAGCATTCAGCAACAATATTACACAGTAATTGTGAATGGAAATTTGCTCTTCCAGGCTGGTGGGGATGCAGACAAATACACAATATTGCAGCTACATGGTATAATTGTTCCACCATTGCCTCATCAAATATTATTAAACAAGGGATACAACCTAGCAACATAGTGGTTAGAGGCAGTACACCTCCTTTGGGGCTATTAGAGAACAGTTGTAGGACAGTTTAAGGGTAGACATCTGCTATGATGCTGGGAAGTAAACACTGTTGTTACCAACAGAAAAACTCTCCAGGACTCATAAGACTGCAGAATATTAACAAGCGCCATGCTATCTGTTGTGACACTGCAGAAGCTGCAGACATCTTTCAGCTTTGTGGAGCCCATGAATCCAGGGCCGTAGTCAGAGGGGGTTTGTAACCAAGGAAAACCATAAAATAGCTAGTAAAATCCGCTGTTTTAAGGGTTTCCTTGGTTACGAACCTACGGGCCTGGAATCAGTTGTAGAAACAAAACTAGAACTAAGAGCATGCTGGATCAACATACATTGCCATGGTGAGTGGGTTGACTTGATCTACTCCATCAATAGGATTAAATATTGATAGTAACGGTAGCTAAAGATGTGCAGAGGTGTTGGATATTTAGCAGAGTTTCCAGGTTATGGTAATAAAAGCATTTGAAGCATCAATCAGTAAGGGACCTCAGTTAGTGGATCATGAGAGGTGGTTTACCTTAAATGTATATTTGCCTTGCATATCTATGTTGTGTTCTCATTTGTAACATAAGTGAATGGATCAAAATATAGTTATGAGAGACATACTATATAATAAAATAGAAAAATTCAAGGGATGTCCCCAAAGGCCAAGGGGTATTATTTAATAATTCACAAACTTTGAGGAAATGATATTGGTCTTTTATAATGGAAATTGTAATGCATATATATCTACATCACCGCTACATCTATACCACAGTGCTTTCATTTCTATTCTTAGCAAGATGACACAAAATGGCCACCATGCAGGGGTACGCTCACCCATGTACATGTAAACATGTTAAGGAAGTCATAGAGTAAAATGCAATTGACAAAGCATTTTCAGCCTGCTGGAAATAGTATAAATGTAACAGAAGTTATTTAACCAATTAACATGGTTGCTAAACATGTAATAATTAAATACTACAGATACATACTATCATACGCTCTTAGCTATATATACAGCTAGAACATTATATTCCATATCAA
Organism: Eunapius fragilis; assembly: GCA_963681505.1. Classification (NCBI taxonomy): domain Eukaryota; kingdom Metazoa; phylum Porifera; class Demospongiae; order Spongillida; family Spongillidae; genus Eunapius; species Eunapius fragilis. The sequence goes on along the minus strand of OY811973.1, from coordinate 8,142,164 downwards.
CCAAACAAATTTTTTACGCTTTCATTTCTCTGTATTTAGTTCATATAATATACAGGGTCGAGTATGCAAATAGGACCTAGCGCACATTATAAAATTTTGTTATAAAAATGCGTCATGTTTAAATCACTATAACCACCCAACGGTTAATGCTATTGACTTTCCTGAATCCATTAAGTTGTTCGTTAATTTTTCCTTGATCCGTTATAGAGATATGGCTGTGCAAGCTGAGTACATCTTTCACGCTCAATTTACACCATTGTACGGGCACGAATATTCAAGCTTCGTTGATAACCAGCCATACCCACGTGAGAGCGTATTCGCATTAGTACACTACAACAGTGTCATTTGATTTAAGCTGTATTGCAGTAAACATGTATGACTCTTTAACGTTTCCCCCCGTCCCTTCCTGAAGGCAGCGTACGCCCATGATGTGTGCTGTTGTACTGTTATTCTGTAGATAAAGCAATATGGTGACGTGTAACACAACTGTGTGTGCTTGTGTGTGTGTGTACTAGTATAACATGGCCTGGGGTTGAGAATTGCCTGCTGTATTCACACTCCACAGCTGTCTGCCACCGTACAGTTGCCTGTTGTTGGTATAAAAGTTTAATGTACAGGAGAGTGGGGGATAGGGGGGCTGCAACCTCCACTTTCATGTAGGGTTCGTCCCGTTCTCCTGCTAACTAGAGCAACCTCCACTGCTTCCCCCCCCCCCCCCCCCCCCCCTCCCTATCAATGCTTTTCGTATCAGCCTTGATAATCTAAACAATAACTGGATTGCTGCACTTAAATAACTATAGTTGTATACGTACACTAGTAGACCTTACATGTACCACGAGCCTCTAAATCAGTAATGCCAGCTAGTAATTACATGAGCTGTACTACTGTACTTATTGTGATTATCATTACTAGCCTATCTTAGAGATTGTGGCCTTATATGTGCATTCATGATGCAGGCACGGTTTGAAACCTCTACATATCTGTCATCCTTCATCTAAAGGAACTACATGTACAAATTCCTGCATGTACAGGAATTACAGTTGATAACGTTCTCAGGTGATCAGCAAGGAATAACTACTAGTATAACATGGCCTGGGCTGGGGTCCACCTGACAACTGCCTGCTGTATATACACTCCACAGCTGTCTGCCATTGGGTTCACCATACAGTTGTCTGTTGTTGTAACAATATGTTTACATGACAAGCCTATCCTCCCCCCCCCTCTCATCTCCCATAGGACAAGCCTAACCCTCCCTCTCTGTTTCTCTCCCCCTCCCCCATAATGTGGGAAAATTCTTCTGACTTGTCCATTTTCAAACCCCATCACAGCTGCAGCATTCCTGTCAAAAGTCAAGAAGAGTCAGCAAGAGAGAACACGAGAGTGGGCAGGTCTGTAGCCAGCCAAGGTTACGGCTCATGACGCCGACATTGGAGCAAACAATGTGATCACGCATTGGAGCAAACAGTGTACTGACCTGATGAAGGTGTGGGTAGTGACATGATGAGGGTGTGGGTAGTGACATGATGAAGGTGTGGGTAGTGACATGGTGAAAGTGTGGGTTGGGTAGTGACTTGGTGACAGTGTGGGTAGTGACATGGTGAAGGTGTGGGTACTCGTGGGGAACTCCTGCCCTTGCCCCCAGTAATGTACGGAGTGGGATAAGGTTCCTCCCCCTCCCACGCTTTTCGTATCGGGACTGAAGGGCGTGTGCGAGCACGCACACATGCACACACACACACACGCACACATGCACACACACACACACACACACACACACACAACACACTGCTTTATGTATTGCAAGTTCCCGAAATCCCCTTTTTGAAAATCCGCCCCTCTATGTAATGGTGAGTAAATGTGGGAGACTCGGCAGGCCTACCACCTCTACTTTCACCATCATCACTGCACTTGTTGTTATCATAGCCACCATCACCACCTTCAAAACTGCAATTGCAATATATGATTGTACCTTTCGAACTCGTATGCGCAGAACCAACCAAGCCGAGCTCATCTTCAGTTGTGTTACACGTCTAGTTTAGTTAATAGGTGACCTTAAAATAACATACAGCAGGGGCGAATACAGAATATTTGAGAAGGGGCGACCCGCGATGTGAAAGTGCCCTAGACGAAAAGCGGTGGGTGGTGGTGGTGGTGGTGGTGGGGTGCTGTACACTTCAGGCCAGGTCCTGTATGGTATGGTGAAGGTGACCTCATTTTGGGAGGTTGTAGCAATTTAAGCATGATACATTTTATAATATGCTGCAGGTCCTACTCGACACCATGTTCAATGAGGTGAATAAAAAAGTAAGTACATGCACATTGATTAACATCATTAAGTAGCCTGTTCTTTCTGAACCTGATGATAGTCACCACCTCCACATTGCTACTTTTAGATCATTCTACAAAGCACACAATCATGACTGTCCACAAACATGAACTAATTCAACGCTACGTACAATTAGGTAATATTCATTCTTGCACATGACATTCCCATAAAAATGACATAAACAAACATGTCCGTTCTTCCCATAGCAGCAGTTGATATGCAGTCACCACCTCCCCATTACTACTTTTAGATCACTCTACATACAAACTACTCTCCTTATTACAAATACCACTTATGTTGGATACCCTCGGCATGTACATGTACATGGCATGGACTAGACATATGGAAGAAATATTTAGTTAACACCTTGCATTGATGCAAGACAATGAATACAATGTATTTGGATCAACCCTCCTTCTTCTGCTTGATAGTACTTCACTACACCCTACATCACTCACTTTGTTCACATCAGCTCCTGCCTTTACAAGGATCTCCACCACAGCTGTATGACCATTTTGAGCTGCCACATACAGTGGTGTCCCCTACATATGGGAGGTGAGGGTAAAGAAAAGCAGTGCAATACAGATGCATCAATGAGGTGATAATATGTGGAATTAAACAATGCACTGAGTGTTGTTCACATTCACATCAGATGGAACAAAATCTAGTGGCAATGAGCATTGAAACTACAAGCATGAGGACAAAACCAATTCTTTCATCTCATTAGTACTGCCAGACTATCATATCCTTACGATAGCAACTATAATGTGTTATCCCCAAATCTCGCTGGGACAGTCACGTATGGAGGCCAAGCCCGATGCAGCTAGTGTATAGCGACTGGTGTCCTCATTGTCTATGTCATTTGGGTCAGAGGAGGTTAGGAGCTTGGTGTAGCCTCCAGACATTGTAGAAAGACCAGACGGGCCCTGCCTCATGCTGGAGGAGTTACTCCACAAGGTCTGCTCTGTTGCCCATGGTGACGACGTAAGCCATGCACCATTAGTTTGAGGTGGAGTACCTCACATGTGAGGCACACAAGGCTCTAGACTAAGTGATTGCAGCCCACCCTACCATCCTTTATCATAGCACTAACAAAGTGACTTTAATTATGATCAAAGTAATAAACATTATTAGGTCAAGGTAGAAGCCACCAATGTGAACCCCCCAAACGGATTGTTTAAAGTACTGTTTGGTTAATGGTCTCAAACTTCCCCATACTGCACTCCCATTCAGGCCAGACTTAGACCTCATACATTGAACAAGTATGCAAAACATTTTCAACAAGAATCATTTGATGACCTAGAGGATTGGAAGTGTAACAAGTATGGTAGCAGAACAGCCTACTTATTTCTTAATGAGATAAAGAGCGGCAAATGGCATACGCAGATGAGTACAAGTTCATACAGGCAGTTAAGTGAGGAGGCCAAATACACAAGTGTGAGGAACAGACAGATTTGCAAGTGTGGCAGATAACTATGCAAGGCACAGGGAGTGTGGTGGGAGGGTGAGTGCTATGAGATAAGCCCCTCCAGGGTAGTACTGAGAGGATGTGTGTTATGGGCTTATATGCATTGCATAATTGCATGCAACTACATGTACATAGTTATACATAAGGAAGTATCTAAAAACTTGATATTCAATGATATGCAGTCACCACCTCCCCATTGCTACTTTTAGACCACTATACCACTCTACATAAAAGGTATTTAATCGTCAATCCACATGCATAACAAACCAACTGATGATGGGTAAGTACGATTCATAAAATGAAAAGAAAGAAAAATTGTCAATGCGTAGACCAGCGTTTTGATTGCAATATGATGAATGCACATTTGGTATAGTAACAACTACGACGATACTCCATTTAAACAAGTAAATAAAAACATTCTCTAACGAGAGAGTTGTTGGAATATAGGATTGACCAATGGTGGTGTAAAAAGCACAGAAACAAGAGTGACTGAAATTTTACTGGAAAAATGAAATAGGCCTATATTTAGTCCATTACTCAGTGAACTTATTTTTGTTAATGACGTTCATCAAACCTCAATCAATCCTATATTCAACCTGCTGCCACAGGTTCAGAAGTGATGGTATAACAGGAATTTGATGATAACATGAACGTGATACAGCTCCGTCAAAAAGCACCATTATAATGAGCTGGTGGTGCATTAAGGCACAATGGATTTTGTTGGTTTATGGTATAGTCTAATTATGGACCCTTATGTCCAGCTGAAAAGGACTGAGCACAGGACAGTCCAAAAAGAAATTATTAACACATTAATACATGACGATTACACATGTCTGTTCTATCTTCATCTGCAGGCTTGGTGATGGTCAAAGCAGTATGTATGTACTTACGTTATCATTATTGTTTAATATCCAGGGAAAAATCCTATTTAAGGATGTCATTATACTTAAATAAGGATCATCTTTTCTATTGCATATTTCTGCTAACCAAGTAAGTAAGATTTTTAAAAAGTTTATGGTCAATTGTATACTGATTAGCCTCCATAACAAACTTTAAATGATGTCAATGTGATCAATGTCCATGTGGTAAAACAGGGAGGAAGTGGCACATCCTTATTTAAGGATTGACAATATCCTTAAATAAGGATTACAACAGCAGAGATTATTGACCATAAAAACCATAATGGTTTTAAAACTCTTGATTTTTTCTGATAGCCAGTTGATCCAGCTATACTCACAGCCTGATTCGTCGAAGAAATAACTTGTGGTTAAATAGTTATGCTTATTTACACCATAACACTTCAAAATTAATATCAAGCAAGGATGTTTTATTCACACCATAACACTTCAAAAATAATATCAAGCAATGATGTTTTATTCACACCATAACACCTCAAAATTAATATCAAGCATTTGTATAATGACGTGTGCTGATTTAGATGCTCACTTCTGCTCAAACGCCGGCATGGACGTACCCTAGCCTCACTGAAACCACGTGCACTGAATGTGGTTTATTCTGCCACCGCTCCATTGAACAGTGTGCTTTCTAGTCCTATCATTGAGTACCATATAGAATGGTGCATGGGTAGGGGTACGGGAGAATCTAGGAAGCGTTGTCAATTGGCATACGATATGTGTTCGAGCTTAGTGGAGCTTAGCTCCATTCGAGGAGACCACGCCATTGCCTAGACCTACTGTTGCTGTCGCTATCACTGTCATTTGACGAATCATGCAGTGCTGCCACTTTGGTCACCTATAGGCCTATATGTATGCCATCATCCGTAGTGAGGAATTACATCCATCGCTTTCTGTCGCTTCCCTTGGTATCTAAGCAGGGTTGCTTAGCTTGACGCTTTCGAGTGTATGCAATTGCTTCGCTGGACGGTGAGTGTAGATTGTCGATGCCGTGGATATTGTTCCACATATTCATCTGACAGTGTTCATTCTAATCCTAGAGCTACCAGAAACCTATCCTTCCTTGCCATACATCGCTTTGAGTTAATTTAACTCACTACTATGTCGCTAGCGGCAAATGGCGGTTTTGCACAGTAATACCAGTTTTTGAACAAGCAAAACCTGTTTTAATCGTGGCAGTAACGCTGATCTGCATTATCTTGAATCTAGTGAATCTCAAATTTAAAACAAAGCACCAAGTTTACATCATTCTTTTAGAAAGTGGTCATCATCTTTATTTAAGGATGGCCATCCTTAAATAAGGATTGCGGGAGATTAAACATTAAGCAATTTTTTTTACCGGTTTCTTTGTTTTAACATACTTTTAGGGATCTCTAAATGAAAGCTACTCAATCATCAATACAAATCCTGTCCACATGCATAACTTTCCCACTGATGATGGATGAGATGTCATATGCAAGAAAGAAACAAAGGCTATTAACAAGTATACAAGACGCTCACATTCATGCATTGCACGAATAAATATAGGATTGATGTAATAATGCAGCCTGTTATTAAAGAACCTGATGATTGATTTATATGCAGTCACCACCTCCCCATTGCTACTTTTAGACAACTCTATATACAAACTACTCAATCATCAATACAAATACTGTCCACATGCATAACTTACCCCCTGATGATGGATGAGAGGGATTCACATAATGAAAAGAAAGAGAAATTCTCAATGTGTAGACCAATGTTCTCTTGCATAACAACATGGATTGCAATATGATGCGTGCACATATGGTATAGTAACTTCTACGACGATGCTCCATTTAAATGTGATGGTGCAACAGACATTTGATGATAAAATGAACGTGTTACAGCTCCTTCTAAAAGCACCATTATAATGAGGTGGTGGTGCATCAAGGCACAATGGATATTGTTGGTTTATGGCATAGTCTAATTATGGACCCTAATGTCCAGCTGAAAAGGGCTGAGCACAGGACAGTCCAACAAAGAAATTATTAACACATTAATACATGACGATTACACATGTCTGTTCTATCAGCTTAGTGATGTTATATGCAGGTCAAAGCAGTACATACGTACGTTATCAATACGCTAATTATTTTACTGGTTTCTTGGTTTTTGCATACTTTTTGAGCATTCTAAATGAAAGCTACTCAATCAATCAATACAAATCCTGTCCACATGCATAACTTACCCCCTGATGATGGATGAGTGAAATTCACAAATGTCATATGCAGGAAAGAAACAAAGGCTATTAACAAGTATATAAGACACTCGGGTATAATTTTGCAGTAAGTTAATTATTACTCACATACATGTATTGCATGAACAAATATAGGATTGATATACATGTAATTATGCAGCCTGTTATTAATGAACATTGCTACTATTAGACCACTCTATATACCAACTACTCAATCATCAGTACAAATACTGTCCACAGCATGCATAACTTACCCACTGATGATGTATTAGTGAAATTCACCGATGTCATATGCAGGAAAGAAACAAAGGCTATAAACAAGTATACAAGACACTCGGGTATAATTTTACACTAAGTCCATTTGGACAAATATAATAATTAATACTCACATACATGTATTGAACAAATATAGGATTGATGTAATTATGCAGCTTGTTATTAATGAACCAGATGAATGATTTATATGTAGTCACCACCTCCCCATTGGTACTTTTAGACCACTCTATACTACTCAATCCTGACAATACAAATACTGTCCACATGCATAATATACCTCCTGATGATGGATGAGTGAGATTCACATAATGAAAAGAAAGAGATATTGTTAATGTGTTGACCAATGTTTTTTGTATTTCCCCAGCATATAAATGTATAACAGACGCTTAACACATACAAATAGGTAATATTCTTTCTTGCACATGACATTCCCATAAAAATGTCCGTTCTTCCCATAGCAGCAGTTGATATGCAGTCACCACCTCCCCATTACTACTTTTAGACCACTCTACATACAAACTACTCTCCTCATTACAAATACCACTAGTGTTGTATACACCCAGCATGTACATGTACATGGCATGGGGACTAGACATATGAAAGATAGCACACTGCATTGATGCAAGACAATGAACACAATGTAATTGGATCAACCCTTCTACTTGTTAGTACTTCACCACACCCTACATGACTCACTTTGTTCACATCAGCTCCTGCCTTTACAAGGATCTCCACCACAGCTGTATGACCATTTTCAGCTGCCACATACAGTGGTGTGTCCTACATATGGGAGGTGAGGGTAAAGAAAAGCAGTGCATCAATGAGGTGACAACATGTGGAATTAAACAATGCACTGATTGTTGTTCACATTCACATCTGATGGAACAAAATCTAGTGGCAATGAGCATGGAAACTACAAGCATGAGGACAAAACCAATTTTTTGGTCTCATTAATACTGCCAGACCATCGTATTGGAATCTTCCATTATGCATGTTCCAAGGGACCATTGATTTCCAATCCTCTATGTAAACAATAATCTTGTAGAACAGGTAATAAAAGCATTCTTCTGAGAAAGTTGGTAACATATAGGAGAAGCCAATAGTGGTGTTAAAAGGGAGGAATCAAGGGACTAATAAAGAGAGAAGATATAATAGTCCTATATTTTGCACACAAAATAATGTTCTACAAATGGGCGAGTTTAGATTTTTCCTTTTCATTTGATCCTTGTTTCCTCCCTTTTTAGACCACTATTTCCTTCCAATCTTATGCACTAACTTTCTCACGGAGAATTTTTATTACTTGTTTCATGTTTTTAATTTCTTCATGAGATGAGTTAGCATGTACACAATTTTGAAATAAGACACCTACGGCAGTGTGCCATCTTCTGGGACTGGACATCTGGGTCTTGTATTAGAAAATCAGACATTTTTAACTTTTACATGTACATGGCTGATGGAGCAGATCAGCCTCGTAGCTGTCACGCTCATAGTCCTTCTTTCCTGGATCAGCGTCGTAGCTGACACCTTCTTTATGGGATTCGCTTTGCTTGTGGGCTTAAGCCTTGTTGATATCTTCAAACAGATGACTATTAATAACCAACATAAAGCGTAGGTGTGGGTTACCATATGTCGGTGAATAACGTAGTAGGTGTATGGCCTGGGTACCAGATTGTTTTGTATATCAAGCTGTGTATACCAAATTAGGTACTAATTGCTATTGTATTTCGCCCAATGGTTAAGATAAAATCCGGATATATGCTGAAGGGATTGGTGCTGTTAAGGTTCTTGGACAACGTTTCTAGCTGGAGTTCTTCTTGGCAGAAGGAAGGAGAAGATGAAAAAGGCAGCAAATAACAGGTGGACAGAGTGCAAGACGTGGGCACGAGTATTTTTGTTATGACACAGAACCAAGTCAAAACTGTAGTAGTGGACATAGTATTAGATTGGGTTTGACTGAAGGGAAATGGTTGAATGGAAGTGAGGTCTTTGCCCAGGGGATGGTCCCTCAGGGTTATTTAGCACATTATCATTCACCAAAACATCAAACCACCACATGGCATGGACTAGACATATGGAAGAAATATTTAGCTAACACTTTGCATTGATGCAAGACAATGAATACAATGTATTTGGATCAACCCTTCTTCTTCTACTTGATAGAACTTCACCACACCCTACATCACACACTTTGTTCACATCAGCTCCTGCCTTTACAAGGATCTCTACCACAGCTGTATGACCATTTTGAGCTGCCCAATACAGTGGTGTCCTCTACATATGGGAGGTGAGGGTAAAGAAAAGCATTGCAATACACATGCATCAATGAGGTGACAACATGTGGAATTAAACAATGCACTGATTGTTGTTCACATTCACATCGGATGGAACAAAATCTAGTGGCAATGAGCATGGAAACTACAAGCATGAGGACAAAACCAATTCTTTCATCTCATTAGTACTGCCAGACTATCATATCCTTACGATAGCAACTATAATGTGTTATCCCCAAATCTCGCAGGGACAGTCACGTATGGAGGCCAAGCCTCATTAACTGTTGCATACCCCCAGCATGTATATTTACATGGCATGGACTAGACATATGGAAGAAATATTTAGTTAACACCTTGCATTGATGCAAGTGTATAGTGACTGGTGTCCTCATTGTCCTCTATTAATGTCTAGCTGAAAAGGGCTGTGCACAGGACAGTCCCACAAAGAAATTATTAACACATTAATACATGACGATTACACCTGTCTGTTCTATCATCATCTGCAGGCTTGGTGATGGTCAAAGCAGTTCATACATACATTATCCTTAAGCAATTTTTTTTTTTACTGATTTCTTTGTTCTAACATACTATTTGAGCACTCCAAATGAAAGCTACTCAATCATCAATACAAATCCTGTCCACATGCATAACTTACCCCCTGATGATGGATGAGTGGGATTCACATAATGAAAAGAGAAAGAAATTGTTAATGTGTAGACCAATGTTCTCTAGCATGGATTGCAATACGATGAGTGCACATATGGTATAGTATCAGCTCCTTCAAAAAGCACCATTATAATGAGGTGGTGGTATATCAAGGCACAATGGATTTTTTTGGTTTATGGTATAGTGTAATTATGGACCCTAATGTCCTGCTGAAAAGGGCTACAGTCCCACAAAGAAACAAACACATATCATCATCTGCAGGCTTGGTGATGGTTATATGCAAGTCAAAGCAGTACATATTTTAAGCAAACGTGTTTACTGGTTTCTTGGGTTCAACAAACTTCATGAGCACTCCAAATGAAAGATACTCATTCATCAATACAAATACTGTCCACATGCATAACTTACCCCCTGATGATGGATGAGTGGGATTCACATAATGAAAAGAAAGAGAAATTATGTTGACACTAAAGTTGTGTTACGAACGCTCACAACCCGTTGGCACTGACAGCAAGCGACACACTCTAATAAGCACACCATATACAAATCACTGGTCCCTATTTATAGTGACATTACAGACAACATTAATGGACAGACAGTCTGCACATCCCATGACCAGAGTTCAGAGGTTGCTAACATGCGCAGTGACAGACTATTACACCACTCCCTCTTCCAGAAGGTCAGTATCTATTGGGTGGTCTTCATGTTCATTGGGGATATCTGTGCTGTACTTCTGCAGGTTGATCAGCATGGGCAGCCTCAACTTAGGCAGGTTCTTCATGTAGTACTAACTCCTGAGGCTCCTGCTCCCCTATTCCATCAAGGACTTCAATGTTGCTTCCCACAGGTGCAAACTCCAAAGGTGCCTCATTTTCGTCCGGATTTTCTGGTGGTGGTCCCTGGAATGTACCTGGTACAAATGGCTTAAGACGATCAAAGTGCACCACTCTAATCATTTTTCCATTCTTGCTTTTAATCTTATAGTCACATTCCCCAATGCACTCAACCACTTTTAAAGGCCCAGTCCAGGGGTGATGTAATTTCCTACATTGACCCCGGGGCACAGCTGGTGAATGTAGCCATACCCAGTCACCTACTTGGTACGAAGCACCATGTACTTTGACATTGTACAAAGCCTTTTGTCGGTTGTGCTCAGTAATACCCTTTTTTCGACCCAACACATATGCCTCTGTGAGATTGTTCCACAACGTATATGCATAATCACCCAAGGTGCAGGCTTCGTCAGGATGTTTATAAAGGCTTTGCAGTATGCGACGAGCATCATTATACTTTTTAAAGTGATGATACAGTCATCATGCAACATGTGAGGGTATAAATACGTGCAAAAGGGATGTGGATGATAATTTGAAATAGTCACTCCTTTATTTTACCTGCATTTTCAACCAAAGATTTAATAGCTACCTTCACCCATACAAACCTAATGTCCTATATATTACTTCCACACACCTAATGTCATATTTCGGCGGATGGTGCATCCAGGAATGACTATCAGAGTTGTGGTCTTGTATTTTTTCATATTATGCTCTCAGTATAGCAATTGAAAAAATATATGGGACAGTGTCCAGCAGAATCACCCTTCTGGCTAGTTTTTCAAGTTTTCAAATTTATTGATTTTCCTTGAACACCCATGAGCTTCTGTCAAATGGTCCTTACGCATCCTAAATCGGACTATCCATCACAAAGTTATTAGGCACTGAATTTATAATTAGCCATACATTACAATGCGAGCGTTACTTTTCTTTTGCTTGTTCTGGAAATTTTGAAAAAGTACCATAAGGGTGATTTAGCTGGACACTGTCCCATATACGTATAGGGTCGAGGCAGCGAAAAGGAACCTAGCGCGTACTATAAAAATTAGGGTTCAAACCATATCTTTCTGCAGAAAAATCCAATTTACTAATTTGGTTTATACCTAGAGGGATACTGTACCTACATTGATTTGTCCTGTTCGTTAATCCGTTACGAAGATACAGCTGTGAAAAGTAATTGCACATTTCTCGATCATTTCGCATCATTGACCTATTACGACCTGGTTCCCGTTAATACTCCGAGACATGAATCATGTCTCTCATTGAATATGCATGAACTTCACGTGCCGTACCTTTTGACGCCCATATAGTGAGTGAATCATAAAACAAATGGGACTTCCCGCTTCAAGTCGCGTTATTTGTCGACCAACTACAATATCAAACAGAAGCAATGTAAGCAATCTAAATGGAACTCAGCTGCCTTCACCTTACGTACTCAACACGGTACGTACTAGCAGTTACGCACACAAGTAACATAATGTATAATAATTGTGTGCCTGTCGGTTCGGTGAAACTCTTTCGGTACAAGTGATAAAAACATTCTCTATGCGAGAAGGTTGGTGGTACATATATAGGAATCAAAGGGGGTGGTGGTGTAAAAAGCAAGGGAACAAGGCTTGTGATTGAAAAGGAAAAATGAAATATACCTATATTAGCACACACAGTTAAACATGACGACATGCTGCTAATATAGGTCTATTTCATTTTTCCTTTTCAATCACAAGCCTTGTTCTTTTGCTTTTTACACCACCACCGCCTTTGATACCACCAACCTTCTCGCATAGAGAATGTTTTTATCACTTGTAAAATTATTGCATTTAAAAATAGCTAGCTGAAGTAATTGGGTGTTTTTAACCGAATACCAAATGAGGTACTATTCGCTTTAGTTAATTGCCCGAACAGTTAGGCGTCTAACAGACACCCGAAGATAACCTGCGGATGCATCCTGAAGCGATTGGTACACTTGGCGTGCTTTAAAAACGTTCCTGTCGTGAGTTATAATATCCCGAAGGAAGAAGAATAAGAATAAGAAGAATAAGAAGACGACGACGGAGGAATAATTTTAGGTGGGACTGGGTACGGACGATGGGGACGAGTATTTTTTGTTCTCTAAAAGTACACCGTCTAATGACACAGATACAGCGCAGAACTGTTTTCCTTTTTGATATCGCTTGATTGCCACTAAGAGCGAAGTGACCTGATTCTTAAATGTCCCGCTAGACGCGAGTGAAGTTTTTATAATGACATTTATGATACTGCAGGATTCCTATATGGAACCTACTCGCGTAGGTTCCGATACACTCTTGCACGGCCATTGATTGGCCCACAACGCCATATCAGCACTTCAGAGCCATAGTCGGTAGTGGGCTGAAAAGCAACCTTTCTTTTTGCATTGTTGGGATTTACCATAGATATAATACGGAATGGATTTACGCTCTGCATGCACAGTTGTATTAACCACTCACAATACTTCAGCGTTCATTTCACCTGCATGTCATACCCCCTTAGCTTGTAGCTACATGTAAACACACACACCCACACACACCCACACGCACACACACACATACACACACAAAACATACATGCCTATATTCCACTAAATAGTCAGACCTGCATGTCTCACTAAATGTATGTGTCTTACAAGTAAATAAAAACATTCTCTGCGAGAAAGTTGGTGGGATATAGGATTTGATTATGACATTGGTGGTGTAAAAAGCAAAGGAAACAAGGTCTTATCAGAAGGGAAAATGTCATAGTCCTATATTTAGCACATTTCTAGGGCATGTGTTGTTTGTGTGCTAAATATAGAACTATGACATTTTCCCTTCTGATAAGACCTTGTTTCCTTGCTTTTTACACCACCAATGTCATAATCAAATCCTATATCCCACCAACTTTCTCGTAGAGAATGTTTTTATTTACTTGTTTTCTTTATTATTATTATTTTTTCATATATTACATAAAAGCGAGTCCTCCAGCCGATTCTGAAGCTATTGTGAAATTTTTATCGCTTAGTAATGTTCCTGTCCTGAGTTATGCGTTGCCAAGAAGAAGGAGAAGAAGAAGAATGAGAAGACGACCCGCCCCTTGTTCCGAGACTGGGTACGAGGACGGGCAGTACACTCTTGTTCTCAACAACCACGCGGTTCAGCGACATGAAACAAAAAACGAAACTACTCATTTTTGACTTCTAGATCGATTGCTAAAACAAGCTACACGATCCGATCGTCGGGAGTGTTGTTACAGACGGGTCGCGTTTTTTAATGACATTCATAGTCGGGGTCAAATCCTATATGGAAGTTTCTAACTGATAGCCTCCAGTACATGTTTTTGTAGTGAAGTTAAAGCCCCTGCTGGGTTGAAAAGCAACTTCTTTTTGTTGGAATTTACATTCGTTACAGTATTACAGGATGCTTAGCTATTATGAATGTTAAAAATAAATTTCTGAACTATAAGTGATTAAGAAAAGAAGCTGTTCACACTTCCTGCTCGTCATGGCGGGATGGGAATCCACGATCCTCTTTTAACTGCAGCCTTTTCTTTCACAAATTCAAGAAAATGTACAGCTCTGATAGTTGATGCAATAAAGTGCAGTTCAGTCTTTAGTGTTCTTGATCACACAGAACACCTTTCGAAGTTACACCGCAAAATAAAGCAAGACATTGAAATCCCAAACCTCAATTTTCTAGAGTCAATTTTACCAACTTTTGACAACACAAAGAAAAGAGCAATACAACGAGGAATTGATGGAAAGACCTCATCATGGCTGACAGTGATACCATTGGTACATCATCATTTTGATCTGTCTGCCACTGAATTTGGAGACTCTTTGGCACTACGATATCACAGACCATTACTACGATTGCCAGGGAGGTGTGATGGTTGTGGTAGCCAATTCACCACTGGTCATGCCCTCGACTGTAGAAAGGGAGGTTTAGTAATTCAAAGACACAATGAGATAAGGGATGCCCTTGGTGACTTGGCTACAATTGCCTATAAAGAAGTTTTGAGAGAACCGGTGATAAGAGAACCGAATGTCCCGAAAAATGTTCCAGCTTTAGTTGCTGACCTTTCTGTTCGTGGTGTGTGGCAGTTTCAAACTACTCCTTTTTTTGATGCTAGAGTAGTCAACTCAGATGCCAGTTCCTATGTACAACGGGATGTAAATGCGGTGCTTTCTTCTATTGAGCACATTAAGAAACAGAAATACTCACAAGCAGCTGAATGTGTACATGCTTCGTTTACACCTTTTGTTGTGACTGCAGATGGGGCACTGGGTGTTGAAGGAAAGGCATTCATGCACCTCCTTTCAGAAAAAATTGCTGCAACTTGGCATAAATCAAACAGTGAAGTGATGGGTTATGTGCGGGCAAGGCTGATGTTTGCTATCCTTCGTGCTACAAATTTGTGCATTCGTGGGAGTCGGGTGAAATGGAGGAGAAGGATGGAGATAGAAGATGGAGCAGGACTTCCATACATGCAGGAGTGACTTTATTCAATTAAATTTTATTTATTTTATTTGTTTATTTATTTATTTTCTTTGTTCTTCTTCCCTTTGTGTGAATTAAATTGGTCAGTTGGGGGAAAAAAATCCAGAGTTAGTACATGGATGTATGCATGGTATGTCAATAGGGAGGTACTTTAGTGTTCAGAAATGCACTACTTCCCTTAGGTAAAGGTCTAGATAAACATAAATGTAACTGGTAAATCTTCCACTGATAGATTCCTCACCAGGACCAGTAATCCTAACAGCACTGGGATTTCCAGGAGTTGCCCAGGTTTGTGTGTGTGTGTGTGTGTGTGTGTGTGTGTGTGTGTGTGTGTGTGTGTGTGTGTGTGTGTGTGTGTGTGTGTGTGTGTGTGTGTGTGTGTGTGTGTGTGTGTGTGTGTGTGTGTGTGTGTGTGTGGCATTATACATAGTGAGCCATTTTGAGCATACTTTGAAAGTGGTTGCAATTAGTCCCACATGTACCACTACATGTATGCCTCCTCTTTGAATAGCCATGTGAAGGAGACTGGGCAATGAACACACTGATGCTTGCAATGAACAACACAGTTTATTTTTTGTGATGGTATAATACTATTGC
Source organism: Eunapius fragilis (assembly GCA_963681505.1). NCBI lineage: Eukaryota > Metazoa > Porifera > Demospongiae > Spongillida > Spongillidae > Eunapius > Eunapius fragilis. The sequence goes on along the minus strand of OY811973.1, from coordinate 8,126,109 downwards.
TACCCTATCTCAGAGATTTGTAAGGACTGGGCCTCTGTAAACTTTATGTAGAGAGTATTCACACACATGGCTTCATATTTACATGTACCTATGGTGTGTGTGTCTATGTGTTTGCGCGTGTGAGTGTGTGTGTGTTGTGTGTGTGTGTGCTTTGTATGTTAATTGTTTATATGTGTATGCTTATGTGTGCATTATGTGTATAGATTATACACAGTACTTTCTAGGAGGCTGTGCAATTTATTTTTGTGATGTGTAGGCCACAGACCTGCTCTTTTTACTGGGATACTAATAGAAGCCCACATTGTGGTAGTGAATATTATTGCCACCCAATCCCAATAGAATGGGCGTTTACTTAGGGGTACACATGGCTTCATATTTAACCATAGGCTGTGTGTGTGTATATGTGGGTATGTGTGTGTGTGTGTGCATGTGTGCATTCCATTTCTGCAGATGCTTAGAACATACAGTGGCCTACATCTGTTAATATTCACAGTCACTACATGTACCTCTAAGTGAAAGTCTTCCATTATATAGAGAAACTACTTTTAAAAAATGCTATTAAACGTAGCAGTACTCATTTAGTCTAGCAGCACATCTCAAAAAATTAAATGCTATACAAATCTGTACATACCACCTTTCATAAATATAATGGTGCCATTTAGAGATCAGAAGACTGTTACATTATCATTGTGCTTGCACACACACACACTTCAGTAAAGTATTTATGGCCCCACCCACCAATCTGTCCCTAATGTGACTCAAAAATTGCCAGGTTATAAGACAGATCCATGTAGCGGAGGCTATAAAAACACAAACATGTAGTGGAGAGGCTATAAGACACTAACATGTAGTCAAGGCTATGGGACAGGACCACACAAGTATGGGGTAAGCATGTGTTGTGTGTGTGTATGTGTTGTGTGTGTGTTTACATGGTAAAATGAAAGGGAGGGGTGACAGTGGTAGAGCTGTCCCATGGGGGAGGGAGGTGTCCATAGGGGGTGAGTGGTACATGATTTCTGCAAGTCATGATGGTGTGTGTGTGCAAACTGCTACTACCACGTCGATTAAGGCGATGGCAGCTGAATTTAGATTGCTCAGTCTTTGCTTCTGTGCACTACAGAATTTGAAAAAGAATCAGAGTGATGTTTGCAAGAAGTGATAAGTCTCATTCGTTTTAAGGTTCTGCACTTTTATGGGTGGTGAATGGGAGTGGTACGGGAAGTAGTTGCCCTGTAATAACAGGAAGCCAGCCATAATCAGTTAATGGCGCAGAATGACCGGGAAATATGTACTGACTTTGCAAAGCTATCTTTGTTATGGATGGTGTAAAAATGAACAGAGCAAATCAATCGATATACATGACCCCTCTACGTATATAAGTAACAAAAAAATTAAAGCTGATGAGATATAGGATTTAAAAAGCAAGGAAACAAGGGTGGATCTGTCATAGTCCTATATTTAGCCCATTTGTAGCATATACTATGTTCGTGTGTTAAATATAGGACTATGACATTTTCCCTTACTATTACAGACCCTTATTTCCTGGCATTTTATACTTCTATGGTGGGTATGAACCCCACGGCGGAGTATCGGACATTGCAACACTGGCGCAAAGCTAATGCTACACCCCAAAATGTATTTTTCCATGTAGTATGAAGTGTTGAAAATGGGAAGTCAGTAGCGTTTACCATATGGGAGATGTAGCGATTTTAAAGTGAATCATTGTTATAACTTTGTATAAATAAACATGAAGGTTATTTTTTTTCGTGAAATGTCTCTAATATAAATACATTAATATCAGTTTTATAAGCGGAGGACATGCATAAATTTCCTTCATGTAGACTATCTACATTTGACATATCTGATAACTACAGTATATCAAACACATGTACATGTACTTCTTATAATGAATAATAATAAATACAGGAACAGAACTGCCACCACTTCATGGTGACCCATCTCAGCAGCCATGTGCAGCGCAGTGGACCCATCACAGGGCTAGGAAGAGATAACACAATAATATATCTCTAAATAAAATACAGTTATAGTTACACTGATGATAGATTGCATTCAGCAACAATACTACACAGCAATTGGGAATGGAAATTTGCTCTTCCAGGCTGGTGGGGATGCATAAAAATACACAATATTGCAGCTAAATGTATAATTGTTCCACCATAGCTTCATCAAATATTCCAACTTTTATTAAACAAGGGAAGCATATGAGTCCTGGAGAGTTTCTCTGTTGGTAACAACACTGTTTACTTCCCAGCATCATAGCTTATGTGTACACTTAAAAAGTTCATCCTGTTCTGCAACTGCTTGCTAATAGCCCCAAAGGTAGTGTACTGCCTCTAACCACTATATATGTTGCTAGGTTGCATGTAGAATATTTAGAAGAGCCATGCTTTCTGTTGTGACATTGCAGATCTTTCAGCTTTGTGGAGGCCATGAATCCAGGGCCGTAACCAGAGGGGGTTTATAACCAAGGAAACCCATAAAATAGCTAGTAAAATCAGATTATACCAGCTATTTTTTATGGGTTTCCTTGGTTACGAACCCCCTCTGGCTACGGATCTGGAATCAGTTGTAGAAATAAAAATAGACCTGAGAGTATGCTGGGTCAACATACATTGCCATGGTGAGTGGGTCCACTTGAGCTGTGTCATCACCTCCATCAATAGGACTATCACAATAAGTATTGATAATAACAGTAGCTAAAGATGCATGGGCAGAGGTGTTGGATATTTAGCAGAGTTTCCAGGTTATGGTAATAAAAGCATTTGAAGCATCAATCAGTAAGGGACCTCAGTTAGTGGATCATGAAAGGTGATTTACACATGTAGTTAAATGTATATTTGCCTCAGTTGTAAATCTATGTTATGTTTTTACATAAGTGAATGGATCCAAATATAGTTAGGAGAGACATACATTTTAATAAAATACATAGAAATGTCCCAAGCGATATGTTTTTAAATTCAAATTAATTGATAATTCACAAATTTAAAGGAATGATATCGCTGTTTATTAAGGCAGTACTGCAAACAACACTTACTTTTAAGCATGTGATGTGGCTTTCGTTGTTAGGATTGCTTATTCAACCTATTAGACCCTGTATTGCTTCAAACTAAACGGTGCCTCCGCCCTGATTATGTTAAGGCACTATACTGGCAACAACCAAAAAACAAAGGCCTTGTTTTAATTTATTAGGGAGAAATTGCGCTTTGGCTTTTGTTTCAAGCAGTGCTTATCTATGATCCAACCTATTTTACTGCATATACTAAAACGGTTGCAGTCGACCAGCACCACCCTAGCTGTTTATATTAAGGCAATTAATACTTTATTGCAGGCGATGTGGCTTTCATAGTTAGGAGGGCTTATCCAACCTATTCGACCCTGTACTGCTCTACATACTTAAACGATACAGCGGTTGTCCACCCTCGCCGTGTTTATGTTAAGGCACTATACTTGCAACAAAGGCCTTGTTTTATATTGGACAAAATGTGCTGTGGCTTTTGTTTGTGGTTTTATAGGTTGAATAAGTACTCCTAGCAACGAAAGCCACATCGCCTGCATTAACGTAAGAATGATATTTGCAGTACTGCCTTAATATAAACAACTAGGGTGGGGCTGGTCGACCGCAACCGTTATAGTAATATAGGTGGGATCATGGATAAGCACTGCTTACAATAAAAGCCACATAGCAATTTCACCCAAATAAAAAAAAGGCCTTAGTTTTTTTTTTTTTTTTTTTTTTGCATGCAAGTACATGTATAGTGCCTTAGCATAGCGGTTGCATGTCGACCGCTGCACCGTTTAAGTTAGAGCAGTGTACGATCGAATAGATTAATTGGACAAGCCCTCATAAGAACCATAGATATAGCCACTGGGCATAGTAAGTGTTTTTTTTTTCAGGTACTGCCTTAACATAAACAGGCGGGGCACCGTTTAGGTTAGGCAGTGCAGGGTCGAATATGGGTTGGATAAGCACTCCTAACATTACAACGAAAGCCACAAACAAAAGCCACAGCGCAATTTGTCCAAAATAAAACATCAAGGCCCTTGTTTTTTGTCGTTGCAAGTATAGTGCCTTAACATAAACAGGGCGCGGGGTTTTCGACCGCTGTACCGTTTAAGTTTAGGCAGTAAGTAGAGCAGTATAGGATCGAATAGGTTAATTGGACAAGCACTCATAAGAACTATAGATATAGCCACAGGGTAATTACTCGTGCATTAAAGTAAGTGCTTTTTCTTCTTCCAGATACTGCCTCAACATAAACAGGGCGGGGGCACCGTTTAGGTTTAGGCAGTACAGGGTCGAATATGGGTTGGATAAGCACTCCTAACAACCTAACGAAAGCCACAAACAAAAGCCACCGTGAAATAAAACAAGGCCTTTGATTTTTGTCGTTACAAGTATAGTGCCTTAACATAAACAGGGCGTGGGGGTTTTCGACCGCTGTACCGTTTAAGTTTAGGCATTAAAAGTAGAGCTAATTGCCCTGTTGCATGCTACATCTATAGTTCTTATGAGTTCTTGTCTAATTAACCTATTTAATGTTTAAAACCCCCCCATCATCCACTACCCCCTGGGACAATAATGTTTACGACCCCTGGACACATCCACTACCCCCTGGGACAATACTGTTTAAGGTACCCTGGACACTATACTTCATCCACTACCCCCTGGAACAATAATGTTTAAGACCCCTGGACATAGTTCCCATCATCCACTACCCCCTGGGACAAACTATTCTTTGTACCAATCATCGACTACCCCCCCTCCCCCTCCCCCCCCTGGACAATAATCCTTAAGGTACCCTGGACACTATACTTTTTACCTATCATCCACTACCCCCAGGGACAATAATGTTTAAGTTACCCTGGACACTATACATCATCCACTACCCCATGGGACAATAATGTTTAAAACCCCTGGACACTGTCCCCATCATCCACTACCCCCTGGGACAATAATGTTTAAGACCCCTGGACACATCCACTATCCCCTGGGACAATACCGTTTAAGGTACCCTGGACACTATACTTCATCCACTACCCCCTGGAACAATAGTGTTTCAGACCCCTGGGCACTGTCCCCATCATTCACTACCCCCTGGGACAACTGTACTTTGTACCAATCATCGACAACCCCCCCCCCCCCCCCCCCCCCCCCTACCCCGAGACAATAATGTTTAAGGTACCTTGGACACTATACTTTTTACCTCATCCACTAACCCCAGGGATAAAACTGTTTAAGTTACCCTGGACACTATACTTCATCCACTACCCCCTGGGACAATAATTTTTAAAACCCCTGGACACTGTCCCCATCATCCACTACCCCCTGGGACAATAATGTTTAAGACCGCTGGACACCACCCCTAGCGGGACAAGGGACAATTAATTTTAAAGCCCCCAGGAACCAAACGTTCTACCCATCATTTGTAAAGTATCCCTATGTAGCCTATCGTCTTAGTGTATGACCTTAGCTACCTTGGACAGCATGTGTAATAATTACATGTATACTGTTCACATTCTATTCCGCCACTCTTGTACTGTTAAAGCATGCTTACATGCTTACATATTTCCATCCTCCCTGTTTCTATCACCAGATTCACCATTAAACATTAATAAAAAAAAATATTAAACGTACAGGATAAACAAGTATTTAACTAGTAAACTATGTAACTATGTATGAGTCAAGCAACTAAGTAGAGGTCTGAGACTTTAGCACGGGGACCTGCCCTTGCAAGAAATGCTCTGGCATTCGAGCGCACAAGGGAAAGGTTTAGTCTGGAATAAATGCTGTCCAGCGTGGTGGAAGTGGAGGAGTTAACCTGGACTGAAAGGCGGGAAGCAAGTTTCTTGAATGTGTTAGAGGCTAGTTGGCCCCAGGCCCCGAATGATTCAACAACAAGGGGTATGCAACTCCAGCCTAGTTCTTCACAGATCCCTGAATTTGCTTGTATCTTTCGCTTGTATCTTTCGCTGTTCTGTGGCAAAAGCTGCAGAGCCTGCTGTGTGTCCCGCTTCGGACACTATGTCAAGTTTTAGCGGAGACGACACAGATAAGTCGAACGCAGCAGGTTTGCCATTGATACCCCAGTTGTTGACTAGTATGTCTGCAGGTCTAGATTGTTTCTGGTCATGGCCAAGACCACTGCCAGCTTCCAGCTTAGGGTTGTATAAGGCTCTCTTGAAGAGGTGATGCAAGGTGTCGCGAAGGTGGTTGTGACGCGCAATTACATCACTACCCCTCTTGCAGGTTAGGGCGTGGTGAGCCTCAAGGGCTTTGGTTGGGCAAAGGGCACACACAGAGCCAGGCTCACATAGCTGAATACCAAGCCACCATTTGATGGCAAATTGACATTCGGATGGTGTTAAATGCAAGCCTAAGGCTGGTGATGGGGTAACACGCAACCCAGAGCTAGCATGTGGGGATGAGACGGAAAGAAGTCGGGCTCGGTCAGCCAGGGTGCTGCATTGCAAGGGAGATTGAAACTGTTTGTCTTCAAGATTCTGTGACAAAACATGTCGATTGGTGTGGATGGAGTCAAAGGTTGATGAAAGAGCTTCATCGGGAGAAACAAGGGCATTATAAATATTGATGGCCTTGAGGAGGTATGGTGAATTGATGTGGTCAGGGAAGGAGGCACTAATAGAGCTGATGTATGCAGCCGAGCAATGGAGGAAAATAGATCGAAGGCCCAAACCGCCATGGGATAAGCTCAGCGTGGCTTGCTTCCAGGCTGGGCAGTTAGGTGACAAGTCAATAGCCGTGCACTCCATGAAGCAAGCTCTGACATTATCATCAAATGTAGCGAGAGCGGATTGAATCAAATTTGGAGGTGTGGTGCGTGCAATGTGCGTGAGCTTGCAGAAGGCGGCACACTGGCGAAGTAGAGTTAGGGCAATCTGGGGATCCTCTAGTTTCTGCAGTTGCTGGTGCAAGATATTGGAAGCCCTGATGGCTGATGATGCGAAGTCTTCACAAAAGCTTTTATCTCCAATTGGTGACCCAAGAATGACAAAATTGGGAACGTTGGAGCGTGTAGTGATAGCATCATGTAATTCACCATTTAAAAATATCTTTCTGTTTCAAGATGAAATATGAAAATGCTGGCTAAAAATAATAATGCAATATTGTACTAAACAAGTATATTACTCAGGCCCGTACCCAGAGGGGGTTCATAACCAAGGAAACCCGTAAAATTGCTAGTAAAATCAGATTTTACTAGCAATTTTACGGGTTTCCGTTACGAACCCCCTCTAGTTACGGGCTTGTTACTTAAATGATGTGTTATATAAATGCAACTGAACCACTTCAACAATTATAGTTGCATGTGTGGTAGAAAATAGAATTATACTACATACAATACCCGTAAATGACAAACAAAATCAGCAAATATGACGCAGGAATGGAATCCTAAACATGTACAGTGATGTTACAGTGTACAGGTTATACTCAGCTTGATAAAAATGTTCATGTATATATAGACGCCACCTGATGAAGAGGTATAAACAAAAATGCAATTACATGAACATATAAGCTATTCTAAGCCTTCACAAAGCATTATGTAGATAAACCAAAATGTAATTGATTAATAATGATAGAACACATTCAATTATATAGACATAAGTAACTTACTAAAGTCAATATACAGTGCTGGTGTATATAATGGCAATCTAATATGCAACATTTGAGTATATTGTTCTAATATGAAGCCATTGCAAGTAAGGACAAATCATGCAGACATCATAACCTCACTATCAATAGACACTGCAAGGACTTACAGCTGGCCTTTCAACAAACATCTGGCTCATGTCAATTATCCTTCTTCATCCCACAGAGGACTACTGCATACCCAAGTTCTCTGTGACCTCCAGAGATGCTCCAACTCATAGTTCTCTCTTGGGACAGATCTTATAAGGTCTCCATCCTTCTTTCATAGTACACTGTCCTTAGAAGGCTTCTCACCACTCTCACAGGACAGCACTTTTTCATTTAGTTTGGAGACAATCAGAAATGTACCATCATCTGATTGGTCAATCAGGTACCACTGTTGCATGTCATAAGGGGGAAGTCCCCTACGACTGATGACAACATGGTGGCCATCTTCAGGGTTATCTTTCAGTTCCAATACACAACCATTCAACTTGTTCGTGATGTAAATGGAACTGCAGTATGTCTGGAATTAAAAAGCCAAAAACATAATCATAGGCAGTGATCGAATAAACAAGGGAATATTACAGACCTGCATTTACATGTACATGTACATGATATAACACATGTTCAAGAAATATGTATATGTATATATATATTATATATGTAGATGAAAATGCTCTGAAAAACTATTATGGCTAGTATATTGAAATTCCTGATATCTCTTCTCAATGACAGTGTATCATATCCATGTTTTTAGTTTTTAACAGCCGACTTTAATGGTCCCTTAATGTCTATCTGTGCAATAATCACGTTCCCCAGTCACTATAACATGAAATGTGTGGAGCACTATCAGTTAAGTACAGGTCGATGTTGGGATCAGATAATAATGCCACAGGTTTGAAAGGTTTGTTTGTAGTTATTATATTTTGTGAGAGTTAGAGGCCAGCAAGTGTATGTTACCCTTGGGAAATGTACGTTCCCCATGGGTAACACATGATTATTTAAATAATTTAAAATTGAAACCCTAAACACTGGTAGAGAAGGATTTCAATATCGCAGATTTTAATAACTGTGTGGACCTCAATATTGCCACTTTTAATTTGACTGCCAAATCACAATATGCAATTTATAATGAGGTTGACATGTGCATGCATGTACATGTATCATTTTATGCTGGTAAAATTCCTCCAGCCTGAACCACCCACTCCAAAATTGAAGATCCCCATTGTAGATGCCTACATGGTATCAACAAATTTTGAACACAGATTTTTTTTGCCCTCATAAATAATCTTTGACAGTGTGTACAAGGCCTGTTGTTAGCTGATGATGAAATGCCGTGAATTGATCCAAGCAGGTGCAATTCATTATTGGTGAAAATTTTTGGTTGCCTAGCCCTATGCGATATGCAACGTCACACACGCGTCTTCATTTTCTGTTGCCAGGCTACACAGCACACAGCTGCAGACACAGGCGGTTCTAATTCAGCAAAAGTGACTAAGCCAAAGAAAACGGCTGGTTAACAAAGAGAACTCTGAGTTTAAGATATCCGTAAAACAAAGGTAGGCCTATCAATGAAATTAAAAAGAGGCCTATATAGGCTTACTCAGATTATCCGATACTGATAAGAAAAATCTAAGCATCCTATGCATTGCAACGAATACACTAAGTCATATATTATATTGACTGAACATTCCTGGCAGAGATAAAAATTAGGGGAACAAGTAAATCAAAACTTCTCTATAGAGAAAGGTATGTAGGATGTGTGGTGCAAAAAGCAAGGAATCAAGGTACCGGCAGTATGTTAAAGTGGAGGTTGGTAGGATCCTACAACTATTACAGTCCTAAATTTGCATATAGGCTTCTTCATTTGCAAATTCAGGACTGTGAGTTGTAGGATCCTACCAACCCCCACTTTATAAATTCGTGTCACCATCCTCCTTGCTCATGAATTATTAATGAACTGTATCAAGGGTAACATCAGAGGCAGGGGCCGTTGCAGCTTTGGCAGAGCTGCAACAGCCCCTGCCTCTGATGTTGTCTGTAACTCATATGGGGTTGCAAAAGTGTCAGGACATGTCATATCCCAGAGATGTGCATGGACGTCCTGACTTCCCTGACGCCATCAAGTCGTTTGCCATCTGAGCGTGATAGACCTGCAGGCTCCAAGATTGATGGAATTCAAACCGCCATCAAAGATCTATGAATGATGCTATTTATTGCAGCATGGCGAGGTAAACGGCCTTCAACCCTTGGGACAACTGAGGCTGTGAAGGCCTAGCTCGTCTACAGCTGGTTTGTATAAATCATCTACAGTCCATCAAAATCAACTTTAATTTTGAGCAAGATTGACATCCATCAGTTCAATAACATCCTGATCATTTCTTCTGTTGCTGATAAGGCTCGTTTGTTGTCTGTCTCGTCACCACATGCTGCTTCATGGCTGGCTAACTGTAGTCCCTTCTGAAGGTCTCGGCCTTCATCTTGAGCCCTCAGTATTCCAGGTAGCAGTCAAGTGGTGGCTTGGTTTGGACACTCCAATGGTTCCCTGTGTGCCCTATGCCCAAACAGTGCAATAGATCCCCTTGGTCATCATGCTACAACGTGCAAAAAAGGAGGAGACGTAGTCACCAGCCTCAACCAGCTGTGCAATGTGTTGGTGGAGACTTGCCGTAGAGCCCACTTGAGCATAAACGGGAGATGGGTAGCAATCTTACATCTAAGCATGACCATTCACGCCCTGCAGACATTTTGCTACCCAACTGGGCCCTTGGCAAACCAGCTGCCTTTGATATTTCAGTGACATCACCGCTAAACCCCAAAATCGTTTCAGTAGCGGGATTGTCAGCTGGGGCAGCCAGCCGCCTTGTCCACTGAAGAGCAAAAGTATACTGAGAATGACCCCAAATGCAATGCTTTGGGCTGGTGTTGTGTACCTCTGGTCACGGAGTCCTACAGTGCTTGGGGAAAGGAAGCCATGGGCTTGTTTAAGATGCTTGCCTCCCTTCTTGCCATCATATCGGGCAAACCAAAGGCAGTTGTGCTGTCTCAACTGTATAGCAGGCTCAACTTGCATCTGGTGAGGGCAAATGTGACAGCAATCCTTTCCAGGTGGCTCCCATGTTAAAGTTTATTGAACTGTAGCATGATTTATTAATAATTCATGCATGCTGTTATTTTATAAATTATTCACGTGTAAAAAAAAAACATACATATTTATAAGTTGTGTTTATAAAGACTTAAGCCTAGGCAATTCCTCCTCTAATTGTGTTGCGATTTTTTTGATTAAATTGTGGAGAATGGGAGATACCTAAAGAGGTGCAAGGCAGAGAAATGCAACAACATAATAAACACTGACATTCAACAAACATTAATGGTGAGGGATGTCCTGCCCAAACTAGAACCAGCAGGGTCTTCCGATGCCTCACTATCATCTGAGGTCTCTGTAGAAACGATTATTGATGATATACATCTATTGCAGCTAATTAACTATATAACAACTGACTCCTCTTTTTTCCAACAATTGGACCTTTTACTTTTGTCTCTTCAGTGCATCTGTCTCTTCCAGGAGAGTAACAAACCCTAATTTGGGTCGCACACTGTGCAAGTACTTTGCTACAAAACAGAAACTCTATTACTTTCATACCTTTCATCTTAAGGCATACCTATCTCTCTCTAAACTAAAAAGAGTTTCAATCACACCATCTTTTGTTATATCAGATGTATAACAGGGATAGCTGTACGTGATGACAGTTGTATCTCCATGGTAGGAATGGACTGCATGTGAACAGAAAGAGGTGTGGTCTCCTTGTAGTGACATGGGGGGGGGGAACCTTACCTGGAACTGTTAGAGACAGGTGACCAGATTGGTCTACTGTTATATATGCATCCCTGCGGTGTGGCACTGTAATAAAAATATTTGATCCCATGCATTCTGGTCTTGAAGTGTCACGATGACGTTGACAGCAGAGGACAGGAATGGTTTGGTTCTCAAGGAAGTAACATGTGGCCCTAATTGAGACTTGACCATCTGTGATCCCTGTGCAATGAAGTGATTAATCCCGATGCAAGGACTTGTGTCGATACATACCTTTGAATTTAAATTGTATTTGTAAGTCATCACACTGCTTTACATACAGTTTGTTCAGATCCTTTGAGTACTGCAGAAAATACAATATCATGTACATCCTGTTTTTAAAGTTAATGTCATTTACTGTGTGACTGTTGGACTTTGGTGATGTATTTCGACCATATGAAGTCAAATTCACCTCAAAGCCATAGTCAGTATCAATTGGAGGTCTGCATTAGGGGATTCGGAGATGTGTATAAATGCTCAATAGGCAGATAAATGTAGATTTGGAGAACTTTGTGTTAGCAACAAAATTAACCACCTGAATATTGATGTTGATGGTTGGAGCTGGAGGATTAAAAATGACAATTATGGTTAGTGAAATACCAGCAAATATATATTGCTATGCTATCATGGTCAAGTGAGAAAGACATAATTTGCACGTTCAACGTATAATTTACACACTATCCTCCCTCCCCCTCCCCTCCCCACGTTTTGAGTAAACATTGTCATTACATTATGAGAAGAACACACTTACGACGTCCTCGAGATCGGTCCGTTCAGAGTTCTCCGGCACAAGTTCGGGTATCAATGAATCCACATCATCGTCAGCATACCACTTCGCTGTGTAAATAAGTGAGCGTCGGGACTTATATACATACGTAGCATTAATGCAGGAACATACCAGCCATTATATTTGCTCATGATTCCGACATTCAACATTGGGGCCGTTTATATACGGCAGTCTCGTTTGTGGGGTACTTAAGTGGGTGGGATTTGAGTCTTCCCCCAGATTCTAAAAATAGGCGCTGACGCGTGCGCGCAGTTAAAACGTGCGAATATTAAATCTGGTTCCTCAATAAACTAATAGGGATTCTAAGAAAATGACAATGCTGGTGTCATGGGCGGTAATGACTCCACTATGCCTAGGCACCCCCCTAGTCGTAAAATTACTAGGATATATGATTCTCGACTACTCGGTTAAAACTAAAATTCGGCAAAATGACTTAAGGGGTTATTATGAAGTAAAATTTTAAGTAGTACCAGAAGTTTGTTCTCTGTACAGCTGAGAATTGGCAGCCAAGCCAATGGCTCTGATTCTGTCTGGACCCACTGCAGGAACTTCACCAGCTGGAGCTTACCCCCACTGCCATACTGCAAGGGGGCAATACGAGATGTCAGGTCACATGACAACGTGAAGGAGATCATGTGAAACATAAGGCAACACAGTCAACTAAGGTCAGGTGAGCACAGGATGTCACATGACCTACACTAAGGTCAGATGAGCACCAAGGATTGTCGCATGACCCACCTTCTTGATGCACTCCTGTGTACACATGTCAATAATTCGGGAGGAACAGTTCTGTGTGCACTGGTGCTCAGAGGTATCTGCACCAGGTCATGGAGAATGGCAGCTATCTCTGCAGAGGTGCCCCCCTCTTTGCTCTGTGAGATCACCTTGTATAGGTTTGAGGGGAGGGGAGGGCCCATCCATTGAAGTGTGGTGACCATGACATGTATACTTGCTGTCCAGTTGTCCATTAGACATGCAGATGGTTGCAATCTGGAAGCTTGACATGCTAACTGAACATGAACCTTCATGTGACCTGCACACAAAGCACACATACACACATCACAGGTCTGAGCTGACACCACTTGCTCATCCAGCTGCTCTCACTTGTCATAGACATCACGTATCCAGGATGTTGTAATCTCTATAGCCCTGCTCATGGCTACATGTACCTTGTCTGCAAAGTCTCCCTCTGTCTGCTGGAACATGGCCTGTGCATACGTGGCCATCTCACTAGCAGTGAGAGTGCCTCTTGGGTTGTCCTTGTAGCAATGGACCACATGTTGAAGGGACAGTACGTCAACTGTGTGAAAGAATGGATATTAGGTGCTAATTAACATTATTAACAAAATAAGATGGCTGTATATCTGTCTAGTTATAAATGTATTGAACTGCGCTTATCTCGAGTTGAACTTTAGGCCTAGGTATTAATCTGTGTTACTTGTTCGACAAAACCAGGGTAGAACGACATGGATTTTACATTATTCCCACCCTGGACGTTCAATCCAGAATGGTTTTTATGCTATTAGGATTGGTTTTTGTTAAAAACCAGCCAAAAAAAATCCAGGCTGGACATTTATAACTTTTTCCTGTGAGTGGGTGTATGTGTAGGTGCTAACAGTGGTGTTAAGAGGCCAGTGGGTGCATATGTAGGTGCTAATGATGTTGTTAAGAGGCCAGTTGGTGTATATGTAGGTGCTAGTAATGGTGTTAAGAGGCCAGTGGGTGTATTTTTAGGTGCTAATAATGGTGTATGTGTAGGTGCTAATAATGGTGTATGTGGAGGTGCTAATAATGGTGTATGTGGAGGTGCTAATAATCATGTAATAATGATGTATGTGTAGGTACTAATAATGGTGTTAAGAGGCCAGTGGGTGTATGTGTAGGTGCTAATAATGGTATTAAGAGGCCAGTGGGTGTATGTGTACATGTAGGTGCTAATAATGGTGTTAAGAGGCCTCTGGGTGTATGTGTAGATGCCAATAATGGTGTCAAGAGGCCAGTGGGTGTATGTATAAGTGCTAATAATGGTGTCAAAAGGCCAGAGGGTGTATGTGTAGGTGCTAATAATGGTGTCAAGAGGACAGTGGGTGTATGTGTAGGTGCTAATAATGGTGTATGTGTAGGTGCTAATAATGAGGGTTAAGGTTGTTATCGAGAGTTAGTAACTCTCGAGATACGTTAGTAACTCTCACATAGGATTTGACCCCGATTATGAAGTCATTAAAAAACGCGACCCGCTTCTAACAAGACTCCCGACGTCGATGAGCGGATGGCTTACCTTGTTGTCGTCACCGTACAAGAAGGTATCAACAAGCAGTTTCGTGTTTGTTTGATGTCACAAAACCGCGTGGTTGTAGAGAACAAAACTATTTTCCAATAGCGTACCCAGTCCCACGTATTTCTTCTTCTTGTCCTTGACCACGTATAACTCGGGATAGGAACACTTTTAGGAAATGAAAATCTCACCAATGGCTTTAGAATTTGTTGGCATTCTCGCTTCTGTGGTCAAAACGTCTCGAGGCTACATGACATATATCGGGGGTTGTGCTTGCAAATCACGTATAGTAAAGCTTACTGCACTGACACGACTCGTCTCGGATAGGTCATACTTCGCTCTTTATACGAAGTACTAATAGAATACATGATGTAATCAAATGTGTATGGACTGGGCACTACACGTAGTGGTAATTAACTGTGGCATGTATCCGGGCGCTACATGTATTATTTTAAAAAAAAACGTGCACGTGCGTACTATACAAGTAAATAAAAACATTCTCTAACGAGAGAGTTGTTGGTATATAGGATTGACCAATGGTGGTGTACAAAGCACGGAAACAAGAGTGACAGAAATTTTACTGGAAAATTGAAATATGCCTATATTTAGCCCATTACTCAGACATGCGCTGTTATTTTGTGAGTGTGCTAAATATAGGCCTATTTCAATTTTCCAGTAAAATTTCTGTCACTCTTGTTTCCGTGCTTTTTACAGCATCATTGGTCAATCCTATATACCAACAACTCTCTCGTTAGAGAATGTTTTTATTTACTTGTTTCATAAGTTTTTTTTCGCCTTGTCAGCAGTATCGCAGTCAATAATCCAACATCTTTAATTATTTTTATTATTTTTATAAGAATTAGTTGAATGTATGATGATGTGTCCTCGCCTGCACCCTCTTCTTCTTCGGGGACATCCTCCTCCCCAGCCTTCTTGCCATGCTTGTTCTGGCCAGGCGGGCCAGGGTGGCAGTGGCCATGAAAGCCAGGAGGGAAGCACTGGTGTTGGTGGTGGGGGCAGCGCTGGTGGTGGTGGGTGGGGCAGCACTGGTGGTGGTGGTGGTGGCGAGGGCAGCGGTGCTTCAGGAGGTGGCGGGGTGAAGGGGAGAGGAGTCGGGGGATGAATGTAGTCATCCTCTTCCTCCTCCGATCCCTCGTTGGTGAAAAAACCTCCGAGGTCTTCAGCTGCCATCATGACAGAGAGTATGATTAACTCTTTCTTTTTTCAAGCAAAGTGCAAAGCCTAAAATCAACATAGTAATAAATTTTTACCTCTTTTTGCAAAGTGCACTATTCAGCGGGTGAGTGACTTTTATACCTTGCAAAGCCTTAACACGTGTGTAGACTGCAGTGCTAAAATCAATTGGTCCAATTCCATCATATAAATGACAGGGAGGGAAGGGGTGTATGCGTGTCAGTTTTGCTAAAAATCTATTGGTCAAATTTGATCCAGTAAAAATGCTCCCATCTAAACATGGAGGTGTAGCCTACATGCAATAGATGGATTGTGTGGGAGTGAACTACATGGCTCAGTGTAGATCGATAAGTATAAGGAAGCCTTATCAGATTAAAACAATAGACACTAGTGTACACACAGTTGCTTTACATGTGAAGTGAATGGTTTTGCCCGACCAAACGTGGCCCGACTAAGCTGTACAAATATTGCATGCACAGCTTTTTAATACAACATGCCATAACATACATTTGGGTGGTAGTGGTAGTTCTGTGACCCCTGCGGTACCGCGTCCTCTCGGAAGCACATTTAGCCAATCGGACAGCGGGGTCATTCCAATACCGACTCCTTTTAGATGCTTTAATGGCAGCTGAATTGTCCTCGCATTTCTGCCTGTTAGCAGCGCGGTTTTCCTCGAGGTCCTCTTCATATCGCCGCCTTTTAGCACCACGGTTCTCCTCGCGGTAGTTAGTGCGTTTTGTTGTCAGAGGCCATTTTCTTTTCGAGATCGGCCTTGTAAGTGTCGCGAACAGAGGCCTCCTTTTCGTGATCTGCCTTGTAGCTGTCGCTAACAGAGGCCTTCTTTTTTCCGGGATTGGCCTTGTAGAGCGCTCGGTCTTTAGCTTTGTTCTCGTCTTGCTTTTGGAGGTATTCCGCTCATTGCTTTGATCTCTTCTTTTGATTACACGAAGGCATTTTTAGAATATTAAAACAACTTCACTAACAACTAAACTGAAGGAACATCATAAAATTTAGTGCAGGTTAGAGTGCCTAAAATCATTGGCAGAAACATGTAGGCGAGCCACTTTAGTGTACAAGTAGAAGCTGGCTGCAACCTTACACCAGATCACAGCCACTCTCGTCCAGCAGATGTCCTCATTTCCAACTGGGCTCTGGGGAAAACGGCAGCCTGTGACATATCAGTTACCTCTCCGCTGAACTCAAACATTATGTCTGAAGCGGGAGTAACTGCTGGAGCAGCTGTGCAAGCCACTGAGCTCAGAAAGCATGAGGCCAACGATGTGAAGTGCAGGCTGCAGCGAGTTAGGTTGGTTATGTATCCTCTTGTGGTTGAGTCGTATGGCGCATGGGGAAAGAGGCTATGGAGTCATTTTCGAGTCTAGCCTCTCGCCTAGCCATAATATCATCAAGGCCCAAATCTGCCGTTCTATCAGAGCTGTATGGCCGGCTCAATCTGAACCTAGTAAGGGCTATTATGAGGGCTATAATGTCCAGATTTTGCCCTCAAGATTATTTCTGAAGTGTTATTTAGTTTTGGTCATGTTTTCGTGTGTTTTGTATGTCCTATATAATTTGTATCTTGTATCACAATAATAATTATAATGCCAATGTTACATGAAAAAAAAAAAATAATCCTGTACGTGCATTTATATTCCCATTTGCGTATCTCTTGTATCTTGTATTCAATAATAAGAAATTGTTGAGAAAAAAAAAATTATTAATAAAAATTGCTTGCCTCCCGTCTTGCCATCATATCGGGCAAACCAAAGTCGGTTGTGCAGTCTGACCTGTATAGCAGGCTCAACTTGCATCTGGTGAGGGCAAATGCGACAGCAATCTTTTCCAGGTGGCTCCCATCTTAAAGTTTATTGAACTGTAGCATGATTTATTAATAATTCATGCATGTTGTTTCTCCTCCTAAATATTGTATTCCTATTCATGTATTCTCTTGTATTATTATTATTATTTTTAATAAAAATGTATTATTTATCATTATAAAACAGAACTTGATATATATGTGTCTATATGAGATGTAAGGATAACGTGCCAATAAATTTCAAAGCGATTGGTACTATTCCCGTCCTCCAAAACCGTTCGTAGCTCGAGTTATACCTTCCTAAGACGACGACGACGACCAAGAATTATTTTAGGACTGGGCACGAGAAACAGGAAATTGTTTGTTTCTCAATAACGACACCGTTTTATGACACGGAACCAACGTAGAACTGTAGGTCGTTGTGTTCTCATTCCATCGCGATAAAGAGATAAGCGATCCGTTTCTCCGTTGTCCCTCCAGAGGCTAGTGAAGTTTTATTAATGACATTCATCAACCCTCAATCAATCCTATATTGAACCTGCTGCCGCAGGTTCAGATAATCATTCAGGAAAAGAAGAAAGCCAATCGACGACCAAGTACCAGTGACGTAGTGTGGTTGTTGAGCGCCCGGGGACATAATGCCCCCCCCCCCCCCCCCCCCCCCCCCCACAAATAAAGGGGCGGATCTGGGATTTTGCAGCGAGGGTTGGTATGCAGCCGCAAGGGCGAGAGGGATATGCCGGGCCTGGATCATCCCAGCAAGGGGGTATGCAAAGCTCACCTAAAGGGACTGGGGCGGAGCCCCAGCCGCTTGCAACTTTCGCACTTTTTAAGCCACAAAAACATGATACTTTCGTATTAACAGACAATAATTTAATACACTGCCCGCAAGCAACCGTATGCCGTCGCACGTACATTAAAATTTGGGGAAGTATCCGCCCCCGCAAAACTACCCTTGCGCTTATGACTGGCGCTAATTAAATGTGTACCTGTCTGAACGATAATAGCTAACCGCTCGCTTCCATTGTGAGCCTGTGCATAACAGGCTCACAATGGCAGCGAGCGATAACCTGAAGTTGCACGTTGGAACTGCAATGTGTCGTGGGTTTATTCAACAGATTATTAGAACACTGCCGTCGCCTACTGTTAACAGCACTGCCCAAGCCTGAGAACGACAGGGAGGCAATCAAAGCTGCAACAACGCAATGAGAGAGAGAGAGAGAGAGAGAGAGAGAGAGAGAGAGAGAGAGAGAGAGAGAGAGAGAGAGAGAGAGAGAGAGAGAGAGAGAGAGAGAGAGAGAGAGAGAGAGAGAGAGAGAGAGAGAGAGAGAGAGAGAGAGAGAGAGAGAGAGAGAGAGAGAGAGAGAGAGAGAGAGAGAGAGAGAGAGAGAGAGAGAGAGAGAGAGAGAGAGAGAGAGAGAGAGAGAGAGAGAGAGAGAGAGAGAGAGAGAGAGAGAGAGAGAGAGAGAGAGAGAGAGAGAGAGAGAGAGAGAGAGAGAGAGAGAGAGAGAGAGAGAGAGAGAGAGAGAGAGAGAGAGAGAGAGAGAGAGAGAGAGAGAGAGAGATCTAGAGGGACAACATGTCAGCAACTTAAAGAGTTCTGGGTTGAAGCTGATTATCTCAATCTTGAGTGTTACAAGGTCCTCGGCCCAATCAATAGTGGGACAAAACAGCATGCATGATTTAAAAGTAAAATTTCCCTTCTTTAACGCCTAGAACATACACATGCATGATGCAGACAAAACCACACACACACACACACACACACACACACACACACACACACACACACACACACACACACACACACACTTCAGACAGCCGACTTATTGCAAAGTAAATAAGATGAGATCATAGCTTTCTATATGCGTAATAAGCTCTGAAGATAAATTGAAAACTAAATTTAGAAAACATAACGCACCGTGCTTTTGGTAAATCTCCCAAGACTGCTCTTAACTGTACCAGCTAGTGTATGACAAATAAAGAGATACACATCACGATGTAAAAGGAATCGCGCGCGCACACACACACACACACACACACACACACACACACACACACACACACACACACGCACGCGCGCGCACGCACACACACACACACACATACACACGCCCGCACACACACACAAACACGTACACACAAGACACTCGAGCTCATGCCCACACACAGTTACACACACCGGTGCGCAATCAGGGATCGAGAATAGCTGCCTTGCGCTGCCTCAGGATGTTAACAACCCTTGGAAAAGTTACAAACGGATGACGCTAGCGATGCATCTGGAAGCCAAGAAAAAAAAAACAAATGGCGTAATGCCTAAATCCAATGTAAACAACTGTTCTCAGCTCGTACGCATTTTTGCTCTCAGCTCCTGCGCGTTTTTGCTCTCGGACCATACGCAATTTTGCTCTCAGACCGTACGCAATTTTGCTCTTGGACCGTACGCAATTTTGCTCTCGGACCGTACGCAATTTTGCTCTCAGACCCTTGCTCGTACTCATTTTTGCTCTCAAACCGCTGCTCGTACCCGCGACCTACCGGGCCACCGTATGGCCACGATCTTGGCTCCTTGCCGTTATATATCTTGACCACGATCTTGCCTCCTTGCCCCTAGATCTTGGCCACGATCTTGCCTCCTTGCCACTAGATCTTGCTTCCTCTGGCCTCCTTGCCCATTATGGAACAAGATTTGTGATTCTTAATTGATTTCAAAAATCCATGCAATGTCTTTAATAACAAAGTAATTTCTCACCAGACTGCATGCCTTGCATGGTGGTGCATCTTTGATTCATATCAATTTTTGGCGCATGCAGATTACACATTATTGCACTGTACATGCAATTGATATATTAGACGGCATCCAGTGTTATATACAGATATCATACACAAGATACAAAATGCATTATACAAAATGCATTTAAAAGACAGTTGCAATACATGCATACAGATATCATGCTTTAATGATGTTCAAATGGATTGGGTTGTAATATAACAAAATCAGTTTCAGAGTGCTTCAAAGGTACATGCAGACATTGTTGAATGATTGAACTAACTGGGAAGGCTACAACAGTCTTTGACAATGATAGCTTTCATACCTTGTAAATATATGCTTGATCTGTTTTGTAATGTGTGATTTTTAACAGAAGGTTTACCAATAGCATCAAGAATATTATGGTGCATTGATTGAAAATCATTGCCTATACCTATGGTGCTTCCATTTATAAAGCACAACCTTCTAACTGAAACAAACAGCATAGTGTGATTCCATTTTATTTTACATACGGAACTGTCCCGTTTCCTTCTGCTAAGCATTGCTCTAGGCTTCACTTCTTCATTGTTGATTTTAATAGATGGCACTGTGTTAATGTACATATCACAACCGGGGGATAATATACTGCTACTGATTAACGCATCCATTTCTTCTTTTGGAAGTTTAACTTGCTTTCATTTTTTCATCTCCTCTGGATTGTGTGTTTTATTCAAATACTTGATAAATGAGATAGTCTCTTCATTGTTCTCCTTGGGTGTTGTCGCACTATTTGACACTTGATGCATCATGAATGACTCGACAAGTTGTGGCAAAACATTCCCGGTTCCATGAGCATATTTGCGTAAGTATCCATTCAAATTCTCAAAACCAAAAGTTGAATAGCCCCACAGAGGACCCCAATCCTTAACACAATCACTCAAGTGCACCAACATATGAAAATTTGCTGTTAACAATGTTTCGGGATACAACTGAGGTATAAGTTTATGAAAAGCTGTTAACATCTCTTGACACATGTTTAAGTCTTCGGTAGTGATGGTTGTCCCCAAAAGAATATGAATACTTGTAATTAATAAAGAAAGATGATATATATAGTCTGGTGGCAGTACATTGATAAGTAGAGGTATGGCATAATATAAAAGCCAAGCATGATGCTCAGAAGCTTTCCAAAAACTATTACAGATATGCAATGATCTTGGTGAACATCTAAAACTGTTTGGTGGCTTTATTCTAAACAGCATTTTGTCTAATTCATCTATTTCTTTACCCTGATAAAAAAGACGATCTCTATAACTTCCATCAAACCAGTAATTTAAAAGCATTTTACTTATCCCTTCTAGTATCATGTGCATGTAATCTATAGGAACATCCTTAACAATGTCTATGTACTTTGATAAAATGGAGTGACCTTTAACTCCATACACAGGTTTTCCAGATGTCTTTGCCTGAGAAGCTCACAATTCCATGTCATTTTTACATCTCTTGATGTAATGTTTCAGTGGAGGGTACAACATTCTTCCGTATTTATATACTCCTTCGTGAATGCAGCCAAAGTAGCCATTAAATTGGACAGTGCTTACTGCAATAGGTCGTGCCACTAAATTCAAAGACAACATTAGTAGTTTAGGCTTTAAAACTTTCTCACCACCACTTGCACTGATAAGAATGCCCTTTGTGCTATATAAATCCAGCTTTTCTAGAATGCATTTAAGAATAATGTCCACTGTTGGTTTTACTGGTCCAAGCCATATTCCTGCCAGTATTAGATTTGAAACATTCATCCGTGATGCTGGTGGCAGGTTTGCTATAGACAATACAACTGGCCAAATGCTTTGTCCTATCGGAAGTTTCGTTAGAAACTTCCATATAGGATTTGACCACGACTATGAATGCCATTAAAAAAACGCGACCCGTCTGTAACAACACTCCCGACGATCGGATCGTGTAGCTTGTTTTAGCAATCGATCTAGAAGTCAAAAATGAGTAGTTTCGTTTTTGTTTCATGTCGCTGAACCGCGTGGTTGTTGAGAACAAGAGTGTACTGCCCGTCCTCGTACCCAGTCTCGGAACAAGGGGCGGGTCGTCTTCTTCTTCTTCTTCTCCTCCTTCTTCTTGGCAACGCATAACTCAGGACAGGAACATTTCTAAGCGATGAAAATTTCACCAATAGCTTCAGAATCGGCTGGAGGACTCGCTTTTATATAATATATGAAGAAAAAAAATTAAGAAAACAAGTAAACAAAAACATTCTCTACGAGAAAGTTGGTGGGATATAGGATTTGATTATGACATTGGTGGTGTAAAAAGCAAGGAAACAAGGTCTTATCAGAAGGGAAAATGTCATAGTCCTATATTTAGCACACAAACAACACATGCCCTAGAAATGTGCTAAATATAGGACTATGACATTTTCCCTTCTGATAAGACCTTGTTTCCTTGCTTTTTACACCACCAATGTCATAATCAAATCCTATATCCCACCAACTTTCTCGTAGAGAATGTTTTTATTTACTTGTATATATAAGAGGCACAGAAACGACAAGTTTTATAACAGTTTTATAACTCAAATGTTATAGCACGTATACAAAGCGAATACACTGCTATAATGTGAAAAGTATGTATTATGTACACACTTACCACTTAACTTGAACAGTACTCAGTATAAGGCCTATGTGCTCTACAGCATCACCAATTTCCACTTCTTTTATCAATTCTTGATATCTTGCTCCATCGTGGATATCTTTTATGACACCAGGGACTGAAGATGCTGAATGACTATGCAAGAGTTTATCCCAGTTGTCTGTAATATGAAACAATAAGAGGCATGCTACATGTAACATAAAATTTACATTTTAACACAAACCTTCAACAATGCCTTTTAGGCATGACTCAAAACTGAGTAAGGTGAAGTAACACACTTGAGCTGATGTAGATTTGGAAATACTTTTGATGCATCCTCTGTTGGCATCTTCAACCTCACTGTGACAAGTAGCACAATAGGAATAGTTACATGTTTCCATGCATCCTATCCGACTTTTCAGAATGTAAAGTGACTTTGGACAGACATTGGGCTTTGGACAATGAATAGCCACCAAATCTAGTAATTGCTTTGTAGCAGCATCAGTTAGCTTATTAGCTAAACTGAACCGGTATATTGATAACCAGCTTGCCTGAGCAGATAGTGGAGCACCAGGATACAAAGGTTGAGAAGGTATACCTGCATGCAAAAGAACACATGCATGCTATATTGGCTAAGGCTCACAACAGGTTAAAACCATAGCATTTACAACTTCATTTAATATATATTGTTTCTTACCTGCAATTCTCATATCGAAATATTCTTTTGTGCTGCTCACAATAAAGGGTCTTTCACATTTTGAACTAGCAGCAGAACACCCAGTTTCTCCACCACAGTCCTGCTGCATAGTGCAATGTAGATGTTGAGTGTTTGCCATCAGTATCCCCATCACATATTATTCCTGTAGGATATCTTGTTACATTCATGTCCATATCACTGTCCACACCATTGCACACATCACTGCCCACATCACTGACCACATCACTGTCTACATCACTGTCCACATCACTGTCCACAGCATTGCCCACATCACTGTCCACATCACTGTCCACATCACTGTCCACAGCATTGCCCACATCACTGTCCACAGCATTGCCCACATCACTGTCCACAGCATTGCCCACATCACTGTCCACATCTTCACAGTCCACTTAAGGGCTTTCAACATCTGCATGACAGACCATACAATTACAATTGTACCAGTATGTGTGTTAGGATCACCAATGTATATGTAATTGCACAGGCATATACCATTGACAGGGTCTACATACACCTTATGAACTTCGTTAACTCTTGCCTTGTATGTAGATTTATCCAGTTAGAACCACTAAAATACACCTACGTTCAATTTTCCTCCAGGTACGTGCTGTAGTTTCTGGAATTTGGCAGTTCCATCAATATTCATTTTTTTTAACAGTCCCTTTCTCTAAAAAATGTGAGATCAGAAGACGAATTATGAAAAAGTATTTGTGATTGAAAAGGGCCGCCGGTAACAAGTATTATTATCCATTGAACTGTCAACAATCATCATATTCATGCATGTAGTTTAAAAGAATTTCAATTTCATGCGACATCGTCCCTGGAAAGTGTAATATTGTAACGATTACTTATCCATAATGCATGTTTATTAAATTATAATCATGCTTACTGCAATCCGAAGCCGTGGAAAGTTTGTACCGTCTGGCTGTTCGTGGTGGGATAGGAATATGAGGGTTGTGAAGATACTGCTTGTATTTCCCTCTTCGCTTCTTCACTGTTTCTTGTTCGGACATCACTCAGTCGGGTTAATTGCGATTGTGTAACACGTGCTCTAAATCACGCGTGCGTTAATAAGAATCGCGAGGATGTCGCATTTGAAGAGGCCAAGAGAAACAATGCTGCCAAAGAAACTAAAAGACAAGGCATGGGAAGATCATCCAGCGAAAAAACGCATGCGATCCTTAGCTTCTTGCGGTGGGGGGGGGCCTTTTAGCAGATTGCGTGGTTTTGTGGTTAGATGCATAAAACAACCCTAATAGGCTCCTTTGTTAGAACCATACACAGTTTTACGCAAGTAACGTAGCTCCTTAGAATAAACATGGGGTGGTGAATACTATCTACGCTACCCTATATTGATATTTGTAATCTTTTCTATTTTTCATCATTTCCAGAACGATTGAAAGTGGTTTGCGTTGAAACGAACAAGACGCACGATGTTATGAGCACGGCTTTGGAAACCGATGACTGTGATTACGTAACTGAGGAGGATCGAACGGTTGGAAACAAATTGATATGGCTAAAGAACAAAAAGAGGCTAACGGTCCGCGTGGCAGAAAAAGGTGATCACAATCATAAATAAAAGAAAAACTGAATGAATTATATACACTTTCGCTAGCTAAATATGTGTTTTATAGTTTTATATAATGTACATTCATTTCGTATACCCATCTAGATGTGTTAGTTGATAGTGGCTTTGAGCATTACAGTAACAGCTAATGGTACATGTACACCAGCCTAGGCTGCAAATAAGGCACTTTAACTTGAAATAAGGATCTTTGATAATTAGTTTTGATTAGATTTGATCTAAAATTTTATTCACTTATAAAGAATGTGCCTAAGCCTTATTCTTCGCCATAGCTATAATCAAACATGTGAAGTAATTCAACCTTTTACATCATGCAAATTACATCGCAGCATTCATATATATAATACTGGCATTGCTTTGGTAAGGAGAGGCACCAAAGAAGATCTTTTTAGAAGACAGTCCAAGTGGCACTGATGATGATGATGCAAAGAGTGATACCAAGAATGATGGAGTGGTGAAAGATGACAAAAAGGCAAGTTTATCTGTTTGTGTGTGTGTGTGTGTGTGTGTGTGTGTACGTGTACAAGATGTTGTGTACAGAGGTCTGTAGGCTTAAGGGATGTACATTCTTCATGTATACAATTGTCATCACTACGTATAATAGTCCCTTGCCTGTAAATGGATTTTCTCTACAGGCACAGTCGTGGACCAAACAAACTGTGGAAGAGTCTGAGATTAAACAAACTGTAGTGCTTGACATGTTAATGCATGTGTGTGTTCTGCAGAATTTGGAGACACAAATGCCCCCTAAACAGGTACAGTGTCATAGATCCTAATAATTAAGCTACTATTATTTAACTTATCTGAATGTGAATTATAATTTATTTAAAGGATTATCAGACGTGACTTGTTAGTTTTTAGTTGTATATGGTTCAGATTTATTACAAATAATTTAAAATGTTGCACTTTATTAACCATTATATGAATCCATGTTCAATTTCCGTAAAGTATATATTTCATTTATTAATTCAGAGTGATCAATCCATGATGACGTGTCAACAGGAATCAGAAAAGGATAAGGGAAAGAAGACAAACGTAAGTTAATATTCCTAACTCCACATTTAAAATTTAAACATTTGATGTCAGTACATATTGTCAAGGGTGCTGGGGAGGAGGGGTTGAGACTATCTGTTGAGGCCCAGCTACGAAAACTTGAGGAGGGGCTATCTGTTTAGGTTTTAATGGTAGGGGCGAATAAATTTGCAGTAATACCAATGTGCCTTGCCTGTAGGTGTGTGTGGTGTAATTGATAATGATCAGTTGTGATTACCACTATATCTACAAACCTACATCCAATAGAGGCCCCCCCCCCCCCCCCCCCCTAACACTTGTTCCTTACTATCCTTATGGAAGTAACTACAAATCTATAAATAGAAGCATAAAATGGAGACCTGGACAAGCAGTGAGGAATTCTCACATTTGTACACAGAGTTAAGTCTTGAATTTTCCAATTTTTTGCATCATATTTTGGTCTTTCCAGGCTGTAATTAATTCAAACAAGTAAATAAAAACATTCTCTCTGAGAAAGTTGGTGGGATATAGGTTTTTCAGGCAAATAGTATACTGGTGTAAAAAGCAAGGAAACAAGTTTTATCAGAAGGGAAAATGTAATAGTCCTATATTTAGCACACTTCGACTAAGGCATATGCTGTTTCTGTGCTAAATATAGGACTATTACATTTTCCCTTCTGATAAAACTTGTTTCCTTACTTTTTACACCAGTATACTATTTGCCTGAAAAACCTATATCCCACCAACTTTCTCAGAGAGAATGTTTTTATTAACTTGTTTCCTTAATTTTTTTAACACCCAAATCACTGTTGCATCGCAGGTTTCCCCCCTTTCATTTAACTGATTTAATTCCATCCAGACGTATTTGGAAAATTTTCTATGTACCTTTGCTTAATTAGAATTGGTAAGACCGTATATAGGCTTTTAGGCGTTTTTGTATCAAAGCGAGTCCTCCAGCAAATTCTAAAGCTATTGGTGCATTTTTCATTGCTTAAAAGTGTTCCTGTCCCGAGTTATGAGTTCTCAAGAAGAAGAAGAAGAAGAAGAAGAAGAAGAAGAAGAAGAAGAAGCAGAAGCTGACGACCCGCCCATTATTTTTGGAAGGGGAACGAGGACGGCAGTATTTTTCGTTCTCGACAACCACGCGGTTCTACGACGTGAAACAAAAACGAAACTACTCAGTTTTGACTTCTAGATCGATTGCCGCAACAAGTTAGACGATCCGATCGTCGGGAGCGAAGCTACGGTAGGGTCGCGTGGTTTTAATTAAATTCATAGTCGGGGTCAAAACCTATATGGAAGTCTCTAGCGAGACTTCCGATACAGGTATACGATGACTTCAGTTACCATGTCTGTCTTTATTAATGTAATGATGAGCTGAGACGTATACGGGTTGCAGTGGAAGGTATTTTAGCACACCTTATTGCTCAGCCAAATAAAGGTATAAGTAGCTCTCACAGGTGAAAGATATAATACTAGATACATTTTTGTAGGAATTGGAGGACCCGCACTGGCCTGTGATGTACACAAATGTAAACAACAACACCCAGCTAGCCCTGCTCCCAAGGAGATACTGCCAGATGCGCAACGAGCAGGTCCATCAGGTCCATCAGGCTCAAGTCACTCACCAGAGTACTTTTTGGCTGTAAGTAATAGCTGTAAACCATGAATGTATACAAATTCACATGAATATTGACATAGGAAAGTGGTGTAAATTTATTGAATCTGAGAGGGTCTGATATCAATAAATATGCGCTCAGCCTACTGGATGCTCTATACTCTGAGGATGAGCTGAAAACATCATCGTTTATCCCGGTGTGAAAATCAACGACAAGTTTGAAGCCACCATTGTCCCCTAACAGGATGCAGCTACTTGAGGGTTTATATATATTTGCATGGATGCATTTTTTTTCATCGCCAGATATTTTACCCATTTATATCATTTCACAGATTGCTTAAATAATAAATTTGGAGAAAAAGTATTCAAAGACAATGCAACCAGCATACGAACATCCTGCAATCAGAAGTGCAGAGACAAAGGAAAAACAAAAGTAAAGAAACAGTAAATGAGTGATGTTTGTGTTTAAATTAAATGTATTTTGTTATATATAATAACCTTGCCCATTTCTCGTGTCAAGGAGGCAGGATCAAATTGTGGGTTAGATCTTAGGGCAAGATCGTGTCTAAATCTAGGGGCAAGGAGGCATGCAAGATCAGTGGCGTGGTGGCCAGGGGGGGCCTGGGGACCCAGGCCCCCCCTGCGGAGCCAAAATGATGGGGCGCCGTAATACTAGGGGGCGCCAATAAAACATCATTATTTTATTAAATAAGGATGTGATGTCATAACATTATTAACGCCTTCGTACAGGAATTACCGTGTATATTGTACAACAATGAAGGTGATACGATGTTATCTCGAATAACGATAAACTCTATATAGTTCTGTGGATGGCAATAAATAGAACTATAGAACGCTGTTTCAAACGTTTAAGTGCATGTGATGGAGAGAGGAAAACGAAAAAAGTCTGGCGCAACGAATCGACGGGACAAGAGGATGCGAGCTGATGAAGACAAGAAATTAGGTGAGTTTATGGATGCATTTGTAAGCCGCTCAGGTTCTCAGCCTGGTTCTGCCAGCGAGGAGAGGAAAGCAGCAGAAGCAATTTCAGTTAGTACAGTTATTGATCCTTCTGAAGTATTACATGTAGATGTACACACTGTAATGCCAGTTGAGACTGTTGCAGCCACCACAGTACATGTGATTGATTCAAGCGATGAGGATCCCGAACACACTGTTTGTTCAGAAAGCGATGGAGCCTGCAGTGAAGAATCGGATTGTACGAACACAGAATTTGTCCATTATTTAGACCAGAAGGAAACTAACAGTGGTGCTGAAATTGCCAGCAATTTCAAATGTAGCACTATACCATTTGCATCAGTCAGCATTTCTGCTGAAGAAGCAACAGGTACCATCGATCCATTAAGATTGGTTGGCCAAAAGCTCAGCCTATTAGAAAAAGAGCATATAATCAAGCTTGGCCCGTGTCAGCCTTCCAAAAGTGACCTAATAGCTACAAAAGTAAAATGTGGAGCCGATAAGTACAGGTATTGTTCACAAAAGGTGTTCTTTCATCCTGACAATACCAAAAGGCAATGGGTTTCTTACTCCCAGAGCAAGAATGCTCTCTTTTGCATACCATGTCTTCTGTTCACTGATGCTTCCTTGAGAGGTGAACATCAGAGAGTAAAACAGGGCAATGCTTTTACAATGAACGGCTACTCAAATTGGAAAAAACAATGCAGTGGTATAGCAAGATATGAAGGCTCAAGTGCACATCAGAACGCTGTCCTTGCTCAAGCAATTTTTTTGCAGGACCAAACGATCATTGAATGCTTTGCTGAACAGTCGAAGGCGGAAGCGGCTCGTCGCAAAGTGGAAGTTGATGCAAATAAAGCACTTTTGAAACGCATTGTGGACGCTATAATATTTCTTAGTCACCAGGGAATACCTTTACGCGGACATCGAGAATCTTTTACCAACGATTCTGCAAATTTGGGCAATTTTCTAGAAATATTGAAATATCTTGCCCTTTACGATGTCACAATGCAAAAGCATCTATGTGATGTGAAAGAAGCACAGCTCGCGCAACATGGAAGAAGAGGAAGGGGATCTAAACTAACATTTTTAAGTAATGATACTCAAAACAAGCTAGTTTCTATCATAAGTCATCAAATTAGCCAGAATATTGTCAAAGCAATTGAAAAATGTAAAGCTTGGGCTTTAATTGTTGACACGACTCCAGATGTTACACATCATGAGCAGATAAGCATATGTGTAAGAATAGTTCATCCGTATGGTTGCGTTTCTGAGTACCTTTTGGCTTGTCAAAGAGCTATGCGAACAACAGCTGAAGACCTATTTACTGTTATTTACACGACTTTACGATCCAAAGATGTATCATTCAAGAAACTGGTAGCTCAAACGTATGATGGGGCATCCAATATGAGTGGTTGTTATAATGGTCTACAAGCACTAATTCAGCATTGAATAAATCCCAATATTTTATACACTCATTGTTATGCCCATACGCTAAATTTAGTTCTTTCGGATACAGCATCAGTGGCAATAGACGTTGTCACTCTGTTTGGTAATTTAGAGACCCTGTATCTCCTCTTTAGCAAATCTTCCAAAGTCCATTCCATATTTGAAGAGTGTGGCGGACTGACTAATTATCACCTCCTTAGTGTGTGTCTGTATAATTACGTATTAGGGAAATTCCCCTGTATGGGTCCTTTGTGCGCAGGCCTCTGATGCCTTGCGCAGCAGCTGACCTTTGCGCTGGGGAGGCGCTTTGTGTGTATGACAATCTCTGTTGTGTATGACAATGTCTTTTGTGTGTGTGCATTTCACTATATATATGGTGAGGTGCTGTGTATTGATATAGTCCGAGTGATATAATATCAAAGTGCCAAGAGTCCCCTAGTCGTGTCAGTTGGATCGTTGCGCTAGCGTACATTGGCGATAATCCTTCACAAGTGGTGGCAGCGGTGGGATATTCGTCAGTTAGGAAGCTGAGAGGACCCTAACGTTGAATTGGATGACCACACGTTCTGGTCGAGTGTATACTAGCGGAACGATCGGAAGACAGGCAGACAGGGACATGGAGCAGGGGCTAACGGGAGTTGCGGAGCTCTTGAGAGCAATGCTTGAGGAGAGGAAGCAGAGAGAGGAAGAAGAAGCCGCGAGGAGAGAGCGGGAGAGACTTGAGCGTGAGGAGGAAAAAAGGCGAGCGGAAGAGGCGAGAGAGTTGGAGAAACGCGAGCGTGAGGAGGAAAAACGGCGAGCGGAAGAGGCGAGAGAGCTGGAGAGACGTGAGCGCGATAAGGAACTACATACACATATGGAGTTGCTAGCTAAACTAGTAGAATTGAAGAAGACGGAGTCTCCGGAGACTACTAGGACCAGTGAAAATGAGCTTCGGGTGGTAAAGCTTACGGATCGAGACGACATAGAAGCGTACCACACGACATTTGAACAGTTGATGGCGGCATGTGGTGTTCCTCGGGCCAAATGGATTTTCAGGTTGGCACCGCAGCTCACGGGGAAAGCACAACAGGCTTATGCAGCATTATCGACGGAGGATGCTCTTATCTACGATGCGGTAAAAGCGGCCATCCTCAGACGTTACGATATAACGGAGGAGACTTACCCCTAGCGTTTCAGGGCAGCTGTTCAGAGCAACGAGGAGTCGTATCGGGACCTTTCTATACGTTTGGGTGATCTGGCCAATAAGTGGCTCAGAGGTGTGAATACGGTTGAGTTGATAAAAGGAAGCCATAATGCAGGAGCAGTTGCTGAACACACACCGTCTGTTCGGGTGTGGGTGAAGGAAAGGAAGCCAAAGACAGCTTTGGAAGCAGGGCAGCTGGCTGACGACTATGCAGAGGCAAGGAGGCAGTCTTCTAAGGAGGAACAAGGGAATACTGGGCCACCTCAAGGGACTAAGATGAATCATCAACCTAGCAAGGAGGACGAAGGACCTTCACACTCCAGGGACAAGCAACCTTTCAAGCCGGGACAGTGGCGTGGAGACCATTCATCTACTATCACCTGCTAAAAGTGTGGGAAACAGGGGCATGTGGCCTCAAGGTGCCCCGAGAAAGCAATGTATTGTGTCAATGGGAGACACTGCAACCCTACACATCAAAGAGCGGGACTGGTGGAAGGAAGAGAGGTGAAGGATATTGTGCTGGACACGGGGTGCTCTAGGACCATTGTCCACCATAGCCTGGTACCTGAGAAGAAGCTGGTGACAGGGGAAGCGGGTGTGCGCATGGAGACTGTGTTCTCTACCCACCAGCGAATGTCGACCTGGTAGTAGATGGAGTTCCACTGATGGAGGAGGCTGCAGTGTCCAAATCACTACCAGTGTCTGTCCTCCTGGGAACTGATGTACCCGAGTTGACTAAGTTTTTCAGCAAAGCCCGTGGTGCCAGGCAAGGTGTAAACGAAGCTTGGATGGTAGTAACACGAGCTGGGGCTAGGAAGCAAGAGGAGGAAGAGATACTCTCCTACAGAAGGAGAAAGACTCCCAAGTGATGCCGTCAACATTGGAGGCAGAACAGGCAGAGGCAACAGTTGTAGATCCTGGAGTTGCAGATGTGGAACATACAGAGATGCCACAAGGTTGCACCTTGGATGATGATTTGTTCACTGGTGGTCGATCAAAGGTGAAATTGACCAGAAGCCAGAAGAGAGCTCAAAAGCAGAAATGGCACAAACCCAAGATGGGAACTGGTACGCTGGACATCTCTGCAGTGGAGCTACAGATGCTGCAGAAGGAGGACCCCTCTTTGGCTAAGTTGAAGGTTGGGGCTGGAGAGCAGCAAGAAACCCACTACTACCTGTCAGATGGTCTTCTCTACAGGCGGTGGATACCTAAGGGGCATAATGCAGAGTTGGCTGTGGATCAACTGGTTCTGCCTACTCAGTGTCGGAAGGCCGTGCTCCAACTGGCACATGAGGTACCGATTGCAGGACACTTGGGCAAGAACAAGACGGCCAAAAGGATCCTACGCAGGTTCTACTGGCCTACCCTTTACAAGGATGTAGAAGATTTCTGCAGAAGCTGCCAGGTGGGCCAGAGATTCTCCAGACAGAAAGTTGTTAAGGCTCCACTTATTCCACTACCTGTGGTGACAGAACCCTTCAGGCGAGTGGCAATGGACACAGTGGGCCCACTACCTAGGACCAATTCAGGTAACCGGTACATCCTTGTGATGTGTGATTATGCCACCCGGTACCCTGAAGCTATACCAGTCAAAGCAGTTGATGCGGAACATATAGCAGAAGAGCTGGTACGGATATTTGCTCGGGTTGGAATACCGGAGGAGATTCTGACTGATCAGGGGAGTAATTTCACCTCGCAGCTGCTGTCAGAAATCTACCAGCTACTACATGTACACCCAATACGGACATCTCCCTATCATCCACAGACAGATGGTCTTGTTGAGCGCTTCAACAAAACCCTCAAGACAATGCTGAGGAAGGTTGCGGCTGAGGATCAGCAGGACTGGGACAAATGGTTACCATACCTTCTGTTTGCATACCGGGAAGTCCCACAGGACTCCAAAGGATTCTCTCCTTTCGAACTTCTTTATGGCCGGGCAGTTCGAGGACCTTTGGACATCCTTAAGGAGACGTGGAAGGAACCAAAGAAGTGTAACGACAACGTGGTGTCTTATGTATTGGCTGTACAGCAGAAATTGGCGAGCATGTCTGAATTAGTGAGAGAGAACCTCAGTGAAGCCCAAAGGAGGCAGAAGGCATGGTACGATCAGAATGCCCGCCAGAGAGAATTCAAGCCTGGAGACCTTGTGCTGGTGCTACTTCTTACTTCAGCAGGAGCCCTGACTGCGCAATGGCAGGGACCGTATCCAGTGCTCCACAGGATTGGCAGTGTGAACTACTTAGTAGATATGCATGATACTAGGAAGCGTGAGCAAACCTTCCATGTCAACATGTTAAAGAATTGGAACACCCCAACGTATGGGAACTACTGGGCAGAGGCTTATGAAGAGGACTGGACAGAGGAAGTGGAGATCCCAGAATGGAGAGGAGGGGGTGAAGGTGACTCTACATTTGGCGACCAGCTGTCAGAAACTCAGAGAGGACAATTGAAGTAACTGCTGACAGAGTTTAGTGATGTCATGAGTAACAACCCTGGACGAACAACCGTGGTGGAACACCAGGTGACAACTACAGGTACCAGACCAATCAGACTGTCGCCTTACAGGCTCCCTCATGCATATCGAGAATTGGTGCATAAAGAGATACAGGAGATGCTGGATGCAGGGATAATTGAGCCCTCATCAAGTGAGTGGGCGTCTCCAATAGTCTTAGTGAACAAGAAAGATGGCACACTGAGGCTATGTGTTGACTACAGACGCCTGAATGCTGAGTCACAGATGGACGCATACCCTATGCCCAGAATTGATGACCTGATTGATCGACTGGGCAAGGCGAAGTTCATAACGACTCTCGATCTCACAAGGGGTTACTGGCAAGTGCCTATGGCCAAAACATCCAGACATCTTACGGCCTTTACAACACCATTTGGCCTTTTCCAGTTCACGGTTATGCCGTTCGGTCTACAGGGAGCACCAGCGACCTTCCAGAGGTTGATGGACCGAGTCTTGAAGGGACTTGAGGGCTACTCGGCTGCCTATATAGACGACCTGGTAACACACAGCAGAACTTGGGGGGAACACCTGGACCAAGTAAGGAATGTGTTGCAGCGACTACGAGAAGCCGGGCTTACTGCCAAACCCTCGAAATGTCAGTTTGGGATGGCCCAATGTGTATACCTTGGCCACATTGTGGGCAATGGTGCTGTGCGGCCTGAAAGGAGCAAGTTGCAGGGCGTGGAGGCTTTCTCTACACCCAAGTCTAAGAAAGAGGTTCGATGTTTCCTTGGACTGACGGGGTATTACAGAAAATTCATCCCTGATTATGCAAGCATTGCAGCTCCTCTCACGGATCTTACTAAGAAGAATGAACCTAACCAGGTGGTGTGGAATGAAAGGTGTGAGGCGTCGTTCAAAAGACTAAAGGATCTATTGTGCAGTGCTCCTGTTCTGCAGAGCCCAGACTTTGAGAGGAACTTTGTGCTGCAAACAGATGCTTCAGATGTGGGAGTTGGAGCGGTATTGAGTCAGGTAGATGACACAGGCGCGGACCACCCAGTAGCTTATTTCAGGCGGAAACTACTTCCAAGGGAGCAGAATTATTCTACCATCGAAAAGGAATGTCTTGCAATCAAGTTGGCTACCCAAGCATTCCGAGTTTACCTCCTTGGTACGCCGTTCATAATCCAAACCGACCATCGGGCTTTAGAGTGGCTGGACCGTTTAAAGGAGAATAATGCCAAGTTGTCAAGGTGGAGCATCTCACTACAGCCTTTTAAGTTTCAGGTCCGCCATCGACCAGGAAAAGACAACAGCAATGCTGATTCTCTTTCTCGTCTTCCGACAAAATGACTTTTGTCGAGAAGAAGGGGGAAGGAGTGTGGCGGACTGACTAATTATCACCTCCTTAGTGTGTGTCTGTATAATTACGTATTAGGGAAATTCCCCTGTATGGGTCCTTTGTGCGCAGGCCTCTGATGCCTTGCGCAGCAGCTGACCTTTGCGCTGGGGAGGCGCTTTGTGTGCATGACAATCTCTGTTGTGTATGACAATGTCTTTTGTGTGTGTGCATTTCACTATATATATGGTGAGGTGCTGTGTATTGATATAGTCCGAGTGATATAATATCAAAGTGCCAAGAGTCCCATAGTCGTGTCAGTTGGATCGTTGCGCTAGTGTACGTTGGCGATAATCCTTCACAAAGACATGCAGGTCTCTAAAGGGTTGGCTATTCGTTCTCTTAAGCGCTTGAATACCGTTAGATGGAATTTGCGGGAAAGGTGCGTGAATACTTTTGTGGAGCATCATGAATGTATTATTCTAACTCTTGACAAAATTCAAATGGATAACACATTTGATACAAAGAACAGATCTGATGCAACTGGATTGCTTTCTTCTATCAATACAAAGCAATTCATGGCAACCATGTATCTTTTCCAGGAGATCTTTGTAGTCACCAGACCTCTGAGCCGTTATTTGCAAACTGTGAACATGGATATTTACAACGCGCTGGTCATGGTGCAAAGTGCAATTGATTCTTTGGAAAAAATTAGAAACTCTGCTAGTGACACTATTCAGAGGATGGAAGAAGCTATGGCAGGTTTTGGTGACATAGAATGGAAAACCAGTCGTATTCGTCGCCGCAAAGACAAGGGAAGTGATCTTGCAAATCATGCAAAAGAGTGCTTTGAAGTTGAGACGCCTGAATCCGTGTGGAAACGCAACACTTTTTATGTTGTAGTTGACACTCTCCATGTGTCCTTGAGAAACCGATTTGAGAATAACAAATCACTATTGCAGTCGCTTGCTGTGTTTTCGCCTGTCAATTTCTCATCATTTAATGTGTCAGTAAAAACAGTGAAATGTCTGCAATCCCAGGTAACAGCATTTTGCGAGAAATACAATTTGGATTCTTCTAGGTGCTCTGAGGAACTGTGGAATTTTTCCACTGCGTATAAACGATTCAATCTTACGCAACCAAACAGCATTTCAGAAGATGAAAGTGATTGTTCTACAATGGATGAGGATAATGGCGAAGAAAATCGAAGTGATAACTTTAATTTGAATTTGTCTTTTTCGGCTGCATTAACTCTCCTTTGCAATCCCAAGTATCACCTAGTGGATGCATTTCCCGAGCTCAGTAAGGCATATTCAATAGCTTTGGCCATCCTCATCAGTTCATGCACAGCTGAACGTAGTTTTTCTGCACTGAAAAGGGTCAAGACTCGACTGAGATCAACAATGATGCAGGAGAGACTAGATGGGCTACTGCTAATAGCAGTTGAAAGGAAAATTTTGAAAACGATTAATAGTGCTGCAATTATTGATGAATTTGCTCGCAGCTCGGCGGAATTGTCCCGAGCTTTGCTTTGCCGATAAATTGATCATGCCTTTTGCATAATAATTTACATGTGTATATATACATGCAACACCGCACTGAATTGAACACAATTGCGTTGATTTGCTGCTTGCGGAAAGTGTTACAAGTAAACGCTAGGAAGCGATGGGGGGGGGGGGGGGGGGGGGGGCGCATCACATATTGAGGCCCCCCCAGCCATGAAATAGCCACCATGCCACTGCGCAAGATCATGGCCAAGATCTAGGGGCAAGGAGGCAAGATCATGGCCAAGATCTAGGGGTAAGGAGGCAAGATCTAGGGCAAGGAGGCAAGATCATGGCCAAGATCTAGGGGCAAGGAGGCAAGATCATGGCCAAGATCTAGGGGTAAGGAGACAAGATCATGGCCAAGATGTAGGGGCAAGGAGGCAGGATCTTGGCCAAGATCTAGGGGTAAGGAGGCAAGATCGTGGCAAAGATCTAGGGACAAGGAGGCAAGATCATGGCCAAGATCTAGGGGCAAGGAGACAAGATCGTGGCCAAGATCTAGGGGCAAGGAGGCAAGATCGTGGTCAGGATCTTGGGTCAAGATGCCCAGAATTTGGCCTCCAAAATCTTGCCATCTTAACCTTGGGCATGATCTTGGCCAAGATCGTGCCCAGGATTGTTTTGCTGGGTTGTGTCATGCACTGGCTCGAGGTATAAACGAGCATCGTCTTCGTCACTGCAATGATGATATAATAGACAGTCGCTTCGTTCCTTTTTCCAATCACTCATACTGTGTGGTATCATTTTATGATGAGACGGCTATGCTGATTGGTTTAATGACGTCATAATACAACCATGGCCAGTTGTAATCACGAGCCTGAAACAAAGTGATGTGTGCCAGCATGCTTGGTGGCATTGCAGTGAGAAAATTTTCCATGTCGCTTTTGTTTAATTGAATCATGCAAGGTCATATTCAAAATGCAAGATTATCGCCGTGACGTTTATGGCGATTATATGATGACGTTAGTATGTCAAATGTGTTGATTAGCAGCCAAATAACCGCGTATGCGTGCGCACGACACGCACGTGCTTGAGTGTACGTTTAAAAAGCGGCGGGAACTCTCTCGATCGATTTTTCTCTTCTGTGTCACTCAACAGGTGCTTAGGACCAGTAACGGCATGCAACAAAACAGACATACGTGAGGCTGTACAGAGTATCTAATGTGTGCATTTGAATTTGAAAGGATGATTCTTTCCCTCTGAACCATTGTAGGACGTGGTTTGTGAGATTCTTACGCCGTAAGTTGTTCTAACGGTTGCGCACTACCGATTTTAATTTCCGACCATTTTCCAGCAAACGCTGCTGCAGTTGCACTGACGGCACCATCAAGGAGCCGAGGTACTTCACACCTCCAAAATCGTACGACGTTATGCTACTAGATTTGAAAGAAGACGACTTGTTCAACGGCGTATCGTTGGCATTGGGCGTGAAGTACCTTTCCAAAACTGACTGTTCGTCAAGATGGCCGGCGAAAGGATGCATATTTGGCGCGGGCGGAATATTAGTGTCTCTGCCAGTCAAAATGGCCACAAAAGAAGGAGGAACGAGCGAAGCTCGGAACGTGCACTTTATAGTGGACACAGGTGCTCCGAGAAAATATATGGCTAGCTCCGCAGCAGATTCCATCGGTGGTTCCGGTTCCCGGGGGGAAGACCAAATTGATTTTTTCAAAGCGGCAATTAATGGAATACCCCTCGCAGTGCACCAGACACCTGAGAAATTGTGCCATTTTAGTGGACTGAACGTTTTGAGGGCTGACTTTCTGACAAAGTCGCATGCTGTGCTTCGCATAGATTATGGACATATAGAGGTAGAATTAGATAGGGAATTAGGTGCTCTCGATACTCAGTTTAAGTTGTAAATGGTTTGTATAATGATTGTGTGTTTGATTAATACTCGTTACGCTGCCCACTACGTCGATTTCTGTGTATCTCTGCAGGGCTGGGATCAGTGGGGTGGGAGTGTTTGGAGTGCTACGGTTCTCGAGGCTTAAACGCCAATATATGGGTTCGTGGCTCTGTGCGGACTGGAGATGTTCACTTTTTTACGTGCATGTGGAGATGGGCGTTTCCACCCATCCCTAAAGTATAAAATGCACCAGTATAGTTCTTGTGCCTTGACAATGCATATTATATACATCGAGGGTGCATACCAATTACATGCAATGGTTTATGAAATAGGCAAACAACTAAACTAACGATGACTATTCTCCTCGCATAAAACTGTCATTATTCCTGATAATAATGGCGGCTAAACTCTCCGTGGTTTGCGCGTTGGTGGTATCAAATGAAGGCCAATAGAACCCTCACGTTGTGTACTCGTTATGTGGAATGGAGTGAGCATTGACAGGTTAGTATTAATTGCCATACAAAATGTGCGTACATTGGCAGACGTGCATGCACAAGCGCAGACGCACGTTCACACACACAAACACACACAAAAACACACACCCACACACACCAGTGGTCGTGAAGGAGGAAGAGGTACGCGTGGTGGTGATGTGTGAATGGGCTGTGTGACGTAGTGTGGTGGGTGCTACATGTATGTGCTATGGTGTGCTGTGTAATGTACTATTTGCTAAACTTTAATGATAGGCCCCCCGAACACTCATTGTTGTTGCCATAGTAGTTAGGTGTTTGCAGTGTTGAGGAGAGTGCTGTGGTAAGGTGTGTGCTGTGGTGAGTTGTGTGTTCTCTGCTGTGGTGAGTCCTGTGCCGTGGTGAGTGTGTGGTGAGATATGTGGCTAGGTGTGGTATTGTATGATGTGAGGTGAAGTGTGTTGATGTTAGGTGTGTTGAGATGAGGTGTGTGCTGTGGTGAGGTGTTTGCTGTGGTGAGGTGAGTGGTGTGGTGAGTTTTGTGGTGAGGTGAGGTATTTATTTGGTGAGTTGTGTAGGGAGTGTGAGGTGTGGTGTGTTTTCATGCTCTGTTGCCCACAAAGGTGGACATTTTATATATACAAGTAAATAAAAACATTCTCTACGAGAAAGTTGGTGGGATATAGGATTTGATTATGACATTGGTGGTGTAAAAAGCAAGGAAACAAGGTCTTATCAGAAGGGAAAATGTCATAGTCCTATATTTAGCACATTTCTAGGGCATGTGTTGTTTGTGTGCTAAATATAGGACTATGACATTTTCCCTTCTGATAAGACCTTGTTTCCTTGCTTTTTACACCACCAATGTCATAATCAAATCCTATATCCCACCAACTTTCTCGTAGAGAATGTTTTTATTTACTTGTTTTCTTAATTTTTTTTTCATATATTATATAAAAGCGAGTCCTCCAGCCGATTCTGAAGCTATTGGTGAAATTTTCATCGCTTAGAAATGTTCCTGTCCTGAGTTATGCGTTGCCAAGAAGAAGGAGGAGAAGAAGAAGAAGAAGACGACCCGCCCCTTGTTCCGAGACTGGGTACGAGGACGGGCAGTACACTCTTGTTCTCAACAACCACGCGGTTCAGCAACATGAAACAAAAACGAAACTACTCATTTTTGACTTCTAGATCGATTGCTAAAACAAGCTACACGATCCGATCGTCGGGAGTGTTGTTACAGACGGGTCGCGTTTTTTTAATGGCATTCATAGTCGTGGTCAAATCCTATATGGAAGTTTCTAACGAAACTTCCGATAGGACAAAGCATTTGGCCAGTTGTATTGTCTATAGCAAACCTGCCACCAGCATCACGGATGAATGTTTCAAATCTAATACTGGCAGGAATATGGCTTGGACCAGTAAAACCAACAGTGGACATTATTCTTAAATGCATTCTAGAAAAGCTGGATTTATATAGCACAAAGGGCATTCTTATCAGTGCAAGTGGTGGTGAGAAAGTTTTAAAGCCTAAACTACTAATGTTGTCTTTGAATTTAGTGGCACGACCTATTGCAGTAAGCACTGTCCAATTTAATGGCTACTTTGGCTGCATTCACGAAGGAGTATATAAATACGGAAGAATGTTGTACCCTCCACTGAAACATTACATCAAGAGATGTAAAAATGACATGGAATTGTGAGCTTCTCAGGCAAAGACATCTGGAAAACCTGTGTATGGAGTTAAAGGTCACTCCATTTTATCAAAGTACATAGACATTGTTAAGGATGTTCCTATAGATTACATGCACATGATACTAGAAGGGATAAGTAAAATGCTTTTAAATTACTGGTTTGATGGAAGTTATAGAGATCGTCTTTTTTATCAGGGTAAAGAAATAGATGAATTAGACAAAATGCTGTTTAGAATAAAGCCACCAAACAGTTTTAGATGTTCACCAAGATCATTGCATATCTGTAATAGTTTTTGGAAAGCTTCTGAGCATCATGCTTGGCTTTTATATTATGCCATACCTCTACTTATCAATGTACTGCCACCAGACTATATATATCATCTTTCTTTATTAATTACAAGTATTCATATTCTTTTGGGGACAACCATCACTACCGAAGACTTAAACATGTGTCAAGAGATGTTAACAGCTTTTCATAAACTTATACCTCAGTTGTATCCCGAAACATTGTTAACAGCAAATTTTCATATGTTGGTGCACTTGAGTGATTGTGTTAAGGATTGGGGTCCTCTGTGGGGCTATTCAACTTTTGGTTTTGAGAATTTGAATGGATACTTACGCAAATATGCTCATGGAACCGGGAATGTTTTGCCACAACTTGTCGAGTCATTCATGATGCATCAAGTGTCAAATAGTGCGACAACACCCAAGGAGAACAATGAAGAGACTATCTCATTTATCAAGTATTTGAATAAAACACACAATCCAGAGGAGATGAAAAAATGAAAGCAAGTTAAACTTCCAAAAGAAGAAATGGATGCGTTAATCAGTAGCAGTATATTATCCCCCGGTTGTGATATGTACATTAACACAGTGCCATCTATTAAAATCAACAATGAAGAAGTGAAGCCTAGAGCAATGCTTAGCAGAAGGAAACGGGACAGTTCCGTATGTAAAATAAAATGGAATCACACTATGCTGTTTGTTTCAGTTAGAAGGTTGTGCTTTATAAATGGAAGCACCATAGGTATAGGCAATGATTTTCAATCAATGCACCATAATATTCTTGATGCTATTGGTAAACCTTCTGTTAAAAATCACACATTACAAAACAGATCAAGCATATATTTACAAGGTATGAAAGCTATCATTGTCAAAGACTGTTGTAGCCTTCCCAGTTAGTTCAATCATTCAACAATGTCTGCATGTACCTTTGAAGCACTCTGAAACTGATTTTGTTATATTACAACCCAATCCATTTGAACATCATTAAAGCATGATATCTGTATGCATGTATTGCAACTGTCTTTTAAATGCATTTTGTATAATGCATTTTGTATCTTGTGTATGATATCTGTTTCTTTCCCTTCCCTCCCCTTTACCTTCTCTCTTCCCTTCCCTTCCCTTCTCTTTTCTTCCCTTCCTTTCCCTACCTCCCTTCACGTCCCTCCTTTCCTTTTATTCTCTCCTTCCTTACCACCCTCCTTCCCTTCTATTCTGTTTGATTTTTTAAATGTCAGTCTAACATATTGCGAGTGGTAGCACATAACTCCAAGTGAAAGACAAAACGCACCCAACATTGTCTTCACCTTACATGGAATGGAGTGAGCACTGCAAAGTAAGCCTGTGTAGTTTTACCGTACAAAGTAAACTCACAAGCACACTAACATGCACGTGCACTCTCACATGTGTGTGCCTGGTTAGGTAATAGACATTACGACTGTTATTGAGGAGTGAGTATATGCTATGTGATGGCTTTCTCCCTTTGACGCTCACACTACCCCTCCCCCTGTCCCTCCGACTACCTCTCCCTCTCTCCCTCCCACTACCCCTCCCTCTGTCCTTCCAACTACACCTCCCTCTGTCCCTCTCACTACCCCTCCCTCTGTCCCACCCACTACCCCTCCCTCTGTCCCTCCCACTACCCCTCCTTCTCTCCCTTCTCTACCCCTCCCTCTGTCCCTGTAGGTACTCAACTAGTCAGGGCCCTGGAGCTGAACACAAACATTGTCACGAGGTCCAGACTTCTTGCTAGGGTGCATGGATCTACCTTCAGTTTTGGCCATTTTGATTGTGAAAGACATTAATATTCTTCCTGGGCCATATATGCACCCTGTCTCCGTACATCTAGACAGTCTGTTTTAGAACTGTACTTTACACCCAACAACAATGATACGCTGTGATACAGGTCATCATCATGGTGTGCATCCCAATATACTCCTCCGTCCGTCCCTCCCACTACCCCTTCCTCTACCCCTCATTCTGCCACTCTATCCCTCCCCTTACCTCTCCCTCCATCCCTCCCTCCCTCTACCCCTCTCTGCCCCTCGCGCTGTCCCTCCCACTACTGTTTCCTCTACCCCTCCCTCTGCCTAACCCTCCTCTAACTATCTCAGTGTACCCCTCCCTCTGCCCCT
This sequence comes from Eunapius fragilis, assembly GCA_963681505.1. Classification (NCBI taxonomy): domain Eukaryota; kingdom Metazoa; phylum Porifera; class Demospongiae; order Spongillida; family Spongillidae; genus Eunapius; species Eunapius fragilis. The sequence continues at coordinate 8,082,816 of OY811973.1, read as the reverse complement.
ACATCTACCCTGCCTCTAACCCTCCCTCTGCCACTCCCTCTACACCTTCCTCTCTCTCTCACTCTACCCCTCCCTCTACCCCAACCACTGTCCATCCCTCAGTCCCTCCCTTTACCCCTCCCTCTGTCCCTCCCTTCCTTTAACTCCTCCCTCCCTTTATCCCTCCCTCTGTCCCTCCCTTCTTTTAACAACTCCTCCCTCCCTCCTTTCCTTCTACCGTGTTTAACTTCAGTCTAACTTCAGAGTGCATGTACGTGTGTGTGCATTGAAGTTTTGGTATTAAAGTTTGATTTGTTAATGTTACTGTATTTGTCTCTTTATAATTTCCACGACTGCAGCCCTCTCATTCCCCCTATACAAACGCCTTTAGTTAAGCCAAGGATTATTAACTACGACAATAAATCCTTGCTTATATTGCTGAAAGCGATTCCTTTGTGTCACGCACTGGCTCGAGGTTTAATGGGGCATCCGTCTTCGTCACTGCAATGATGATATAATAGACGGTCGCTTCGTTCCTTTTTCCAATCACTCATACTGTGTGGTATCATACAGCTTTTAATGATGAGACGGCTACATGTATGCTGATTGGTTTAATGACGTCATAATACAACCATGGCCAGTTGTAGTGACTGTCATTTGACGAATCATGCAGTGCTGCTGCTTTGGTCACCCATAGGCCTACATGTACGTCATCCAGCTGTACTGAGGGATTACATCCATCGCTTTCTGTGGCTCCCTTCGGTATCTAAGCAGGGTTGCTTAGCTTGACGACGCTTTCGAGTGTATGCAATCGCTTCGCTGGACGGTGTGTGTAGATTGCGGACGCCGTGGATATTGTTCCACATATCCATCTGACAGTAATCCTAGAGCTACCAGAAACCTATCCTTCCTTGCCATACGTCGCTTTCAGTTAATTTAACTCACTACTATGTCGCTAGCGGCAAATGGTGGTCATGCAGTATTTATACACTGTAATACCAGTTTTTGAACAAGCAAAACCTGTTTTAATCGTGGCAGTATCGCTGATCTGCATTATATTGAATCTAGTGAATCACAAGTATAAAACAAAGCACCTAGTTTACATTATTTTTTTAGAAAGTGGTCATCATCCTTATTTAAGGATGGTCATCCGTAAATAATGATTGCAAGATCGAGATTAAACATTAAGCAATTTTTTTTTACTGGTTTCTTTGTTTTAACATACTTTTTGAGCACTCTACATGAAAGCTACTCAATCATCAATACAAATCCTGTCCACATGCATAACTTACTTCCTGATGATGTATGAGTGGAATTCACAAATGTCATATGCAGGAAAGAAACAAAGGCTATTACCAAGTATACATGACACTCGGGTATAAGTACATTTGGATAAATATAAAAATTACTACTCACATTCATGTATTGCATGAACAGATATAGAAATTATGCAGCCTGTTATTAATGAACCTGATGATTGATTTATATGTAGTCACCACTTCCCCATTGCTATTTTAGAGAACTCTATGTACAAACTACTCAATCATCAATACAAAACCTGTCCACATAATGAAAAGAAAGAGAAATTGTCAATTTGTAGACCAATGTTCTCTAGCATAAAAACATGCATTGCAATATGATGGGCACATATGGTATAGTAACAACTAAGATGATACTCCATTAAAATGTGATGGTGATACAAGCATTTGATGATAAAATGAACGTGATACAGCTCCTTCAAAAAACACCTTTTTAATACGGTGTGGAATCCGTGCCAAAATTCACATTTTTGAAATAGCACACTTTTTTCAAACAATGCACTTTTTTATGTGACACATTTTTGAAATAGCACACTTTTTTCAAACGATACACTTTTTAATGTGACACATTTTTTACGTGGCACAATATTGTGTCACTTAAAAATTGTGTCACTTAAAAATTGTGTTTACGTACATTTTAATTTCTATCGCCGCTTAATTAGATCTTATTGACGTACATTTGGAGGCTTACTAGAGGCCATAGGCGGCCCCACGGGGTGGGGGGGGGGAGGCCTTGACTACCCCCTCCCCGAGCTATGGCGCCACTCTACGCCACCCCACCCCTTCCACCCCGTAAAATAGAGTTCAAATTAGAGTAAATAAATGTGAAGAGACTACAGAATGTGGCTGTTATTGTTAGCGTAATAGAACACTCGCTTGTATGTATAAATAGCGACAAACAGTTATGAAATTTTACATACCACGCCCCCTTAGGTCCCTGTTAATGCTGGGGCCGCCGATATAATAGGGGCACATTTCAAACGTCTCGAATTCAAAAAGTGCAGTTACTAAAAGAAAAAAATCACATAATTTCCACGTAGTGGGAGCTATAAAGCATGTATGTTTCCAAACAATGGTCAACACCATTAAAAAACAACTCTTAAAAATTGTTTGTTTCACCATCATGGAATTACTATGGGTCGGGATAGGAATGTAGGTGTTTCACCGTGTTACTTCCAACACACGCAAGCGGTAAATTTTAAAAATGTAATCTTAACAATGCCTTGCACGTCATTTCGAGGAAACTATCTCTTGCATGTCTGCTTGTGCACATGATTATTTCCGCGACGAACAATGTGTACAATTGATATGCCCACTCTACCATGGAGCAAATGCAAATTTCTATGGCGGATCAAATCCATGAGTTATGATGCGCGCCTCTATACATGTACAGCATATAATTAAGGGAAAGTCTTATGAGAAAAATTGAAACAGCCTTTATAGATTTACCTGATAATTAATTCTGTGCTAAGGGTATTTCAAATAGTGTTTAATTGTGTGCGTGTGTGTGTGTGTGTGCATGTGCTTATGTGTGTACACATGTACATTGTATGTATGCAATCAAGCTTCATAAAAATACATTCAAACATGAATTAATACAAAAGTACGTTTTGAAACAACAAATGCTAGGTGGAAATAACAAGAACGTTGCAGACCATTTTAATTTTCAAAAAACATAAAATATTATTGGTTAAAACTACAGTTGCTAGTTGTATCTATTGTACAATGTTATTGGTACATAGAATTTGCTTGTTTCAACTAGAATTTAGTAAAATTGATGTAAGTTTTGTACAGTTGAAATGACTAGTTTCTTTCAACTATATAGGTATAAAGTGTTTAAAATAGCTGTACTTTAACAACAGTTTAATTTTTCTCCATAACTGTTAATACTGCAAAAACAACATTTTACACTGTTACCTCAGTTTCAACCATTTAAGAACACGTAGTTGCAACAATACTTTTCTAGTGTTCTTAACACATTTTTTTTCTTATGGGCTGATCACAATGACATTAGTCATGCTCATCAACGTACAACAGACAAGAAGATCTAAAACACTTGATTGTTTTCTTTATGTCAGTTGTCCTAGTCATACTTTAAACATCATTGGTCAAATAATAACTTGTGCATTAAGTACTTATGTTTTATTGCATAATGTTTGGCGCACTTGCTGAGAAATGATCCACACTATATAGAAACAACTTTTGTGCTTTTAAGGTGCGTGCAGTGTAGAAGTACACAAGGGTAAACAAGCGCAAGATCAAATGCATGCAGCACACTACAGCAAAGGATGATAGCCAGCTCGTTGTAGATGAACGATGACAGTGGACGTTGATCTACTTTAATAGAAACATGCAACTGCTAGCACGCGCAAAATGCCAAGCCAAACGACGCCAGTACTGCAAGTGAAGAGAATGCTGCGCTTGGGCAGACACAATTGATGACATGCAGATTTGTTAGAAGATATAGCACTCCAGCGAAGAGAGGCAGAATTTAAGATCATGCACTTTTTGATCGCTTTCCTCAATTAAGAGTCTGTATGTTTTTGCTATAGCTAATTAGTGATTCAGTCTGCCCGCGTACATGTACTTGTTGTACGTTCTACCCTTAGAACTTCCAAAAACATGTACTATTTCACCATCCTTTCCTTTGTTTGCTGACTACTTTTGCCAACGTACGTTTTCAGTCAGGGCAGTATCAATCGAGTGATCTTGATTCTAGTTTTACACTGATGAACCAATGCAGGAGCTACTAGTCCTGACTACTATGATCTATGTTTAGCAATAGATCTCTTAGAACACAGTACCAATTATGGCATTGACATCTATTAACGTGTATTGCATTATGTACTCTCTTATAGTATTACCAAAGTACTTTTGTATTCATGTTTGAATGTATTTTTATGAAGCTTGATTGCATACATACATGTGTACACACATAAGTACATGCACATACATGCACACACATACACACACACACACACACAATTAAAATACCCTTAGCCCAGAATCACTTATCAGATAAAGGCTGTTTCAATTTTTCTCATAAGACTTTCCCTTAATAATATGCTGTACATGTATAGAGGCGCTCGTCATAACTCATGGATTTGATCCGCCATAGAAATTTGCATTTGCTCCATGGTAGAGTGGGCATTTAAGTGACACAATTTTGTGCCACTTAAAAATTGTGCCACCTAAAAATTGTGTAACTTAAAAATTGTGTCACGAAAAAATTGTGTCACTTAAAAATTGTGTCACAAAAATTGTATCACGAAAATATTGTGTCACTTAAAAATTGTGTTTACGTAGATTTATTTTTTTTATCACCGCTTAATTAGATCTCTTTGACGTACATTTGGAGACTCACTAGAAGCGAGCATAGTGCCATAGGCGGCCCCGGGGGGGAGGGGGGGGGGCCGGAAGGCCTCGGCTCCCCCCTCCCCGAGCTATGGCGCCACTGTACGCCCCCACCCCCACCATATTATAATGAGGTGGTGGTGCATCAAGGCACAATGGATTTTGTTGGTTTATGGAATAGTGTAAATATGGACCCTAATGTCTAGCTGAAAAGGGCTGTGCACAGGACAGTCCAACAAAGAAATTATTAACACACTAGCGTGTCCCCGTGAAAAATCACGGGCTGATTATTTGTCTCGCTGTTATTCGTCTCGCTATTCATTTGCCAGATGAACAGTTGGTCTACCTCATAGCTCCTCTATTTTTTACTGTTTTACCCAATGTTGCATATATAATCTACCACCTGTTCTAACACACGGTTACTAAGCAACCTCTATAACATGCCCGCACAATTATTATGTCTGATAGTAACTACATGGTCTCGGCCTGTACGATGAGACTTGAGAGTGCATGAACCACAAAAGCGTTGCTTTTTTATTTCTATTACCTGTACAGGCATGTAGGTTTTGTGGCAGGCATGGTCACTAAGTACACATTGCTATGTACTTTTTCGTGGGAGGTGGTTGTTCCTATTGGTTGCTAGGTACGCGTACAAACCTAGCAACCAATAGGTGCTGGGCTGAGTATATAAATGAGTTACGCGGACGTACGTACATACGATGGAAATTATAGTATTAGACTAGCGTGTCCTCGTGAAAAATCACGGGTTGATTATTCGTCTCGCTGTTATTCGTCTCGCTATTCATTTGCCAGATGAACAGTTGGTCTTAATCTATCACCTGTTCTAACATACAATTACTACGCAACCTCGATAACATGCCCGCGCAATTTCAGGTAGTAACTACATGTTCTCGGCCTGTGCGATGAGACTTGAGAGTGAACCACAATAGTGTTGCATTAATTAATTCTTTCAGCACTTATGCAGTTTCCCCCTCCCCGCCCACTTTGAATTCAAGAAATATTGAAAAAAATTTAGATATTAAATGTGAAGTGGAAACCAGTTGTCATTGCGACCGCCTTTTGTGTGGGAGGTGGTCGTTTCTATTGGTAGCTAAGTACGCGTACATACCTAGCAACCAATAGGCGCTAGGCCGAGTATATAAATGAGTTACGCGGACGTACGTACGTTGGAAATTATAGTATTAGATTAATACATGACGGTTACAACCTTACAATAACATACATGCATCATACGGCAGGGGCAGATACAGAAGATTTGAGAAGGGGCGACCCGCAATGTGAAAGTGCCCTAGACGAAAGCTATATCTCAGTAACGGATTAAGGAAATTTTAACGAACAGGATAGATCAATGGATACAAACTCAAGACCCGAAAATCTTTTTTACCATACAGAAATTGTGTAGTATGAAGTAAATAGCATAACCGTTAGGAGGTTGTAGCTATTTAAACAGGATACATTATACGGTAGGTCCTACTCAACCTCATGTTCAATGAGTTGATTCATAAAGTAAATACAATCACATTCGTAATCATAATTAAGTAGCCTGTTCTTTCTGAACCTGATGATAGTCACCACCTCCACATTGCTACTTTTAGACCATTCTAAAAAAGCCCTCAATTATGACTGTCCACAAACATAAACTAATTCAACACTACATACCAGTAAGTAATATTCTTTCTTGCACAGGACATTCCCATAAAAATGACATAAATAAACATGTCTGTTCTTTCCATAGCAGCAGTTGATATGTAGTCACCACCTCACCATTACTACTTTTAGACCACTCTACATACAAACTAATCTCCTCATTACAAATACCACTAATGTTGTATCCCCCCCCCCCCCCCCCTGCATGTACATGTACATGGCATGGACCTAGACAATATGGAATTAACACCTTGCATTGATGCAAGACAATGAATACAATGTATTGTGGATCAACCCTTCTTCTTCTGCTTGTTAGTACTTCACCACACCTTACATCACTCACTTTGTTCACATCAGCTCCTGCCTTTACAAGGATCTCCACCATAGCTGTATGACCATTTTGAGCTGCCACATACAGTGGTGTCCCCTACATATGGGAGGTGAGGGTAAAGAAAAGCAGTGCAATACACATGCATCAAGGAGGTGACATGTGGAACTAAAGAATGCACTGATTGCTGTTCTCATTCACATCAGATTTAATTGGAACAAAATCTAGTGGCAATGAGAATGGAAACTACAAGCATGAGGACAAACCTATTCTTTGGTCTCATTAATACTACCAGACTATCATATCCTTACGATAGCAACTATAATTTGGTTATCACCAAAATCTCACTGGGACAGTCATGTATAGAGGCCAAACCTGATGCATGCAGCAAGTGTATAGCGACTGGTGTCCTCGTTGTCCTCTATTAATGTCTAACTGAAATGGGCTGAGCACAGGACAGTCCAACAAAGAAATTTATTAACACATTAATACATGACGATTACACATGTCTGTTCTATCATCATCTGCAGACTTGGTGATGGTCAAAGCAGATTATCCTTAGGCAAATTTTTTTACTGATTTCTTTGTTCTAACATACCTTTTGAGCACTTCAAATGAAAACTACTCAATCATCAATACAAATCCTGTCCACATGCATAACTTACATCCTGATGTTGGATGAGTGGGATTCATATAATGAAAAAAAAAGAAATTGTTAATGTGTAGACCAATTGATGTTCTCTAGCATAAAAACATGGATTGTAAAATGATGAGTGCACATATGGTATAGTAACTACTACGACGATACTCAATTTAAATGTGATGGTGTAACAGGTATTTGATGATAAAATGAAAGTGATACAGCTCCTTCAAAAAGCACCATTATAATGAGGTGAGGTTATTAACACCTGAATAAACATGTCCGTTCTTCCCATAGCAGCAGTTGATATGCAGTCTCCACCTCCCCATTAGTACTTTTAGACCACTCTACATACAAACTACTGTCCTAATTACAAATACCACTAGTGTTGTATACCCCCAGCATGTACATGTACATGGCATGGACTAGACATATGGAAGAAATATTTAGTTAACACCTTGCATTGATGCAAGACCATGAATACAATGTATTTGGATCAACCCTTCTTCTTCTACTTGTTAGTACTTCACCACACCCTACATCACTCACTGTGTTCACATCAGCTCCTGCCTTTACAAGGATCTCCACCACAGCTGTATGACCATTTTTAGCTGCCACATACAGTGGTGTCCCCTACATATGGGAGGTGAGGGTAAAGAAAAGCAGTGCAATACACATGCATCAATGAGGTGACAACATGTGGAATTAAACAATGCACTGATTGTTGTTCACATTCACATCAGATGGAACAAAATCTAGTGGCAATGAGCATGGAAAGTACAAGGGACAATATCAATTCTTTGGTCTCATTAATACTGCCAGACTTTTATATCCTTACGATAGCAACTATTATTTCACAACAATGTGTTATCACAAATAGGTAAGACATAAATTTTGCACACAAACATAATGTCCTATAATTGGGCAAGATATAGCTTAGGACTATTACATTTTCTAATTTACCCTTGTTTCTTCCCTTTATAGACCACTATTGCCTTCCAATCCTATATACCAACTTTCTCACAGAGAATTTTTTTATTACTTATTTCTAATTTCATCATGAGATGAAATAGCATCTACACAATTCTGAAATAAGACCCCTACGGCAGTGCGTCATCTTTTGGGACTGGACATCTGGGTCTTGTATTAGCAAATTGGACAGTTTTAACTTTTACATGTACATGGCTGATGAAGCAGATCAGCCTCGTAGCTGTCATGCTCATAGTCCTTCTTTCCTGGACCAGCCTCGTAGCTGACACCTTCTTTATGGGATTCGCTTTGCTTGTGGGGGTAAGCCTTGTTGATTTTTTCAAACAGATGACTATTAATAACCAACGTAAAGGGTAGGTGTGGGTTACCATATGACGGTGAATGAGTACCAGATTATTTGTATAGCAAGCTGTGCATATCAAATTAGGTACTACATGTACTCGTATATACTAAAGATAAAATCTGGACACATGCTGAAGCGCTAGGTGCTGTTATTGCTCTTGGACAACGTTTCTAGCTCGAGTTCTTCAAGACAGACGGAAGGAGAAGGAAAAGAATAAGAAAAATGCCAGCAAATAACAGTTGGACAGAGTGCGATATGTGGGAATGAGTATTTCTGTTCTCTGTTATGACACAAATCCAATGCAAAACTGTTCCTACTCCGATTGATAGTGGACATAGTGTTAGATACGGTTTGACTGAAGCTGAGAGAAATGGTCAGGGGATGTTCCCCCTCAGGGTTATTTAGTACTCGCCTATCCTTACGATAGCATCAATTAATTCACAATCATACATTCAATGAACAAAGATCTGGTTGCAGTAATAAGCTCCATGTTTGTTTTAAATTGAAGCAAGCAATTTCAGTTATGTAAAAAAATGACCGACATTGAAATGCTAATGATAGCATTAAAAGTATTATATTGCTAACTGCTCTACTGTGGTATAAAAGGTTACTTGCATAAAACTACTCAACCATCAATACAAACAGTCCACATGTACATACCTCAACATACACAAAACATACCTCCCCATACCCAACATACACATGTACATACCTCCCCATACCCAACATACACATGTACATACCTCCCCATACTCAACATACACATGTACATACCTCCCCATACTCATCATACACATGCACATACCTCTCCATACTCAACATATACATGTACATACCTTCCCATACCCAACATATGTTGGGTATGGGGAGGTATGTACATGTGTATGTTGAGTATGGGGAGATATGTACATGTGGTATGAACACATGTACATATCTCCCCATACGCAACATACACATGTACATACCTCCCCATACTCAACGTACACATATACATACCCCCCCATACTCAACATACACATGTACATACCTCCCCATACTCAACATACACATGTACATACCTCCCCATACCCAACATATACATGTACAGTACAAACCTTCCCATACTCAACATACACATGTACATACTCCCCATACTCAACATACACATGTACATACCTCCCCATACTCAACATACACATGTACATACCTCCCCATACTCAACATACACATGTACATACCTCCCCATACTCAACATACACATGTACATACCTCCCCATACTCAACATACACATGTACATACCTCCCCATACTCAACATACACATGTACATACCTCCCCATACTCAGCATACACATGTACATACCTCCCCATACTCAACATACACATGTACATACCTCCCTATACTCAACATTCCCACCGACACCACGTGACAGGAGCTGTTGGACAGCTCTCACATCTCCAGTCCTGCATGCTTCAACTAGCTGTAGTGGACAAATGTACACATATGAAAATGAAGTACTATAACACATATCCTAACCATGATCATTTGAGCATTAATATAATTGATGGTCACATCTTATCTGCCCAGCACTTGACATCTACTAAGTTAGTTAGATTTACCAAATGCTAATAATAATGAAAAGTTATACTAACAAATCAACCGACGAAAGGCTGGCTGGGGAAGAGGTAAATGTACCATTACTCATTTGAAAGTGAATTCTCTACTAGTTATCAATTCAATGGTTTTTATATCACGTGCTCAGGCGAAAGCGAGCCAGCTATAAAATAGTAAATACTATAGTTTGGCGTAGCCTGTATTTTGCGAGGTCACGCTACACTAATTAAGCCAGTACTACTAAGGTCATTAATTTCTTCTGCGAGTAAGAAGACTTCGGCGTATTTTATTGGGTAGCCTTGAAATAAACTAATCTGAATTAGGCGTGGTTGCTGAAAGCCTGGAAGACTTAGGGGGTTGTATAAGCCCCTTGCCTTCACTTCAATTGCGATCAATTCAGCTTCTAAGAATGAAACTGTCACGTGCATCTCCCACTGAAATTTAATTTTCCACCCTCACCTCTTATTTTGTCGAGAAACCGGATACATACCTGTGCAGAGGACATTCACTTTGTTATCCCGGACAAGCAGTGGCGGATACAGGGGGGGGGGGGGGGGGGTTCCTGGAGGGGTCGTAACCCCCCCCCCCCCCCCCCCTCTCAGGGCCAAGCATGAAATTATTATATCACGTGCACTGTTTATGAAATCATATTGTACCCCACGTGTCTTATGACTCTTATTGTCAGCAGTTCGCGCGCAAAGAAACGATCAACGTCAATTTTGGCATATTTCCCAGTGGCGGATCCAGGGGGGGGGGGGGGGGGGGGGGGGGGTGTCTAGGGTGTCTGGACCCCCCCCCTCAAACCTGAATATGAATATAATTAGCATATGACGTGTCGCACGTGAGATATACATTTCTACGGAGTGCACTTCGTGAAGTTGCTAAATAGCTTATCTTATTGCTTATTCATTGGTTAGTACTATATTTTAGTTCTGTAAATTGCGAGATTCGTAGTAGGCTGGTATTTATACGTAAGATAAATGTATTCCAAAATGCTAACCCATGCACGGTCGTTTCTTTCCGCAGTTATTTTGATTCGTGCTCTTTTATTAGTACCCATCAAGGTTGAATGCACCTTGCTGCAAGACCATTGCAAATTTAAATTTTTAATTATAAATTTTAACAAAGAAACTAAGCCGGCGCATGTAACGTACAATGCAAATCTGTGACGAAACACACTAGCCGTATAAATCCGCAAAACCACAATAGCCTGGAAATCAGAACGTAACGGAGTGGCACGCATTTATTGGTTGTGATTGTTTCCGTTTCTAATCCCCCTAAATGTACAATCTGTGGAATGTGTACAAAACAATTTTTCGGTGGTTCAAATAGCAAAGGAAACCGCATGCATGTAACAACACAGCCATTTAAATCCATAAGATTACAATAGCCTGGAAACCCGGCAGAATGTAACGGAGTGTCACTCATTTATTGGTGTTGATTGCCTTAGTTTCCAATCCCCGGCCCCCTTACATGTACAATCTGTGGAAAAATTGGAATGCGCACCAAAAAATTTTTCGCGCGCGCCCCTCCCCCTCATCAAGTATTCATATCGGACCCCCCCCCCCCCCCCCTCGCCAAAATCCTGCATCCGCCCCTGACAAGTTTGTCGTGTTATACTCTGCTCCCCTCGTTTTGTCGCGTGAGTATTAATGAATACACGTACGCCTCTACCGGATTGCAAATTGACGTCATGGTGATGTTTACGTCCGGTCATGTGACTCAGCGAATTTATATGCACAATTACACACCCAGGAAAGTTCAAATTTGTATCATGACTGGTGATTGTATCATAGCAAAAAAACATCGAACTTAGCAAGCAGATATGTATCAAATATGTTTTGCTAGTATGTTACAAATACACTTATCTGATACAATTATGTATACACTTACGGAGATCAATGTTTCAAATATGTACACAGCAAAATTGTTTACAACCTGTATCAGGACGAATTTCCCAACAGAGTATGCACCAGGTATGATATAACCATGAAATGATCATATCATACCTGGTGCATACTCTGTTGGGAAATTCGTCCTGATACAGGTTGTAAAAAATTGGCTGTGTATTAGTTTACTATGCACAATTTACTAATAATTATTAATTATATTTTACAACGATGATTGAGCTGTCCATAAATGATGCTGCATAAGTTTACATTAATGTTAAATCGCCGTGTACACGTAGACAACTGTATATTGTATGGTATATATCGATGGTGTAAAGTTTAAAATGCTACCTACCCACGTGTTACTTAACCTGTTTAGATGGCTCAGTAAGAAAATGAATATTTTTAATACTCTGAATCATCTACGCGTACGCGTTCATTTAACATTAACTGAACATTTTCTGAACATTGTTGTAAGTAGTGAAAATTGTTACGTTGATATAGTGCCCAGACCCAAACAAATATCACTTTGCTCCACCCACCTACCAATATAAGTCGGTGACATCAACTCTCTGTTCCCTGCCCACAGCCTTGGTGGAGATGTCCACACCCACTGTGGTGGTGTCCACTTGGAAGAGGCGAGGTGCCCCATCTTCCAACACAAACTTCTTTATGTCAGCATTGACCTTTGAGGAGGGAGGGGAGGTAGGGACAGGATGGGAGGGATGATAAGAGGTCAATTAAAACAGGGTACACTTCACACATTGAATCATATACGTCACCACACACAACACACTCCACTATTCGCATAACATCCAAACACACTAACACACACATGTACGTTATATGGGCACACATGTACATTATATGGGCACACATGTACATACAAATGCATACATGCATACAAACACAGAACAAGAGACATGCAAAATAAAAAGGTACTCTTCTAGTCATATAACAGACCTGCAGACCACCCACTCATTTCATCCTTATACAACTAAACCATTAGCCACATAACACACCATATGAGGAGCAAAAGACCCAAGATCTACCATGTCCTGAGGGAGACACACTTAGTCAGTGAGCAAAGATGGTGAACACCTCACCATGTCTGCAAGTGCCGCAGCTTTCCTCATATTCAGCTAGCTCATTTGGAAAACCAGCTAGCAGGGAGGAGAGATAGATGACTTACCACCATACTCTTAGGGAGCCACAACTGGTTCTACGTACTCAGCTAGCTTGTTTGAAAGACAGAGTGAGTCAGCAAGAACGCTTAAGAGGGAGGAGAAAGAGGGTGAGATTCTAATGTGCAGTACAAATAGGAATGGGTACAGGCAGTCTGTGGCAACTAGCTACAATGACCTGTAAGTACATTACTTATATTTTGATATTCTCATCTCTTTGTTGCAATCAAATTTAATATTAATACCAAGGACAACTGAGTTCCTTAAAGAGTTGGGCCATCTGTTGAGGCAGGGGTCTGGTGAAGCTAATTCCTATGCTTACCTTACCCAGAGACTATCAGTTGCCGTCCGACGAGGAAATGCATCTTCCGTGTTGGGACAATGAAGGTGGACAGTGAAAGATGAAGAGTTTTTTGTATGAGTGTTGTGTTATCATTTAGTTAAATGTTGTTGGAAAAAATATATATATATATATATATATATTCATGTACGTATATAAAAATAAAAACGACAACACCACTCTCAGTTTTATTACCGTCCATAACGTAGAAAACAATGGGACTAAGCTATAGGAAGTTTCATAAGTACATCAGCAATGTTAGGACGATCACCTGGACTCCTTGCTGTGCACTGCTCAATCAATGTCTTCATTGCTGACCACTGGAGCCTTTTCATTACATCTAGCCTCTTTTGCACTTCTGGAAACTGACCACATGCCATTTCCAACAGAAGAATGCCATAGCTAAACACATCCATTTTGGGAGATTGCAGGGAAGGATCAGAGCTCTCAGGAGCTGCATAGCTGTAATTTCCAGGGCCCACAGTAGTCACCTGATGTGCAAAGTTGGACGACCCAAAGTCTGACAACTTGGCCTTCCACATGTCTCCTCCCAGTGGATCAAGGAGCACGTTGCTGCTGCTTACATCTCGGTGGATGATGGCATCTGGTTTCATTAAATGCAGATAATTCAGGGCTCTACCCACATCACTAGCTATAGTGGATACCTGCTGATGGGAGAGGGTTACCTTTTTCAGCACCTTATCCTCTAGAACTGCCCTTAGAGAGGTGTGCATCAGCTCTGTGAGGATGACACATGGCTGACTCCGATCAATAGTAGTATGTTTGGATGACGTACCAGTGCCGATATATTCATTTCTCTCTTGAACAGCTGCTCGTTGTGAGGAGATAAGATAGCACCATGAAGAAGCTTAGCAGCCAATTCAAGTCCACAGTACCTTGCTACCTTCACCACACCCCATCCTCCTCTGCCTAGCTCTTTATCCGTCAGTACAATATCACCTTTCTTTACAAGCCACGATGGTGTAGTTGCTTTGTCAAGCTGCTCTTGTAGCTGTCTGCACTGCATGGTCAGGTCCTGGACCTGCTGCTCTGCTCTTGTGGCCCTGTCCTCCAGAGCTCTATTTGTTTGCACAAACTCTGCCATTCTGATATCAGATATGCGTGCACTTTCTTGCAACGTTTTCACTGCACCTTCAGCTTGATTGGTTCTCTCTTCCAAACCTTTTGCTCTGGTATCAGCAGCTGTTGCCTTCATGACAGCAGCAGTAATCTCCATTTCTGCTACTTTGGCCCTCTCCTCTGCTACAGAGGCCCTCTTCTCTGCTGCAGTAGCTCGTTCTTCTGCTACGTTTGCTCGCTTCTCATCTGTAATGGCTTTCTTATTGGAAACAGTAGCTCTGTCCTCTGCAATACAGGCCCTCCTCTGTGCTCTTGTGGCATTCTCTTCAGCCACAGTGACTTGTTTAAAAGCATCAGATAATCGCTCTTTTGTGATAACACACTCCTTTTCAGCTATCACGGCTCTCTGTTCAGCTGATGTTGCTTTGCTCTCAGCTGCAATGGTTCTCTGTATAGCTTCTGTGGCTCTCTGTTCAGCTGATGCAGCTCTTGCCTCAGCTGAAATGGCTCTCTCTTCATACATGGTGGCTCTGCTTACCGCAACTCTTTTACTTTCTTCACAACTAGTAGCTCTCCTTTCTGCTCCAATGGCTCTCTCTTCAGTACTAGCAGCTGTCATCTCAAGGACAGATGCAGTTTCCTCAGCAGTGGCAGCTCTCTCTTCTGCAATAATGGCTCTTCTTTCAGCAGTCATTGCTCGCTCTTCAGCAATAGACACTCTTTTTTTGGGTGGTAAGCAATTTCAATTCAGCAATAGTGCAGAATTTGGTGTTTTTAACTTGTGCACCAGTACATGTACTTGTCTGGAGAATGAAATATTGATGTACCATACACATGTGTCAAAATGTGCATAACCTCAGAAAATAATGCAGAATAGGACTGTTCACAAAAAATATCATATATCGTTATGTTATATTGTGCAGCTATGAATATATGGAGCAGTGTCCAGCAAAATCACCCTTATGATGCTTTTTATCAAACTCCAGAACAAGCAAAAAAAATAAGTAACGGTCGCATAGAAATGTATGGCTAATAATAAATTTAGTGCCTAATATCTTTATGATGGATACTGAGTCCAATTTAGGATGCGTCTTCTTCTCCTCCTCCTCCCCTCTCCTCTCCTCCTCCCTCCTCAGTTCCTCCATTCTCTTCTTCTCCTTTTCCCTGTCAGCGTTCAAAGATGCCTCATACACACGATCTTGTTTGTCACAAATGCTTTGGTCTATTGAGTAACGGGACCTTCAGAAAAAAGGTTACATGTAGTATAACTCGCAATTCATGATGTCATCTGTACATTCAATGTAGCCATAAATTCAGTGGGGACCAGAAGCATTGAGATATTGTAACATTGGCATCAGTTCAGACCAATACTGAGAGTGGAATGTCTGACATGACATTACATCACCACCCTTCTACAATAGATTACATCACCACCCTTCACCACTGTTCTACATCACCACCCTTCACCACTGTTCTACGTCACCACCCTTCACCACTGTTCTACATCACCACCCTTCATCCCTGTTCTACATCACCACCCTTCATCCCTGTTCTACATCACCACCCTTCATCCCTGTTCTACATCACCACCCTTCATCCCTGTTCTACATCACCACCCTTCATCCCTGTTCTACATCACCACCCTTCATCCCTGTTCTACATCACCACCCTTCATCCCTGATCTACATCACCACCCTTCATCCCTGTTCTACATCACCACCCTTCATCCCTGTTCTACATCACCACCTTTCATCCCTGTTCTACACCACCACCCTTCATCACTGTTCTACATCACCACCCTTCACCACTGTTCTACATCACCACCCTTCACCACTGTTCTACATCACCACCCTTCATCCCTGTTCTACATCACCACCCTTCATCCCTGTTCTACATCACCACCCTTCATCCCTGTTCTACATCACCACCCTTCATCCCTGTTCTACATCACCACCCTTCATCCCTGTTCTACATCACCACCCTTCATCCCTGTTCTACATCACCACTGTTCTACATCACCACCCTTCACCACTGTTCTACATCACCACCCTTCATCCCTGTTCTACATCACCACTGTTCTACATCACCACCCTTCATCCCTGTTCTACATCACCACCCTTCACCACTGTTCTACATCACCACCCTTCACCACTGTTCTACATCACCACCCTTCACCACTGTTCTACATCACCACCCTTCACCACTGTTCTACATCACCACCCTTCACCACTGTTCTACATCACCACCCTTCACCACTGTTCTACATCACCACCCTTCACCACTGTTCTACATCACCACCCTTCACCACTGTTCTACGTCACCACCCTTCACCACTCCTCTACATCACCACCCTTCATCCCTGTTCTACATCACCACCCTTCACCACTGTTCTACATCACCACCCTTCACCACTGTTCTACATCACCACCCTTCACCACTGTTGTACATCACCACCCTTCACCACTGTTGTACATCACCACCCTTCACCACTGTTCTACATCACCACCCTTCATCACTGTTCTACATCACCACCCTTCACTACTGTTCTACATCACCACCCTTCACCACTGTTCTACATCACCACCCTTCACCACTGTTCTACATCACCACCCTTCACCACTGTTCTACATCACCACCCTTCATCACTGTTCTACATCACCACCCTTCATCACTGTTCTACATCACCACCCTTCACCACTGTTCTACATCACCACCCTTCACCACTCCTCTACAATGGATTACTAAATCACCACCCTTCTACAATGGATACATCACCACCTTCTGTTGATGAAATAATTATTGCCTATCAGGGATGGCAGGCATGAATGAGAAATAACGATGGGAACAGAAGGTGTTCACGCATCTCTTTTAAAGGCTAAACAACCTTACGTTACATAACGACACATAAGAAATAATATCTGACCACATATGCACACATCTATTGTTCGACTGTACATAAAATACACCATGTCTCTTAACATCAGTACATCATCAGTCAGACACCATGCCCCC
This sequence comes from Eunapius fragilis, assembly GCA_963681505.1. Taxonomy (NCBI): domain Eukaryota; kingdom Metazoa; phylum Porifera; class Demospongiae; order Spongillida; family Spongillidae; genus Eunapius; species Eunapius fragilis. Next base: position 8,065,097 of record OY811973.1, on the reverse strand, counting down.
CAACTATGGGGGCAATAGAACTATCAACCCCCCCCCCCCCCCCCCCCCCCCCGCGACTATGGGGGCAATAGAACTAGGACTATGCCCCCCCCCCCCCCAGACTATGGGGGCAATAGAACATGAGTAGTAGTTTTCACTTTCAGTGTACAATACATGAAGGACACAAGGTACCAAGTTACCATTGATACCATTCAAAGGAAGTAACCATTGTTTGTACTCAAGGCCTTTGTAGGTCAGCCTTTCAAAACAGATGCACTTTAAGTTAGGGATGATGGGGGGGGGGGATGCTTACACCATCTCCAGCTGGAGACACACTACAGTTTTATGGTACTGTTTAGGTCTAAACAGAGCTTATGGGCACCAGTAATTCATGTAACCACATCTTAACACCAGACTTATAATTAGTAAGCCTTAGCCTAGCCTCACACTGCGCTTCCCTCACTATTGTACCAATGGTGGCTCACTTTGTTAGTTGCATGAGTAAAGCGCCCGCCAAATGGGGCACTGCTGAATCATGTGCGCTGCCTTTATTAGCAGATTCAAAAGGAGTGCTAACTAATGGGGTATAATAGCATGCATACGACAATACCTGGCACTACTCACCAGACACAGCCCTGACTGTTCACGCTTCCCTCCCTCCACTCCCTTTGTGCATTGCTGTGTTGTACTATGCTATTGTTTATTCATTTCAATTACAATCTGGCAGGGCGGAGCCCTACGGGCTTGTCCCTACTAACCTGGCTAGCCAAGCCTGGACCAGCGTCCTGGCTTGGTACACAGGTCATCCAGTTAGTGGCCTGCGTCACCCTGGTACCTGTCTTAGCTGGAGGGCTTTCCCAACTACATGTATACTGGCCTTGCAGCCAAGCCTAAACCAGCGTCCTTGCTTGCCACACTGGCCACCTGGCTTGTGGTTAGCGGCACTAGCTGGTGCCACCACAGCCGGGGGTTGGGGAACGTTACACATGCTCGTGGGATACTCTTGCCCTTGTCCCCAGTTGTTGCCAAACCAATCATTAACATTGCATCACACCTACAGTATAGCACACATAGGCTCAGTTTGGGGCATTACTGATTGATAGGTAAGGTACTGCGGTAGGACTCTATAGCAGCATACTTAGCAGAAAGTACCAAATAGAGCATAAACATGAAACGCTGCCATTATCCTCCTCCCCAGGCTGCCATGGCTTTCCCTTCCCCAGGCTTGCCTCCACTACATGGCTTCCACCTCCCCAGGCTTGCCTGCACTTAATCTTCTTCCATTCGCCCATCTCTTCCCCAGGCCTTACCTCCTCCATGCCTTCACCACCCCAGGCTTTACCTCCACCCCATCCACCCAGATACCACCTCCTCCCAAGGCCTCACCTCTTGTTCCTCTCCACCACAAGCTCCGCCTCATTTGCCCCTCCTCCCCAGACCCTTACCTCTCGTTCTACTCCACACCAGCTCTGCCTCATTCGCACCTCCTCCCCAGGCCCTCACCTCTTCACCACCAGCTCTGCCTCATTTGCCCCTCCTCCCCAGACCCTCACCTCTCATTCCTCTCCACCACCAGCTCTGCCTCATTCGCACCTCCTCCCCAGACCCTTACCTCTCGTTCCTCTCCACCACCAGCTCCGCCTCATTCATTCGCAAGGCCACTGCCAGTCTGGCTATCAGCTCTCTCAGGGGACTTGACCACCTGACCATGTACCCTGACCACCTGACCATGTACCCTGACCACATGACCATGCACTTGACCACCTGAACATGTACACTGATCACATGACCGTGTACACTAACCACCTCACCATGTATCCAGACCACCTGACCATGTACCCAGACCACCTGATCATGTACCCAGACCACCTGATCATGTACATGTACATGTACATTGATCACCTCACCATGTACACTAACCACCTGACCATGTACTTGACCACCTGACCATGTACACTGATCATGTGACACTCTAAAGGCCATGTCATCAGCTACTGCCAAATCATGTGACCCACAGCTCATTAATCACATGACAATGGACCAATCATGTGACACACGACTGACTCACATGCAGAACTGGAATGTGTCCTGGTGACCAGGTGAGTGAAGGTATACCAACAGAAACCTGAGGTCCTGTTTAGCTTGGTCCAGAGCCAATGGAAGAGGTAAGGACAATGAGTGAGCAGGCTGTAATTCCTGCCCCGCCCCTCTCAGCTTAATCTTTCTCCACCCCCTCCCAGCTTCCCTCCCCACCACGCCCCCATCCCAGCTGCCCTCATGCCCCGCCCCCTCTCACCTGGCTGTAGCTGCAGGTCAGGAAGGGAGGGTGGGCGGGGCCAAACTCCTTCTCAAACTATGTTACAAACTGCATCATGTCCCCTGTAGGGTTTTGGGCAGGAGCCAGCTGGTAGCCAAATACTAGGTGGACTGGGGAGGAGGGGAAAAATGAAACGAGTGTGCATATACACATATACCTCATCACATTAGTACACGCATAGGTACATATACCTCATCACATGTGTGTAAGTACATGCATAGGTACATATACCTCATCACATGTGTGGAAGTACATGCATAGACATACAAAAAAATGGAGGATGTCAGCTGCTGTGGTGACAATGAACCTGACAGGAAAGAAGGCTATATTCAGAAGCCATTCCCATGTACTGATCACAACAGCTCTCCGGTTGATTCTGTGTGATGAAACCCAAATGGAAATTTTTTTTTAACTTCAACTGATGGGCCACACCCCCTCCCACAGCCTTGGTACACACCTTCCTGCCGACAAGAGATGGGTCTACGTCTGCAAGGCTCAACCTCTTGTCCCCGTGGAGCAAGTAGCAGTACACTGAACCTCCCAGCACACCGACCACCCTCTCCACGTTGTACTTCATTCCAAGACCCCTCTTCACGGCCAGCTGTGGGGCGGAACCCAGGGGCACGCCCCTTGCTCCTGACTCTTCCCACTGGGGTGAGGTGAGGCATCCAGCACCTGCCAGTTGGGTAGGTCTGGGCGCACTAGGTAGACCTCATTCAAAACGTCATACTGCCTGGTAGGTCACATGACAGCCACATGGTAGGTCACATGACAGCCACATATGGATTAGAGGATGATAGATTGCATAAGTGATTGTGGAGGGGACAGTGGAGGAGACAGTGGAGGGGACAGTGGAGGAGATAGTGGAGGGACAGTGGAGGAGATAGTGGAGGGGACAGTGGAGGAGATACTGGAGGGTCAGTGGAGGAGTTAGAAGATCACATAGACATTAGTGACTAACCAGACAGAAGTAGGACTGGGGACCTCTCTACCATCTTCAGTAAAAAAACTGAACGATGTTTTTCCCAATGGATGAGCAGGCAGAGCCATATATGGTAACTGAGCGGGTGGGGATACCTATGGAGCGCAGCACTGTGGGAAGGAGGGTCAGATTAGTTCATCCCCTCACCCCATACCCTTAGTTCATCCCCTCACCCTATATACCCTTAGTTCATCCCCTCCTCCATACCTTTAGTTCATCCTCTCACCCCATACTCTTAGTTCATCCCCACACCCCATACCCTTAGTTCATCCCCTCCTCCATACCTTTAGTTCATCCTCTCACCCCATACTCTTAGTTCATCCCCACACCCCATACCCTTAGTTCATCCCCTCACCAATACTCGTAGTTCATCCCCTCACCCCACACCCTTAGTTCATCCCCACACCCCATACCCTTAGTTCATCCCCTCACCAATACTCGTAGTTCATCCCCTCACCCCACACCCTTAGTTCATCCCCACACCCCATACCCTTAGTTCATCCACTCACCCCATACCCTTAGTTCATCCCTCACCCCATATCCTTAGTTCATCCCCTCATCCCATACCCTTAGTTCTTCCCCTCACCTCATACCCTTAGTTCATCCCCTTACCCCATACCCTTAGTTCATCCCTTCACCCCCATACCCTTAGTTCTTCCCCTCACCCCATACCCTTAGTTCATCCCTCACCCCATACCCTTAGTTCATCCCCTCACCCCATACCCTTAGTTCATCCCCTCACCCCATACCCTTAGTTCATCCCCTCACCCCATACCCTTAGTTCATCCTCTCACCCCATACCCTTAGTTCATCCCCTCACCCCATACCCTTAGTTCATCCCCTCACCCCATACCCTTAGTTCATCCCATCACCCCATACCCTTAGTTCATCCCCTCACCCCATACCCTTAGTTCATCCCCTCACCCCATACCCTTAGTTCATCCCCTCACCCCATACCCTTAGTTCATCCCATCACCCCATACCCTTAGTTCATCCCCTCACCCCATACCCTTAGTTCATCCCCCCACTCATATACCATCCCTTCGCTCACATGTGGTCAGTACACCAGAGGACACCCAACACTGCCCATACTTCACTGAGCACTTATTGCTCCTGTACTGAGAGAGTAGCTGAATCAACCCTCCACACGTAGCACCTTACCCTCCACATGTAGCACCTTACCCTCCACATGTAGCCCCTTACCCTCCACATGTAGCACCTTACCCTCCACATGCAGCACCTTACCAAGAAGGGGAGGGAAGTGAAGAGAATTAAAAGAGGGTACACTTTACACACAATCATATACGTCACCACACACCCCACACTCCACTATTAGCATAACATCTAAACACACAAACACACACATGTACATTATATGGGCAAACATGTACATACGTATGCATACATGCATACAAACACAGAACAAGGGACATGCAAAATAAAAAGGTACCTTCCTAAACATATAACAGACCTCCAGACCACCACCCACTCGTTTCATCCTTACACAACTAAACCATTAGCCCCACAACACACCAAAAGACCCAAGACCTACCATGTCCTGAGGGAGACACACTTGGAGAGTGACCAAAGATGGAGGACACCTCACCATGTCTGCAAGTGCCACAGCCCATTTCCTCATATTCAGCTAGCTCATTTGGAAAACCAGCCAGCAGGGAGGAGGGATAGATGACTTACCACCATGCTCTTAGGGAGCCACAACTGGTTCTACATACTCAGCTAGCTTGTTTGAAAAACAGAGTGAGTCAGCAAGAACGCTTAAGAGGGAGGAGAAAGAGGGTGAGATTCTAATGTGCAGTACAAATAGGAATGGGTACAGGCAGTCTGTGGCAACCAGCTACAATGACCTGTAAGTACATTACTTATATTTTGATATTCTCATTCTGTGTTGCAATCAAAATTAATATTAATATTACTTTGGACCAATGACAACTGAGTTCCTTAAAAGGCAATGCAATATTCATGTTGGGGACAATGAAGGTGGACAGTGATGATGAAGAGTTTTTTTGTATGAGTTTTGTGTTATCATTTAGTTTAATGTAGTTGGAAAAAAATAATAAAAATATATATATATATTACTATTATACATGTAGTATATCAAATAAATGACAACACCACTCTCAGTTTTATTACCGTCCATAACGTAAGAAACAATGCGACTAAGCTATAGGAAGTTTCATAAGTACATCAGCAATGTTAGGACGATCACCTGGACTCCTTGCTGTGCACTGCTCAATCAATGTCTTCATTGCTGACCACTGGAGCCTTTTCATTACATCTAGCCTCTTTTGCACTTCTGGAAACTGACCACTTGCCATTTCCAACAGAAGAATGCCATAGCTAAACACATCCATTTTGGGAGATTGCAGGGAAGGATCTAGGCTCTCGGGAGCTGCATAGTTGTAATTTCCAGGGCCCATAGTAGTCACCAGACGTTCAAAGTTGGACGACCCAAAGTCTGACAACTTGGCCTTCCACATGTCTCCTCCCAGTGGATCAAGGAGCACGTTGCTGCTGCTTACATCTCGGTGGATGATGGCATCTGGTTTCATTAAATGCAGATAATTCAGGGCCCTACCCACATCAATGGCTATAGTGGATACCTGCTGATGGGAGAAGGTTACCTTTTTCAGCACCTTATCCTCTAAGACTGCCCTTAGAGAGGTGTGCATCAGCTCTGTGAGGATGACACATGGCTGATCCAAGGTGGCTCCGATCAATAGTAGTATGTTTGGATGACGTACCAGTGCCGATATATTCATTTCTCTCTTGAACAGCTGCTCGTTGTGAGGAGATAGGATTGCACCATGAAGGAGCTTAGCAGCCACTTCAAGTCCACAGTACCTTGCTACCTTCACCACACCCCATCCTCCTCTGCCTAGCTCTTTATCTGTCAGTACAATATCACCTTTCTTTACAAGCCATGATGGTGTAGTGGCTTTGTCAAGCTGCTCTTGTAGCTGTCTGCACTGCATGGTCAGGTCCTGGACCTGCTGCTCTGCTCTTGTGGCCCTGTCCTCCAGAGCTCTATTTGTTTGCACAAGCTCTGCCATTCTGATATCAGATATGCGTGCACTTTCTTGCAACATTTTCACTGCACCTTCAGCTTGATTGGTTCTCTCTTCCAAACCTTTTGCTCTGGTATCAGCAGCTTGTGCCTTCATGACAGCAGCAGTAACCTCCATTTCTGCTACTTTGGCCCTCTCCTCTGCTACAGAGGCCCTCTTCTCTGCTGCAGTAGCTCGTTCTTCTGCTACGTTTGCTCGCTTCTCATCTGTAATGGCTTTCTTATTGGAAACAGTAGCTCTGTCCTCTGCAATACCGGCCCTCCTCTGTGCTGTTGTGGCATTCTTTTCAGCCACAGTGACTTGTTTAAAAGCATCAGACAATCGTTCTTTTGTGATAGCACACTCCTTTTCAGCTATTGTGGCTCTCTGTTCAGCTGATGTTGCTTTGCCCTCAGCTGCAATGGTTCTCTGTGTAGCTTCAGTGGCTCTCTGTTCAGCTGATGCAGCTCTTGCCTCAGCTGAAATGGCTCTCTCTTCATACATGGTGGCTCTGCTTTCTGCTACTTTTTTACTTTCTTCACAACTAGTAGCTCTCCTTTCTGCTCCAATGGCTCTCTCTTCAGCACTAGCAGCTGTCTTCTCAAGGACAGATGCAGTTTCCTCAGCAGTGGCAGCTCTCTCTTCTGCAATAATGGCTCTTCTTTCAGCAGTCATTGCTCGCTCTTCAGCAATAGACACTCTTTTTTGGGTGGTAAACAATTTCAATTCAGCAACAGTGCAGAATTTGGTGCTCTTAACTTGTGCACCAGTACTTGTCTGGAGAATGAAATATTAATGTGTCAAAATGTGCATAACCTTAGAAAATAATGCAGAATAGGACTGTTCACAAAAAACATCATATATCATTATGCTATATTGTGCAGCTATGAATATATGGAACAGTGTCCAGCAAAATCACCCTTATGATGGTTATTATCAAACTTTCCAGGACAAGCAAACGTTCACATAGAAATGTATGGCTAATAATAAATTTAGTGCCTAATAGCTTTATGATGGATACTGAGTCCAATTTAGGATGCGTTAGGGCTATTTGATAGAAGCTCTTTGGAGTCCACGGAAAATGAAATTCTTTGAAAACTTGAAGAATAATCCACATGGGTGATTTGGCTAGTTACCATCCCTATATAAAGTTGTAAAATTTGTCCACATTAAAATTGCTACATCTCTCGAATCGTAAATGCTACTGACTTCCTATTATCTACACATCATACTACATCACTTCGTATGGCAAAAAGAATGTTGGCGTCTTGCATTTGTTTCGTGCCAGTGTTGCAAAATTCGATACCCCTTGTGGTTCAAACCCAGCATATCTTTTTGCAGGAGAATCCAATTTACTTATTTGGTTTATACCTAAAGAGATCCTGTACCTATTGATTTGTCACACACACAACACACAACACACACACACAACACACACACGCACACATACACACACACAAAACCATACATGCCTACAATTGTCCTGCATCTCTCACTAGATGTAGAGGTCTTATAGCCTCCAGTACATGTTTGTGTAGTGAAGTTAAAGCCACTGCTGGGCTGAAAGGCAACCCTTCTTTTTGTTGGAATTTACATTTGTTAGCACTGTAATTATTATAGGGTGCTTAGCTATTATGAATGTAAAAAATGAATTTTTAACCAGAGTTAGTGCATGGCATGTCTCAAAATAGGGAGGTACTTTAGTGTTCAGAAATGCACTACCTCCCTATAGGCAAAGATCTAGATAAATGAACAACACTTCTAGGAGGCCTTGCAATATTTTGTTGTGTTGTGTACTCCTTTTAAAACCATACATACATGTATAGGGGCAGTGAATATTATTGTTACCCTATCTCAAAGATTTGTAAGAGTGGGGCCTCTGGAAAGTTTATGTTGAGGGCATCACACACATGGCTTCATATTTACATGTACCTTATGGTATGTGTGTGGGGGGGGGAGGGGGGACTCGCAAATGGAGACTTTTCACACCTCACAGATGGAGAAAATACGCAGCATGCAGTGCACTTGTCAGTTGATGTAACATGCCGACTTTAGTACCACTTTTAAAATTCATTGGCTACAGAAAACGTTGTAGTGCTTCGTAATCTGGCCCCTTTTTGCTAGCTTGCTCTCCATGCCCTGCCTACGTCTAGCTTGCCTTCATTATACGATGTACCTAATACCTGCCTGCAGTCATAATAAGAGCTTCAACAGTTTGGGTACTCAGGTTTTGTTATCTTCCACCACGGTAACAAAGCAAGGTTGACATTCGTATAATGACAGGAAGCTAGCGTGCAGGCAGGTATTAGGTACACATAGCCTCGTATAAGGTAAGCTAGAACTAGGCAGGGCGTGGAATAGAGGCGGATTACAAAAGCAGTCAATGAAGTCGGCAGGGGTGTGTCAACTATAAAGGTGCAATGAATGGTCCATCTGCGAGGTGCGAAAAGTCGCTATTTATGAGTACCTACTGTACCTAATAATGGCTAACAGTGTGTGTGCATGTTCGTGTGTGTGTGTGTGTGTGTGTTTGCGTGGGAGTGTATGTGTGTGCGTGTGTGTATGTGCGTGTGCATGTGTGTGTTTGGTGTGTGTGTGTGTGCGCTTTGTGTGTTAACCTCCGCGTTGTTACGTTGCCGTGCACGGAAATTCATTACCGTACACGGCAATTTAAAATGACGGTCTTTCAGGAGTCATAATTATTCCTAAATTTAATCTAGCGCTAATCCCATTTGTTCGCTTAACGTGACAAACTAGCGCAATTATAATCTGGAACAGTGAAGGGTTAAGGGTCAAGACTGCAAATCTATCGCTAGCCATGTATTTCGAGTTGGTAACTCATATACTCGCAGTACAATATAGCACGAGCGAATAAAAGTGCGTGGCAACTCATTGCTGACAATGTCCACGAGTCAACAAATACATGTACATGTATGTATCACGATTTTAGCTACCGGTATGGCATATAAACGTTAACTCGTGTGTACATGTTTAGGACTGAGGATCCTCACAGAAATAGTTTATGGCTCCTATCAGTCAGTATCAGGTTCACAGAATCAGTTACGATAACAGTTGCCATACTGTAGTCAAAGAAGAAACACCATTTGTAATTGCACGTGATCACACGTACCCAGACCATACAATTACAATGGTGGACAATGGCGCAAGGTAGTCTCGTACCCAGACCCATGACGTCACAGCTGCGGATGGATTACATCACCGCTACGCTCGGCAAGGGTCTGGCAAACCGTACGGGTCTTACGTGTGTGACTCGATGGAATGCAGGCGCGCTTTTAATTATGACGTCACTTCCCAAAACATAGGGTCACGTTATCATAACAATGGACGGCGATATAGTTGAGGATGCCATAACGTACGCTAAGCTTGCGCTGGGAGTGGAGAGGCTCAAGGAAAAACAAGAGGAGGCAATAAAAACGTTTGTGAAGGGTCGCGACTGTTTCGTAATACTACCAACCGGATATGGGAAGACGTTGTGCTATGTTCTACTGCCATACGTGTTTGACCGCTTGCGCAAGAAAGAGAGGACATGTATCGTACTCTGCGTGTCCCCTTTAGTATCACTGATGATGGATCAGGTGAGCAAGTATTCTGCACTGGGCTTGTTGACACAGTATGTTGGAAACCATCAAGAGGAAGTATCCAGTAGTGATAGGCGCAGAATCGCAGATGGTGAATATCAATTGGTGTTTGTAACTCCAGAGGCACTGTTTCGAAGCAGACAGTGGCATGATGCGCTTCTCTCCTCTAAGTACCAAGAAGATTTAGTAGCACTGGTTGTGGATGAAGCTCACTGCGTGAAAACATGGTGAGTATTAGGCTTTTCAATAACGCCGGATTATACCTTCTTTTTTCAGGGGTGATATGTTTCGAAAGGATTTTAGGCATATAGGAATGATAAGAAGTTTGCTGCCTTCCCATGTAAGGATAATGGCACTGACAGCAACAGCTACAGCTGATACGAGGCAGCAAGTCATTTCTCGGCTGTGCATGGATGATCCTGCCATTATTTATGAACCTCCACTCAAAAGTAATATATATTATGAAGTTAAAGAGAAGCCACAAATAAGTGCCATTGTTCAGAAAATTGCATGTGAGCTTCTTCAATACAAGAATAAAGCTGAACGGGTTTTGGTGTACTGTCGTAAACTGTTGGATGTTGCTTCCTTTTATGAACACTTTGAAAAGGCTCTGGGTACTTCTTTCACATACCCTACTGGGAAACCAAACTTAGCAAAATACAGGCTTGTTGACATGTACACACGATGCACTGATGCTTATGTTAAGCAGCACATTGTATCGTCATTTGCAGACCCAGACAGCACTTTAAGAGTAGTTGTGGCCACAACTGCTTTTGGTATGGGAATTGACTGCCCAAATGTAAGACACATTATTCACTGGGGTCCTGCAGAGGATATTGAGAGCCAGGTTCAACAAACTGGTAGAGCAGGACGTGATGGCCATCAATCTTGGTCAGTTGTCTACTACTCGCCTTCTGATAATCATCACACCTCAAAGGCTATGATAGATTATTGTTCTAATACAACTTTGTGCAGAAGAAAAGTGCTTTTTTCTGAATTTTGTGATGCATCATTGCTAAACATAACTGCTGATGGATGCAAATGTTGTGATGTATGTAAGCGTGTTTGTAAGTGTGGAAGTTGTGCATAATATTTTTTACTTTCATCATGATACATAAAAGTGAATGAACTCAATGTATTGTAATCCAGTACAGTACAACAAACTCCAAACCTATGAGCTAATACCAAGTTGTGACTTGATGTACACCAGCAATGCTTCAGGAGTCATATTCATATAGACACTGGTGGGCAATTTCTGAAAAGATTTGTGTTTTCGATCATCATTTTGTCCAAAAACATCTTCATGCAATAAAGCTTTTACGATCACTTCTATATCCTTCTGTGTTGCTGCTTCTGAATGCTTTCCATGTAGATTAACAATATTACTCTCACTATCAAAATGACTTGTAATTGCAACCAATGGTCCAATACACTTCCCCACTCGACTGATGGACTCCTTAGTAGGATTTGCACCTAGACTTGAAATGGCACTTTTACAAGCTTTATTTAAGTGTTCCATATGTAAATCACAAGGTAAATTGCAACCAGGCTTTCCTTGAGTATTAATAAACCTGGACCACATAAGTTGCATGGCTTGCCTAGGTGAAAGTGCTATATGGAATTGCCATAGTAAATTGAGGGACTCAATAGCGTAATTTTTACGATTGGCACATTTAAATAAAGGTAAGAAAATTTTCCAACACTGAAGTACTCTTACACCATCTCCTTCATGAATTGCATCATCGAATTCAGCGTGGAGAAGTCCTAGGGAAAGAACATGACGTGCATAGTTTAGCACTCCATCAATATTACTTGTTTTGTTGGTAGATAGTAGTGAGAAATCAACATGCTTATCTATAATGCCTTCAATTTCTGATGACAATATCTGCCATTTCTCCTCATCAGTGTGCAACAATATGTCTTCTGGAATAAATGTTTGGTCTGGACAGTCTTGAAGGGTGCACAACCTAAAATGCTTCATAGCTGCAACTATTATGTGGCTTTTCAAAACAACATTCAAAAAATCTTCTGCAGCATGAACATTGTTTTTCGGGACTCTTGGAACACTTGTCCTATGAATTAGATTTTTCAACTGCAGCAAAGTTCCTTTTTCCATGCTGGTACTTTTGGTGTAAAGTCTGCTCCATATCACCTATAAAAATAAGAGTGTTAGATAAGTACATTTGCAGGCATTAAGATGATCATGCTCTTGCATAACAAAGTCTTCACCTCTAATAGAACTACTTTGGCATGCCAATCCTCTATGATTGGTATGAAGCCCTGCAGTTTTGCTTTCCCAAGTTCAGCATTTTGGCGCATTCTCTTTGCAGATCTTGTACGAGATGCTGTTACTTGATCCCCACCAAACAGAATATGATGGAAATAGTGCATTTTTAAATGATCTCCATCTTGTTCTTCCACAATTTCTTTCATGGGCACATAGGTACTATGATGGTCCAAAATGTCAGACATTTCATCCAAGAAGTTTTCGTTTTTTAGTAGTACTCCAAGTGGCACCTGGTAGAAGGAACTTTGTATAATCATTGAGATATGTATTTATTATATTACATACCACTTTTGACTTTGTGCACATTTCTGAGTAGTGCTGATGAGTTATATGTTTAGGGACTATGTCTTTAAACTTTGCGAAGCATGGGATACATTCAACTAATACGCGAGCAATAAGTACAACAAAATGTGATCTGAGAATGATTTGTTCGTCATCAGAAGGAATGAAGGTGCTCTTGATTATTTGTTCAGAAATATGTTGAACTGGTGGAATATCAGAGTATTCTGATAGATTAACGCGATCCATAACTGCAAATGATTGAAAAAAATGCATAGACTGATTTTGGTGAGTTAATGTCTGATGCCTGGGTTTGTAATTTTTATCCAAATTGTCACCTACAATCTTGAAACCCTTCCAATCCACTGACTGACTACATTCCTTAACTTCCATTATGTTAGGTGATTGTACTTCTGTTGAATCATCAAATGTTTCATCTATTTCAGACACATGTCCAGGCATTTGATCAGCATTAACATGTTCATCTTCACTGTCAATACTTGACTGATGATCCGTTGAACAACTAACTGTTTCTTCTGTGTCATACTCACCACAGTTCAGTAATAAAGGAGAAAAAGGTGGTGGAGAAGGTGAAGTAACTGGTGAAGGAATTTCCATGCAACTTTCAGATGATGTTTCATCATCATCTTCGCAAATCTGCTGTATCCAGTGTGTTTTTGCATACTGCAAAAAATGAAATTGTGGTATTCTTGCACATGCACATGACAAAGTAACTTACCTGTGCTGCTTGCACATTGATTCTTGAAAACAAGAAATTTCTCCACTGAATAACCAGTTCATCATGTTCATAGCCAATGTCATCTAGCAGTGTTACTGTTGATTGCCGTGACATACACAATCCTAACTTATTTAGCCTAGTAAATGCCTAGTAGGTTATGAACAATAGAGTTCAATTATACATGATCATAACATAATTTAATTACCAGTTTTCCTGTATGTCCAGTGTACATCAAAATTGAAACTATAAACTGCATAAGATTCACATGTGAGTTACAACCTTTAAGTAAAATTGAAAAGATTACACACAGTAAATGGTTTGAAGATATAGGTATACAATTGCGTAAAACAGTGAATAGCAAAGGGCACCTCTTTTCCAGTTCAAGTAGAATTGAATCCCATGAAAAATTTGCCAATGCTAATTTAGAATGATCCCTCAGCATAGATTTTAATTGGTTAGAACACATGAACTTTAATTCTTTCTGAATGAATTTGCTAATATAATGTGCAGCAAACTTTTGCATAGAACATGTGCCAAGTAATTGCTTTAGCGCACTTTGCCTATTACCACGAACAATGCTTTTGGTGACTCTCTGTGGGGTGCCTTTCAGTGAATATGATCTTTCCTTTCTGTACTTGACAGTGACCTTAAAAATAAATTATTTGCTAACATTACCAGATATTTGATAGCTATTATTGAACTTACAACAACATCTGGAGATTTCTTTTTGGTTTTCTCATGAAGCAATGGATATAGAAGTCTTGGAACACTTGTTGATGTGCAAGGCGAATTAGCGTGTGGATCTTCAATACTTAATGTCTCATCTCCTCCAACGTAAAGGTTTGTCAACATTGAAAGTATGACATTCTCTGCTGTCTGCACGGTAACAGTCAAATTGCGAAGCTGTTCATTAAGTTTCATAGCTTTATCGACAGCTACGAAGCAGGCTTTACATATGTATACCTTATCCAGACCTTTTACTGATATATCCAGTTCTCCAAAGCGTTCGCGATTTCTGGCACTTAAGTTTCCTGTACTAACCAAACGCAACATATATCCATAAATGGAAGAACCCTCGTTGCCATCAGCGTAACAGTGCAGCACCCTTCGGTTCCTATGGTTGGTAACCACCGTCCCGCAGCACCGACATTGATATGGACTCCACATGTTGAAATTTCGAGTAAAAAGAAATTGCGTTAATTCACGGTCGGAAGTGGTTAGTGAATAGGCTACGTTAAATTAAATTCATGATAAACACGAACACAGATTTTTCCCGTACGGTTTGCCAGACCCTTGCCGAGCGTAGCGGTGATGTAATCCATCCGCAGCTGTGACGTCATGGGTCTGGGTACGAGACTAGGCGCAAGGGTGTTTGTGCTGGCTGAGAAGATACTTTTGGAAAGACATCAACCCCAAAAAAGCCTGCTCTGATTGCTCAATCAATGGTAGAAAGAAAGCCAATCTTGCAGCCAAATACTGAGTCACATGCACACAACAAAAACAAGGTTGTGAAAATCTAGAGAAGAAACACATTCATGCACTCTGTACAGCCATAGATTGAAGACGTTCCGTAAGGTCTTCAATCTATGGTACAGCGAGCCAAAATGGACATTAACTGGGGCGGCGGAAGAGGGGGGGGCAAGGGGGGCTTTAGCCCCCCCAAATATGTATTTGGGGGGGAGCTCAATGTACCTGGCGTCCTCCCGGAAGTAAATTTGTCTACCGTGATGTACAGTTATTCACGTTCTTTCAGTTTAACATCCCTTTTACGTTTGACAATGCATACTAATCGTTTAGAGCTTGGCCCGAATTCCCAGGCTCTAATTCTTTTTCTCTGGTCCCAAGCAGACCCAAGCCAGAGCATCAAAGGGACGCTATTCGATCGCGGTGCGCCTGGTTAGTACAGAAGATTACATAGAAACCACGCATATCGCGATCTAATAGTTTCACTTTGAAACCCTGGCTTGGGATCAAAGAAAAAGAATTATACCTTGGCAATTCCCAGCAAAAAGTTCTTGGACTGCCCAAGATCTTGACCAACTTGAACAAGACTTGCCAAAGGTGCCAAGATTATGCCGGCCAAGTTCTGCCCAAGATCTTACCCAAGATATGGCAAGATCTCGGCCTACTGCCAAGATCTAGCTCTTCTTGGCAAGAATCTTGCCCAAGAACTTTTTGCTGGGTTTCGGGCCAAGCTCTAAAGAACCTTTACAACGAGCATGCACTGTCAAATGTTAAACTGGCTGATCATGAACGTGATAAATTTTTTTTCTAAGCACCGCAGTAGGCAAATGTACCCCCGAGATGAGGTCCCGGTACATTAGACACTAACGCCACTGATGTTGCCGTTGAATTTTCCACTACTAACGACGAACGCACCAGATACTTAGGTACTGTAGTTTTTACTGGTGCTTTGAAACGAAATTCATGTGTCATGAATATAATTATCGTTGGTTCAGTTTAGCCCCCCCAAATATGATAGGCTTCCGCCGCCCCTGACATATAATTATTGTAATGGGAATGGGTATAAATTGAAATTGTTTGTGCATTTGTTTTGTATTATGTCCTAATTGCTTGTTACCGTGCACGGCAATAAATAGCGTTACCGTACATGGTAATTTCGCCGCAAACTGGAGGTTAATTGTTTATATGTGTATGCTTATACATGTATGTGTGCATTATGTGTATAGATCATACACGGTACTTTCTAAGAAGCTGTGCAATTTATTTCTGTGATGTGTAGGCCACAGACCTGCTCTTTTTACTGGGATACTAATAGAAGCCCACATAGTGGCAGTGAATATTATTGCCACACTATACCAAACGAATGGGCGTCCTTAGGGGTATTCACACACATAGCTTCATATTTACCCATAGGCTGTGTGTGTGTGTGTGTGTGTGTGTGTGTGTGTGTGTGTGTGTGTGTGTGTGTGTGTGTGTGTGTGTGTGTGTGTGTGTGTGTGTGTGTGTGTGTGTGTGTGTGCGTTCCATTTCTACAGATGCTTAGGAACATACAGTGGCCCACATCTGTTAATATTCACAGTCACCACATGTACCTCTAGATCAAAGTCTTCCATTATATAGAGAAAGTAAATGATGCTAAATGTACCCATACTTGTCTAGTCGAGCTGCCCATCACAAAAGATTAAAGCCTGGTTCACAATATGACGCAAGAGCCCGCGATGCGTCGCGATGAATGAAAAAAAGTTCTGCACTGGGCTAGGCCATCACTTTTTAATAACGTACCAGTATCGGGCGTGGTTTAGGTGTGGTTTATCGCTGCGACGTCGCATCGCGTCGCAGGAATAGAAATTTTTTCTATTCCTGTTTTTCTATTCCTGCGACGTCGCATCGCGTCGCGTCGCGGGGTCTTGCGTCAATTTGTGAACTAGGCTTTACTGCTACACAAATCTGTGCATACTACCTTTCATTAATAATGGTACCATTTAGGGATCCGAAAACTGTTACATTATCTTTGTGCTTGCACACACACACACTTTAGTAAAGTATTTATGGCCCCACCCACCAATCCGTCCCTACTGTGACTCAAAAAAGACAGATCCATGTAGTGGAGGCTATAAACACACAAGCATGTAGTGGTTGCAAACATGTAGTGGGGAAGCTATAAGACAATAACATGTAGTGAAGGCTATAGGATAGGATCACATAAGTATGGGGTAAGCATGTGTTGTGTGTGTGTGTGTTTACATGGTATAATGAAAGGGATGGATGATAGTGGTACAGCCATCACCATGGGGGAGGGAGGGGTCCATAGGGTAAGTGGTACAGCCATCACCATGGGGGAAGGAGGGGTCCATAGGGTGAGTGGTACAACCATCACCATGGGGGAGGGAGGGGTCCATAGTGTGAGTGGTACAACCATCACCATGGGTGAGGGAGGGGTCCATAGGGTGAGTGGTACAGCCATCACCATGGGGTCCATAGGGTAAGTGGTACAGCCATCACCATGGGGGAGGGAGGGGTCCATAGGGTGAGTGGTACAACCATCACCATGGGGGAGGGAGGGGTCCATAGTGTGAGTGGTACAACCATCACCATGGGTGAGGGAGGGGTCCATAGGGTGAGTAGTACAGCCATCACCATGGGGGAGGGAGGGGTCCATAGGGTGAGTGGTACAGCCATCACCATGGGGGGGGGAGGGGTCCATACGGTGAGTGGTACAACCATCACCATGGGGGAGGGAGGGGTCCATAGGGTGAGTGGTACAGCCATCACCATGGGGGGGGAGGGGTCCATACAGTGAGTGGTACAACCATCACCATGGGGGAGGGAGGGGTCCATAGGGTGAGTGGTACAGCCATCACCATGGGGGAGTGAGGGGTCCATAGGGTGAGTGGTACAGCCATCACCATGGGGGAGGGAGGGGTCCATAGTGTGAGTGGTACAACCATCACCATGGGGGGGGGAGGGGTCCATAGGGTGAGTAGTACAGCCATCACCATGGGGGAGGGAGGGGTCCATAGGGTGAGTGGTACAGCCATCACCATGGGGGGGGGGAGGGGTCCATACGGTGAGTGGTACAACCATCACCATGGGGGAGGGAGGGGTCCATAGGGTGAGTGGTACAGCCATCACCATGGGGGGGAGGGGTCCATACAGTGAGTGGTACAACCATCACCATGGGGGAGGGAGGGGTCCATAGGGTGAGTGGTACAGCCATCACCATGGGGGAGTGAGGGGTCCATAGGGTGAGTGGTACAGCCATCACCATGATGGAGGGAGGGGTCCATAGGGTGAGTAGTATAGCCATCACCATGGGGGAGGGAGGGGTCCATAGGGTGAGTGGTACAGCCATCACCATGGGGGAGGGAGGGGTCCATAGGGTGAGTGGTACAACCATCACCATGGGGGAGGGAGGGAGGGGTCCATAGGGTGCGTGGTACAGCCATCACCATGGGGAGGGGAGGGAGGGGTCCATAGGGTGAGTGGTACAACCATCACCATGGGGGAGGGAGGGGTCCATAGTGTGAGTGGTACAACCATCACCATGGGGGAGGGAGGGGTCCATAGGGTGAGTGGTACAGCCATCACCATGGGGGAGGGAGGGGTCCATACAGTAAGTGGTACAGCCATCACCATGGGGGAGTGAGGGGTCCATAGGGTGAGTGGTACAGCCATCACCATGGGAGGGAGGGGTCCATAGGGTGAGTGGTACAGCCATTACCATGGGGGAGGGAGGGGTCCATAGGGTGAGTAGTACAGCCATCACCATGGGGGAGGGAGGGGTCCATAGGGTGAGTAGTACAGTCATCACCATGGGGGAGGGAGGGGTCCATAGGGTAAGTGGTACAGGCATAACCATGGGGGAGGGAGGGGTCCATGAGGTGAGTGGTACAGCCATCACCATGGGGGGAGGGGGGGTCCATAGGGTGAGTGGTACAGCCATCACCATGGGGGAGGGAGGGGTCCATAGGGTGAGTGGTACAGCCATTACCATGGGGGGGAGGGGTCCATAGGGTGAGTGGTACTGCCATCACCATGGGGGAGGAAGGGGATCTTTGTTTTGGGTGGCATAAAAATTAATGAACAGAGCAAATCAATAGGTATACATGACCCCTTCTTCATACAGTATATAAATCAATAGGTGCATTATGCAGGTAACTAAAATCATTCTCTCTGAGAAGATGGTGATATATGGGATTTGAAAGAAGGAAGTAAAGGATGAAAATGTGATAGTCCTATATTTAGCCCATTTATAGCCTATACAATGTCCGTATAAGACTATCACATTTTCCCTTACTATTACAGACAGTCATTTCTCCTTGCATTTTATTTCTATGGTGGGTATGAACCCCACGGTGCATCGGACATTGCAACACTGGCACAAAGCTAATGCTAAACCCCAAAATGTATTTTTCTATGTAGAATAAAGTGCTGCAAATGGGAAGTCGTAGCATTTAACATGCAGCGATTTTAAAGTGAATCATTTTTATGACTTTATATTAATAAACACGAAGGTTATTTTTTTCGTGAAATGTCTCTAATTTAAATATATAACTATCAGTTTTATAAGCGGAGGACATTCATAAATTTCATTCATGTAGACTATCTACATTTGATAACTACAGTATTTCAAATACATGTACATGTACTTCTTATAATGAATAATCAAAAATACAGGCATGCTTACGTACCTTTGAAAATAATAGAGAAAGCTCTTCTTGATATTTATTTACCATCAAATCAAAGGCCGTCTGTTTATCCTACATGAAATACAAGTTGATCATAATATGTAGCACATGAACATTCACTTGTGATGGTACATATTAGGACCATGACTTCTATAGTACTCAGTGGTGCCATGTATGCATTGTGCATGTCCACCTGGTATGCATGGAATAATGCTATTGGTGCCCATTTCCACATTGTGTGCTTTTGATCCATGTAATCAATGCAACTGCATATTATTTAATACAGCTAAGAAACAGGCAGTCCATGGTGATGAAGTTATTGCACACATTGTGAAAATTAATTTGCTATTCCATCCATCATGAAGTACCTGGTTACATCACACTTGTGCATACTTGTGAATGTCATACATCATGCATAACACATGTAGAGTACCTCATCCTTTATGGTAGTGTCAGCATTATAATCCACCAGGACTGCCACCACTTCATGGTGACCCTTCTTAGCAGCTATGTGTAGTGGAGTGGACCCACCACAGGCCTAGGAAGAGATAACACAATAATATATCTCATACATGTACAGTTATTGTTACACTGATGTGATAGATTGCATTCAGCAACAATTGGGGAATGGAAATTTGCTCTTCCAGGTTGGGCTACATGTATAACTGTTCCACCATTGCCTCATCAAACATTCCAACTTTTATTAATTAAACAAGGGAAGCATATGAGTCCTGGAGAGTGTCTCTGTTGGTAACAACAGTGTTTACTACCCAGCATCATAAGCAGATGTCTACACTTAAACTGTTCTACAACAGCTCTCTAATAGCCCCAAAGAAAGTGTACTGCCTCTAACCACTATGTTGCAAGGTAGAATATTCAGAAGAGCTATGCTATCTGTTGTGACATTGCAGAAGCTGCTGACATCTTTCAGCTTTGTGGAGGTCATGAATCCAGGGCTGTAGTCAGAGGGGGTTCGTAACCAAGGAAACCCGTAAAATAGGTAGTAACATCAGATTATAATAGCTATTTTATGGGTTTCTGATTTTACTAGCTATTTTACGGGTTTCCTTGATTACAAACTCCCTCTGGCTATGGGCCTGGAATCAGTTGTAGAAACGAAAAACCTGAGAGCATGCTGGATCAACATACCTCCATCTACAGCATTATCACAATAAGTTTGATAATAACGGTAGCTAAAGATGGGCAGAGGTGTTGGATATCTAGCAGAGTTTCCAGGTTATGGTAATAAAAGCAGACCTCAGTTAGTGGATCATGAAAGGTGGTTTACCTTAAATGTATATTTGCCTTGCATATCTATGTTGTGTTCATATTTGTAACATAAGTGAATGAATCCAAGTATAGTTAGGAGACACATGCTATGTAATAAAATACAAAAATTCTAAGCATGCCATGGCGTATGTATTTTATTAATTAATAATTCACAAACTTTGAGGAAATGATATTGGCCTTTTATAATGGAAATTGTAATGCATATATGTCTCCATCATCACTACATCTATACCACAGTGCTTTCATTTCTATTCATATCAAGATGACACAAAAAAGGCCACCATGCAGGGGTACGCTCACCCATGTACATGTAAACATGTTAAGGAAGTCATAGAGTAAAATGCAATAGAAAAAATTAATGAGATATTCAAGCTTCGTTGATAACGATCCATACTCATGAGAGAGTGTACTTGCATTAGTACACTACAACAATGTCATTTGATTTAAGCTGTATTGCAGTAAACATGTATGACTAATTCAAGCTTGACTACCACTGTAACATTTCCCCTGCCCCTTCCTGACATGATTTGTGGTGTTGTACTGTTATTCTGTAGATAAAAGTGATATGATGACATGTAACACAACTGAACACGAGCTTGACTCGGTTGGTTCCGTGCATACGATTGTATATTGCAATTGCAGTTTGAAGGTGGTGATGGTGGCTATGATAGCGATGAGTGTAGTGATGATGGCTATAGTAGAGGTGGTAGGCCTGCTGAGTCTCAAGCATTTACTAACTAAATGATAAGGTTCCTTCCCCTCGCACATGCACACACACACCGCTTTTTGTATTGCGGGTTCCCAAATTCCCCTTTTTGAAAATCTGCCCCTCTATGTAATGGTGAGTAAATGCGTGAGACTCGGCAGGCCTACCACCTCTACTTTCACCATCATCACTGAACTCGTCACTATCATAGCTACCATCATCACCTTCAAAACTGTAATTGCACAGTGATCGTACCTTTCGAACTCATATGCGCAGAACCAACCAAGTTGGGCTCGTCTTCAGTTGTGTTACACATCGAATTTAGTTAATAGGTGACCTTACAATAAATACATGCATCATACGGCAGGGGCGGATATACATGTAGAATACTTGAGAAGGGGGGGACCTGCGATACAAAAAGCGCCCTACATGAAAAGTGGTGGGTGGTGGTTTGAGGTGAGGAGGTGAGGGGGTGCTGTACGCTTCAGGCTCTGAATTATCCGCTCCTGTACGGTATGATAAAGGTGACCTCATTTGAGGGAGTGAGAAACTCCACCCCCCTCCCCGCATACCCACATGCAAATTGAACTAGTCGACATAAATAAGTTGTTGGATTAAGAATGCTCTAGCATGACCACGTGACATTGCCGTGGTTGTCAAGCTTGAATTATTCATACCATGTTTTAAATCATGTGGCACTGGTGTAGTGTACTAATACACTCATGTGATGGTATGTGGGCATAGGTTATCAACAAAGCTTGAATAATCATGCACATACAATGGTACGGATTGAGCATATAATTTGCACAGCAATATCTCTGTAACAGATCAAGGAAAATTTAACGAACAGGATACATCAATGGATACAGGATCTCTCTAAGTATAAACCGAATGAGTTGAACTTTCCTGCAGGAAGATACGGCCTGTTTGAACCCCAAGAGGAATCGAACATTGCAACAATGGCACAAAGCTAGTGCAAGACCCCAAAATCAGAGAAATGGTGTAGTATGAAGTCTTGAAAATAAGAAGTGTATAGCGTTAACCGTTGGGTTGTTATAGCGATTTAACCGTGATACATTATAATGACAATATTTTATAATATGCGGTAGGTCATACTCGATTCCATGTTGAATAAAAAAGTACCCATTGATTAACATAATTAAGTAGCCTACAGTTCTTTTTTAACCAGATGATAGTCACCACCTCCACATTGCTACTTTTAGACCATTCTAGAAAGCACACAATCATGACTGTCCAAAAACATGAACTAATTCAACACTACATACCAATAGGTAATATTCTTTCATGCACATGACATTCCCATAAACACATGAATAAACATGTCCGTTCTTCCCATAGCAGCAGTTGATATGCAGTCACCACCTCCCCATTACTACTTTTAGATCACTCTACATACAAACTACTCTTCTCATTACAAATACCACTAATGTTGTAAACCCCCAGCATGTACATGTACATGGCATGGACTAGACTATATGTATATGAAAGAAATATTTAGTTAACACCTTGCATTGATGCAAGACAATGAATACAATGTATTTGGATTAACCCTTCTTCTGCTTGTTAGTACTTCACCACACCCTACATCACTCACTTTGTTCAAATCAGCTCCTGCCTTTACAAGGATCTCCACCACAGCTGTATGACCATTTTGTGCTGCCCCATGCAGTGGTGTGTCCTACATATGGGAGGTGAGGGTAAAGAAAAGCAGTGCAATACACATGCATCAATGAGGTGACAACATGTGGAATTAAACAATGCACTGATTGTTGTTCACATTCACATCAGATGGAACAAAATCTAGTGGCAATGAGCATGGAAACTACAAGCATGAGGACAAAACCAATTCTTTGGTCTCATTAATACTGCCAGACCGTCGTATTGGACTCTTCCATTATGCATGTTCCAAGGGACCATTGATGTGCAATCCTCTATGTAAACAATAAACAGTTAATAAAATCATTCTCTGTGAGAAAGTTGGTGACATATAGGAGAAGCCAATAGTTGTGTTAAAAGGGAGGAAACTAGGAACTAATAAAAAGGGAAGATATAATAGTCCTATATATTGCACACAAAATAATCCTCTACAAATGGGCGAGTTTAGATTTTTTTAGATTTTTCTTTTTCATTTGACCCTTGTTTCCTCCCTTTTTAGTCCACTATTGCCTTCTTATCCAATACACTACCTTTAACATAGAAAATTTTTAATTACTTGTTTCATGTTTTCAATTTCTTCATGAGATGAGATAGCATGTACACAATTTTGAAATAAGACCCCTACGGCAGTGTGTCATCTTTTGGGACTGGACATCTGGGTCTTGTATTAATAGCAAATCGAACAGTTTTAACTTTTACATGTACATGGCTGATGAAGCAGATCAGCCTCGTAGCTGTCACGCTCATAGACCTTCTTTCCTGGATCAGCCTTGTAGCTGACACCTTCTTTATGGGATTCCCTTTGCTCGTGGGCTTAAGCCTTGTTGATTTCTTCAAACAGATGACTATTAATAACCAACGGAAAGGGTAGGGTGGGTACCATATGTCGGTGAATAACGTAGGTGTATGGCCTGGGTACAAGGTTTTTGTATATCAAGCTGTGTATATCAAATAATGTACTAATTGCTTTTGTATTTCGACCAATGGGTCATACATACTAAAGATAAAATCCAGATATATGCTGAAGCGACTGGTGCTGTTAAGGTTCTTGGACAACGTTCTTAGCTCGAGTTCTTTGTGGCAGAAGGAAGGAGAAGAAGACAAATGGCAGCAAATAACAGGTGGACAGAGTGCAAGACGTGGGCACGAGTATTTTTGTTATGACACAGAACCAAGTCAAAACTGTAGTATAGTGGACATAGTATAAGATTGGGTATGACTGAAGGGAAATGGTTGAATGGAAGTGAGGCCTTTGCCCAGGGGATGTTCCCCCCTCAGGGTTATTTAGCACATTATCATTCACCAAAACATCAAACCACCACATGGCATGGACTAGACATATGGATGAAATATTTAGTTAACACCTTGCATTGATGCAAGACAATGAATACAATGTATTTGGATCAACCCTCTTCTGCTTGTTAGTACTTCACCACACCCTACATCACTCACATAGTTCACATCAGCTCCTGCCTTTACAAGGATCTCCACCACAGCTGTATGACCATTTTCAGCTGCCACATACAGTGGTGTGTCCTACATATGGGAGGTGAGGGTAAAGAAAAGCAGTGCAATACACATACATCAATGAGGTGACAACATGTTGAATTAACTAATTCAACACTACATATCAATAGGTAATATTCTTTCTTGCACATGGCATTCGCATAAAAATGACATAAATAAACATGTCTGTTCTTCCCATAGCAGCAGTTGATATGCAGTCACCACCTCCCCATTACTACTTTTAGACCACTCTACATACAAACTACTCTCCTCATTAACTGTTGCATACCCCCAGCATGTATATTTACATGGCATGGACTAGACATATGGAAGAAATATTTAGTTAACACCTTGCATTGATGCAAATGTATAGCGACTGGTGTCCTCATTGTCCTCTATTAATGTCTAGCTGAAAAGGGCTGTGCACAGGACAGTCCAACAAAGAAATTATAAACACATTAATACATGACGATTACACATGTCTGTTCTATCATCATCTGCAGGCTTGGTGATGGTCAAAGCAGTACATATGTACATTATCCTAAAGAAAAAAATTTTTTACTTGTTCTAACATACTTTTTGAGCACTCCAAATGAAAGCTACTCAATCATCAATACAATCATCAATCCACATGCATAACTTACCTCCTGATGATGGATGAGTGACATTCACAGATGTCATATCCAGGAATGGAACAAAGGCTATTAACAAGTATACAAGACACTCGGGTATAACTTAACACTAAGTCCATTCATATATACTACTCACATTCATGATTGCATGAACAAATATAGGATTGATGTAATTATGCAGCCAGTTATTAAAGAACCTGATGAATGATTTATATGTAGTCACTACCTGCCCCATTGCTACTTATAGATCACTCTATACACAAACTACTCAATCATCAATACAAATCCTGTCCACATGCATAACTTACCCCCTGATGATGGATGAATGGGATTCACATAATGAAAAAAAAAAGAGAAATTGTTAATGTGTTGTCCTGTGTTTTTTTGTACTTCCCCAGCATATAAATGAATAACAGAAGTTATTAACGATTTAACATACAAATAGGTAATACTCTTTATTGCACATGACATTCCCACAAAAATGTTATTAACACATAAATAAACATGTCTGTTCTTCCCATAGCAGCAGTTGATATGCAGTCACCACCTCCCCATTACTACTTTTAGATCACTCTACATACAAACTACTCTCCTCATTACAAATACCACTAATGTTGTATACCCCCAGCATGTACATGTACAGAAGAAATATTTAGTTAACACCGTGCATTGATGCAAGACAATGAATACAATGTATTTGGATCAACCCTTCTTGTTAGTACTTCACCACACCCTACATCACTCACTTTGTTTACATCAGCTCCTGCCTTTACAAGGATCTCCACCACAGCTGTATGACCATTTAGAGCTGCCACATAAAGTGGTGTGTCCTACATATGGGAGGTGAGGGTAAAGAAAAGCAGTGCAATACACATACATCAATGAGGTGACAACATGTTGAATTAACTAATTCAACACTACATATCAATAGGTAATATTCTTTCTTGCACATGGCATTCGCATAAAAATGACATGAATAAACATGTCTGTTCTTCCCATAGCAGCAGTTGATATGCAGTCACCACCTCTCCATTACTACTTTTAGACCACTCTACATACAAACTACTCTCCTCATTAACTGTTGCATACCCCCAGCATGTATATTTACATGGCATGGACTAGACATATGGAAGAAATATTTAGTTAACACCTTGCATTGATGCAAATGTATAGTGACTGGTGTCCTCATTGTCCTCTATTAATGTCTAGCTGAAAAGGGCTGTGCACAGGACAGTCCAACAAAGAAATTATTAACACATTAATACATGACGATTACACATGTCTGTTCTATCATCATCTGCAGGCTTGGTGATGGTCAAAGCAGTACATACGTACATTATCCTAAAGAAAAAAAATTTTTACTTGTTCTAACATACTTTTTGAGCACTCCAAATGAAAGCTACTCAATCATCAATACAATCATCAATCCACATGCATAACTTACCTCCTGATGATGGATGAGTGACATTCGCAGATGTCATATGCAGGAAAGAAACAAAGGCTATTAACAAGTATATAAGACACTCGGGTATAATTTAACACCAAGTCCATTTAGATAATTACTATTCACATACATGTATTGAACAAATATAGGATTGATGTAATTATGCAGCCTGTTATAATGAACTTGTCACTATTGGTACTTATGGACCACTCTATATACAAACTACTCAATCATCAATACAAATACTGTTGACATGCATAACTTACCTCCTGATGATGGATGAGTGGGATTCACATAATGAAAAGAAAGAGAAATTGTCAATGTGTAGACCAATGTTCTCTAGCATAAAAACATGGATGGCAAGAAACAAAGGCTATTACCAAGTATATAAGACACTCGGGTATAATTTAACACTAAGTCCATTCATACATACTACTCACATTCATGATTGCATGAACAAATATAGGATTGATGCAATTATGCAGCCAGTTATTAAAGAACCTGATGAATGATTTATATGCTACCTCCCCCATTGCTACTTATAGATCACTCTATACACAAACTACTCAATCATCAATACAAATACTGTCCACATGCATAACTTACCTCCTGATGATGGATGAATGGGATTCACATAATGAAAAAAAAAAAGAGAAATTGTTAATGTGTTGTCCAGTGTTTTTTTGTACTTCCCCAGCATATAAATGAATAACAGAAGTTATTAACGATTTAACATACAAATAGGTAATACTCTTTATTGCACATGACATTCCCATAAAAATGTTATTAACACATGAATAAACATGTCTGTTCTTCCCATAGCAGCAGCTGATATGTAGTCACCACCTCCCCATTACTACTTTTAGATCACTCTACATACAAACTACTCTCCTCATTACAAATACCACTAATGTTGTATACCCCCAGCATGTACATGTACATGGCATGGACTAGACATGTGGAAGATAGCATCTTGCATTGATGCAAGACAATGAATACAATGTATTTGGATCAACCCATCTTCTTCTGCTTGTTAGTACTTCACCACACCCTACATCACTCACTGTGTTCACATCAGCTCCTGCATTTACAAGGATCTCCACCACAGCTGTATGACCATTTTCAGCTGCCACATACAGTGGTGTCACCTACATATGGGAGGTGAGGGTAAAGAAAAGCAGTGCAATACACATGCATCAATGAGGTGACAACATGTTGAATTAACTAATTCAACACTACATATCAATAGGTAATATTCTTTCTTGCACATGGCATTCGCATAAAAATGACATGAATAAACATGTCTGTTCTTCCCATAGCAGCAGTTGATATGCAGTCACCACCTCTCCATTACTACTTTTAGACCACTCTACATACAAACTACTCTCCTCATTAACTGTTGCATACCCCCAGCATGTATATTTACATGGCATGGACTAGACATATGGAAGAAATATTTAGTTAACACCTTGCATTGATGCAAGTGTATAGTGACTGGTGTCCTCATTGTCCTCTATTAATGTCTAGCTGAAAAGGGCTGTGCACAGGACAGTCCAACAAAGAAATTATTAACACATTAATACATGACGATTACACATGTCTGATCTATCATCATCTGCAGACTTGGTGATGGTCAAAGCAGTACATACATACGTTATCCTAAAGAAAAAATTTTTTTACTTGTTCTAACATACTTTTTGAGCACTCCAAATGAAAGCTACTCAATCATCAATACAAATCCTGTGCACATGCATAACTTACCCCCTGATGATGGATGAGTGGGATTCACATAATAAAAAGAAAGAGAAATTTTTAATGTGTAGACCAAAGTTATCTAGCATAAAAACATGGATTGCAATATGATTAGTGCACATATGGTATAGTAACTACTATGACGATACTCCATTTAAATGTGATGGTGTAACAGGCATTTGATGATAACATGAACGTGATACAGCTCCTTCAAAAAGCACCATTATTATGAGGTGGTGGTGGATCAAGGCACAATGGATTTATGGGTTCAACATACTTTTTGACACTAAATGCAATCATCAATACAAATACTGTCCTAACTTACCTCCTGATGATGGATGAGTGGGATTCACATAATGAAAAGAAAAAGAAATTGCTAATGTGTAGACCAATGTTCTCTAACATGGATTGCAATATGATGAGTGCACATATGGTATAGTATCAGCTCCTTCAAAAAGCACCATTATAATGAGGTGGTGGTGCATCAAAGCACAATGGATTTTGTTGGTTTCTGGTATAGTCTAATTATGGACCCAAATGTCCAGCTGAAAAGGGCTGAGCACAGGACAGTCCAACAAAGAAATTATTAAAACATTAATACATGACGATTACACATGTCTGTTCTATCATCATCTGCAGGCTTGGTGATGGTCAAAGCAGTACATACATACGTTATCAATAAGCAAATACTTTTTACTGGTTTCTTTGTTTTGACATACTTTTTGAGCACTCTAAATGAAAGCTACTCAATCATCAATCCACATGCATAACTTACCCACTGATGATGGACAAGTGGAATTCACAGATGTCATATGCAGGAAAGAAACAAAGGCTATTAACAAGTATATAAGACACTCAAGTATAATTTAACACCCAGTCCATTTGGATAAGTACTATTCACATACATGTATTGAACAAATATAGGATTGATGTAATTATGCAGCCTGTTATAATGAACCTGTCACTATTGGTACTTATGGACCACTCTATATACAAACTACTCAATCATCAATACAAATACTGTCCACATGCATAACTTACCCACTGATGATGGATGAGTGGGATTCACATAATGAAAAGAAAGAGAAATTGTCAATGTGTAAACCAATGTTCTCTAGCATAAACACATGGATTGCAAGAAACAAAGGCTATTACCAAGTATATAAGACACTCGTGTATAATTTAACACTAAGTCCATTCATATATACTACTCACATTCATGATTGCATGAACAAATATAGGATTGATGTAATTATGCAGCCAGTTATTAAAGAACCTGATGAATGATTTATATGTAGTCACTACCTGCCCCATTGCTACTTATAGATCACTCTATACACAAACTACTCAATCATCAATACAAATACTGTCCACATGCATAACTTACCCACTGATGATGGATGAGTGGGATTCACATAATGAAAAGAAAGAGAAATTGTCAATGTGTAAACCAATGTTCTCTAGCATAAAAACATGGATTGCAAGAAACAAAGGCTATTACCAAGTATATAAGACACTCGGGTATAACTTAACACTAAGTCCATTCATATATACTACTCACATTCATGATTGCATGAACAAATATAGGATTGATGTAATTTTGCAGCCAGTTATTAAAGAACCTGATGAATGATTTATACGTAGTCACTACCTGCCCCATTGCTACTAATAGATCACTCTATACACAAACTACTCAATCATCAATACAAATACTGTCCACATGCATAACTTACCTCCTGATGATGGATGAATGGGATTCACATAATGAAAAAAAAAAAGAGAAATTGTTAATGTGTTGTCCTGTGTTTTTTTGTACTTCCCCAGCATATAAATGAATAACAGAAGTTATTAACGATTTAACATACAAATAGGTAATACTCTTTATTGCACATGACATTCCCACAAAAATGTTATTAACACATGAATAAACATGTCTGTTCTTCCCATAGCACCAGTTGATATGTAGTCACCACCTCCCCATTACTACTTTTAGACCACTCTACATACAAACTACTCTCCTCATTACAAATACCACTAATGTTATATACCCCCAGCATGCACATGTACATGGCATGGACTAGACATATGGAAGAAATATTTAGTTAACCCCTTGCATTGATGCAAGACAATGAATACAATGTATTTGGATCAACCCTTCTTCTTCTGCTTGTTAGTACTTCACCACACCCTACATCACTCACTATGTTCACATCAGCTCCTGCCTTTACAAGGATCTCCACCACAGCTGTATGACCATTTTCAGCTGCCACATACAGTGGTGCCCCCTTCATATGGGAAGTGAGGGTAAAGAAAAGCAGTGCAATACACATGCATCAATGAGGTGACAACATGTGGAATTAACTAATTCAACACTACATATCAATAGGTAAAATTCTTTCTTGCACATGGCATTCGCATAAAAATGACATAAATAAACATGTCTGTTCTTCCCATAGCAGCAGTTGATATGTAGTCACCACCTCCCCATTACTACTTTTAGACCACTCTACATACAAACTACTCTCCTCATTAACTGTTGCATACCCCCAGCATGTATATTTACATGGCATGGACTAGACATATGGAAGAAATATTTAGTTAACACCTTGCATTGATGCAAATGTATAGCGACTGGTGTCCTCATTGTCCTCTATTAATGTCTAGCTGAAAAGGGCTGTGCACAGGACAGTCCAACAAAGAAATTATTAACACATTAATACATGACGATTACACATGTCTGATCTATCATCATCTGCAGGCTTGGTGATGGTCAAAGCAGTACATACATACGTTATCCTAAAGAAAAAAATTTTTTACTTGTTCTAACATACTTTTTGAGCACTCCAAATGAAAGCTACTCAATCATCAATACAAATCCTGTCCACATGCATAACTTACCACCTGATGATGGATGAGTGGGATTCACATAATGAAAAGAAAGAGAAATTTTTAATGTGTAGACCAAAGTTATCTAGCATAAAAACATGGATTGCAATATGATGAGTGCACATATGGTATAGTAATTACTATGACGATATTCCATTCGATGGTGTAACAGGCATTTGATGATAAAATGAACGTGATACAGCTCCTTCAAAAAGCACCATTATAATGAGGTGGTGGTGCATCAAGGCACAATGGATTTTGTTGGTTTATGGTATAGTCTAATTATGGACCCTAATGTCCAGCTGAAAAGGGCTATAGTCCCACAAAGAAACAAAAACATATTAGTTCTACCATCATCTGCAGGCTTGGTGATGTTTATATGCAAGTCAAAGTAGTACATATCTTGAGCAAACGTGTTTACTGGTTTCTTGGGATCAACATACTTTTTGACACTAAATGCAATCATCAATACAAATACTGTCCTAACTTACCTCCTGATGATGGATGAGTGGGATTCACATAATGAAAAGAAAAAGAAATTGTTAATGTGTAGACCAATGTTCTCTAACATGGATTGCAATATGATGAGTGCACATATGGTATAGTATCAGCTCCTTCAAAAAGCACCATTATAATGAGGTGGTGGTGCATCAAGGCACAATGGATTTTGTTGGTTTCTGGTATAGTCTAATTATGGACCCTTATGTCCAGCTGAAAAGGGCTGAGCACAGGACAGTCCAACAAAGAAATTATTAAAACATTAATACATGACGATTAAACATGTCTGTTCTATCATCATCTGCAGGCTTGGTGATGGTCAAAGCAGTACGTACGTACATTATCAATAAGCAAATACTTTTTACTGGTTTCTTTGGTTTGACATACTTTTTGAGCACTCTAAATGAAAGCTACTCAATCATCAATCCACATGCATAACTTACCAACTGATGATGGACAAGTGGAATTCACAGATGTCATATGCAGGAAAGAAACAAAGGCTATTAACAAGTATATAAGACACTCAAGTATATTTTAACACCCAGTCCATTTGGATAAGTACTATTCACATACATGTATTGAACAAATATAGGATTGATGTAATTATGCAGCCTGTTATAATGAACCTGTCACTATTGGTACTTATGGACCACTCTATATACAAACTACTCAATCATCAATACAAATACTGTCCACATGCATAACTTACCCACTGATGATGGATGAGTGGGATTCACATAATGAAAAGAAAGAGAAATTGTCAATGTGTAGACCAATGTTCTCTAGCATAAAAACATGGATGGCAAGAAACAAAGGCTATTACCAAGTATATAAGACACTCAGGTATAATTTAACACTAAGTCCATTCATATATTCTACTCACATTCATGATTGCATGAACAAATATAGGATTGATGTAATTATGCAGCCAGTTATTAAAGAACCTGATGAATGATTTATATGTAGTCACTACCTGCCCCATTGCTACTTATAGATCACTCTATACACAAACTACTCAATCATCAATACAAATACTGTCCACATGCATAACTTATGCCCTGATGATGGATGAATGGGATTCACATAATGAAAAAAAAAGAGAAATTGTTAATGTGTTGTCCAGTGTTTTTTTGTACTTCCCCAGCATATAAATGAATAACAGACGTTATTAACGATTTAACATACAAATAGGTAATACTCTTTATTGCACATGACATTCCCATAAAAATGTTATTAACACATGAATAAACATGTCTGTTCTTCCCATAGCAGCAGTTGATATGTAGTCACCACCTCCCCATTACTACTTTTATACCACTCTACATACAAACTACTCTCCTCATTACAAATACCACTAATGTTGTAAACCCTCAGCATGTATATGTACATGGCATGGACTAGACAATATGGAAGATAGCACCTTGCACTTATGCAATACAATGAATACAATGTATTTGGATCAACCCTTCTTCTTCTGCTTGTTAGTACTTCACCACACCCTACATCACTCACTTTGTTCACATCAGCTCCTGCCTTTACAAGGATCTCCACCACAGCTGTATGACCATTTAGAGCTGCCACATACAGTGGTGTCCACTACATATGGGAGGTGAGGGTAAAGAAAAGCAGTGCAATACACATACATCAATGAGGTGACAACATGTGGAATTAAACAATGCACTGATTGTTGTTCACATTCACATCAGATGGAACAAAATCTAGTGGCAATGAGCATGGAAACTACAAGCATGAGAACAAAACCAATTCTTTGGTCTCATTAATACTGTCAGACTGTAGTATTGGACTCTTCCATTATGCATGTTCCAAGGGACTATTGATTTCCAATCCTCTATGCAAACAATAATCTTGTAAAATAAAAACATTCTCTGTGAAAAGTTGGTGACATATAGGAGAAGCCAGTAGAGGTGTTAAAAGGGAGGAAACAGGGGACTAATAACATAATAGTCCAATATTTTGCACACAAGGGGTGAGGTGATGGTGACATCAAAAGCAGCAGGGTGGCCTCTGTCCCAGAACAAGGATGTCTGCTGGGCGAGAGTTGATGTTCTCTCTGCTCAAGCAGTAACCGACCTCTATCTTCACAGAGAGGTGACCCCGGTGACAGAATCCTGCAAGGATGTCCCACAGGAAGTTGTGCCGAGTGACCACGAAACCTCCATGCCTACAAGAAACTGCATGATGTCCTAGGGGATCAAGGACCGTGTCCGGGCAAAAAGGGCAACAGGAACCTCCTGCTGTGTTCAGACCAAGCCACCATCTGATACCCATCTGCATTCTGCTGAATCCAAAGGTAAGTTCAAACTTGGGGAGAGAATAGTAGATATCCAAGAACCTGTAAAGGGGGCTGAAACTGAAAGTAGACGTGCCTTATTAACTTGGGAGGAGGACAGTAAAGATTGAAAAGCGAGCCCACCCACCTTCTTAGACAAGCTACTTTGAGGTGGAGGAGAAGCAAGTATCGCCTCAATTGTGACAGCATCCTGGGGAGACATCTGGGAGTTGAAACAGGTAACTGCCTGCTGCAAGTGAACGTTATCAAGATTATCAAACCTTGAAGCAGCCAAAGAGGAGATGAAAGCCCTGATAACGAACGAAGACCAAAACCTCCCATACTGGGACTGAGTTGAGCCTGTGTCCAATTGGGATCAGGGATGTCTACAGTTGTTTCAAGTGGTTTTAATTTCATCATAGCTGTCACGCTATTAAAAATTAGAAATTAAAAACGTATCAAACAAGTAATAAAATCATTCTCTGTGAGAAAGTTGGTGCCATATAGGAGAAGCCAACAGTGGTGTAAAAAGGGAGGAAACAAGGGTCTAATAATAAAGGAAGATATAATAGTCCTATATATTGCACACAAAATAATGTTCTAAAAATGGGCGAGTTTAGATTTTTCCTTTTCATTTGAACCTTGTTTCCTCCCTTTTTAGACCACTATTGGCCTTCCAATCCTATACACCAACTTTCTCACAGAGAATTTTTTTATTACTTGTTTCATGCGTTTTTAATTTCTTCATGAGATGAGATAGCATCTACACAATTTTGAAATAAGACCCCTACGGCAGTACGCATCTTTCGGGACTGGACATCTGGGTCTTGTATTAGCAAATCGCGGACAGTTTTGAACAATTACATGTACATGGCTGATGAAGCAGATCAGCCTCATAGCTGTCACTCTCATAGTCCTTCTTTCCTGGATCAGCCTCGTAGCTGACACCTTCTTTATGGGATTCGCTTTTCTCGTGGGCTTAAGCCTTGTTGATTTCTTCAAACAGATGACTATTAATAACCAACGTAAAGGGTAGGTGTGGGTTACCATATGTTGGTGAATAACGTAGTAGGTGTATGGCCTGGGTACCAGATTGTTTTGTATATCAAGCTGTGTATACCTCATTAGGTACTAATCGCTTTTTAATTACACCCAATGGGTCTTATATACTAAAGATAAAATGCTCAAACGATTGGTGCTGTTAAGGTTGTTGGACAACAATTCTAGCTAGAGTTCTTCGTGGTGGAAGGAAGAAGAAGGAGAAGAAGAAAAATGGTGGCAAATAACAGTTGTGACAGAGTGGGAGATGTGGCACAAGTATTTATGTTCTCTGTTATGACACAGAACCATCGCAAAACTGTGTGTTTGACTGAAGGTTGAATGGAAGTGAGGCCTATGCCCAGGGGATGTTCCCCCTCAGGGGTTATTTAGCACTCTCCTATCCTTATGAGAGCATCAATTAATTGACAATCATATGTTCAATGAACAAAGATCTGGTTGCAGTAATAAGCTCCATGATTGCTTTTGAAGTAAACAAGTTCAGTTATGTAAACTTAAAAAATGACCAACATTGACTGCTTATGATAGCATTAAATGTATGATATTACTAACTGCCCTACTGTAGTATAAAAGGTTACATGCATAAAACTAAACAGCCATAAAAATGTGATATACCTCCCCATACTCAACATACACATGTACATACCTCCCCATACCCAACATACACATGTACATATCTCCCCATACCCAACATACACATGTACATACCTCCCCATACTCAACATACACATGTACATACCTCCCTATACTCAACATACACATGTACATACCTCCCCATACTCAACATACACATGTACATACCTCTGCATATTCAACATACACATGTACATACCTCCCTATACTCAACATACACATGTACATACCTCCCCATACTCAACATACACATGTACATACCTTCCTATACTCAACATCCACACCAACACCACGTGACAGGAGCTGTTGGACAGCTCTCACATCTCCAGTCCTGCATGCTTCAACTAGCTGTAGTGGACAAATGTACACATATGAAAATGAAGTACTATAACACATATCCTAACCATGATCATTTGAGCCATAATTGATGGTCACATCTTATCTGCCCAGCACTTGACATCTACTAAGTTAGTTAGATTTAGTTAGTTAGATTAAACAAATGCCAATAACAATGAAAAGTTATACTAACAATAATGCGCCTGTCATTGTAACATGGGTACCCACCCCATTGGGGCCAATGACGGGATTTGACCTTTATTAAATCAAATGCCCCACTGTTGGGGATTAATAACCGGTCAAATTGCCCGTCCACCCACGCGTGTTTTGGTATCGGGCGATCGATCCTGCTATAAATTCTTGTATGTGTTTTGATGGATTGTACACAACACTGCGCTGTGTCGGCGCTCGATCTGCATGTTGCGTTGTTCGAATACCTCCTGCTATTTTCTCTCGATCGACGAATGGTCGATCGATCGATCATCAATCACTGTCCATTGTTATGTCCAATACACACAAGAGCCTTCTTTATAGCCTCCGTACTAGCACTAGAACTGGTAGACATCTTTGTTTTATCTCACCGATCTCGATCCGCCTCTTCCATGTCAAATGCCCGTCTATAGCCAAACGAAACAACCACAATCCAATTAGCGGTGTCAAATCCCGTACTAATCCCGACATGGGCCCCAATGGGGGGGGTACCCATGTTACAATGACAGGTGCATAAATCAAACGACAGAAGTAGTAGAAAGGCTGGGGAAGAGGTATTTGAAAGTGCATATAGTTAGGCGTAAC
The DNA here is from genome assembly GCA_963681505.1 of Eunapius fragilis. NCBI lineage: Eukaryota > Metazoa > Porifera > Demospongiae > Spongillida > Spongillidae > Eunapius > Eunapius fragilis. The sequence continues at coordinate 8,028,194 of OY811973.1, read as the reverse complement.
CTGACCTTTGCGAGGTCAGGCTACACAACCAATTCTTGAAACGCCGTGACGTGAGCGGTACCCAACTTTGGCGTAACGTTAGCGTACACGGGCCCGTAACAGTGCAAGTAAATGAATAATGATACGTTATTCATTTAACAGGGCTATTACGGTCCCGTAAACGCTAACGTTACGCCAAAGTTGGGTACCGCTCACGTTACGGGCGGGATAAGAATTGGTTGTGTACGCCTAACTAAGCTAGTACTACTAAGGTCATGAAGTTCTTCAGGGGAGTAAGAAGGCTTCGGCGTATTTTATTGGGTAGTACAAGTATGCCTTGAAATAAACGAATTCTAATTTGAATTAGGCGTGGTTGCTGGAAGCCTGGAAGACATAGGAGGTTATATTAGCCCCTTGCCTTCACTGCGATCAATTCACGTTCTACGGTCACGTGTATCTAATAAGCCTACGCATGAAATTTAATATTTTGTCGAGAAACCTAATACATACCTGTACAGCGGACATTCACTTTGTTATCCCGGACAAGTTCGTCGTGTTATACTCCACTAGTTCTGCTCCCCACGCGTTGCTGGTTTTAGTCGCGTGAGTATCAATGAATCGAAGTTATACCAGAGATATACTAACATATCAGTTGAGTTGCAAAGTCCATCTCTGGATTGCGTTAGTTGTACTAACTCGCCATATCAGTAGTACTGTATTTTTTGGATCGGTCAGTCTCTCGGTTAGTCTATGCAAGATCCCAAAGTACTAGTAAGTCGACCTCTAGATTGCGTCCGCCACACCCCCCCCCCCCCCCCCCCCCCCCCCCCCCCTTTTTTTCGATGTAACAGTTCTCGGGAAATGACGGCTTGCGTTTCGATTTAATGGTTATAACTATGCAAAACTAGGATGTTTTTTAATATGCCCTAAAATGTTGGCAGCAATGTGCAAGTAGCACTAGGGCACGAAAGAACTGATATGTCGTCTAGCTACACTGATGCTCCCTTTAGTAGAGCTCTAACACTTATGATATTGGAAGAATTCATTGTAATAAGCTAGTGCCATTATAATCAGGTGCATACTTGTGCGCTGTACACAATACAGTAAATTTTCCACGGCTTAAAATTACAAAGAAACTAACTCATTTCAGTAAAAGAAAATTTTTTGACGACCATGTCAATACGGGTGCAGTCCACTTCAGGGTCATGAGGGTCAGGCTGCATGGTGAAGCCAGGGTCATGAAGGTCAGGTCACATGGTGAAGCCAGGGTCATGTGGGTCAGGTCACATGGTGAAGCCAGGGTCACAACGGTCAGGTCACATGGTGAAGCCAGAGTCATGAGGGTCAGGTCACATGGTGAAGCCAGGGTCATGAGGGTCAGGCCGCATGGTGAAGCCAGGGTCATGAGGGTCAGGTCACATGGTGAAGCCAGGGTCATGAGGGTCAGGACGCATGGTGAAGCCAGGGTCATGAGGGTCAGGTCACATGGTGAAGCCAGGGTCATGAGGGTCAGGTCACATGGTGAAGCCAGGGTCACGAGGGTCAGGTCACATGGTGAAGCCAGGGTCACGAGGGTCAGACCACATGGTGAAGCCAGGGTCATGTGGGTCAGGTCGCATGGTGAAGCCAGGGTCATGAGGGTCAGGAAGCATGGTGAAGCCAGGGTCACGAGGGTCAGACCACATGGTGAAGCCAGGGTCATGAGGGTCAGGTCACATGGTGAAGCCAGGGTCATGAGGGTCAGGTCACATGGTGAAGCCAGGGTCACGAGGGTCAGACCACATGGTGAAGCCAGGGTCACGAGGGTCAGACCACATGGTGAAGCCAGGGTCATGAGGGTCAGGTCACATGGTGAAGCCAGGGTCATGAGGGTCAGGTCACATGGTGAAGCAAGAGTCATGAGGGTCAGGTCACATGGTGAAGCCAGGGTCACGAGGGTCAGGTCACATGGTGAAGCCAGGGTCACGAGGGTCAGGTCACATGGTGAAGCCAGGGTCACGAGGGTCAGACCACATGGTGAAGCCAAGGTCATGTGGGTCAGGTCGCATGGTGAAGCCAGGGTCATGAGGGTCAGGCTGCATGGTGAAGCCAGGGTCATGAGGGTCAGGTCACATGGTGAAGCCAGGGTCATGAGGGTCAGGTCACATGGAGAAGCCAGTCATGAGGGTCAGGTCACATGGTGAAGCCAGGGTCATGAGGGTAAGGTCACATGGTGAAGCCAGGGTCATGAGGGTAAGGTCACATGGTGAAGCCAGTCATGAGGGTCAGGTCACGTGGAGAAGCCAGTCATGAGGGTCAGGTCACATGGTGAAGCCAGGTCATGAGGGTCAGGTCACATGGTGAAGCCAGGGTCATGAGGGTAAGGTCACATGGTGAAGCCAGTCATGAGGGTCAGGTCACGTGGTGAAGCCAGGGTCATGAGGGTCAGGCCACATGGTGAAGCCAGGGTCATGAGGGTCAGGCTGCATGGTGAAGCCAGGGTCATGAGGGTCAGGCCGCATGGTGAAGCCAGGGTCATGAGGGTAAGGTCACATGGTGAAGCCAGGGTCATGAGGGTAAGGTCACATGGTGAAGCCAGTCATGAGGGTCAGGTCACGTGGAGAAGCCAGTCATGAGGGTCAGGTCACATGGTGAAGCCAGGGTCATGAGGGTCAGGTCACATGGTGAAGCCAGGGTCATGAGGGTAAGGTCACATGGTGAAGCCAGTCATGAGGGTCAGGTCACGTGGTGAAGCCAGGGTCATGAGGGTCAGGCCACATGGTGAAGCCAGGGTCATGAGGGTCAGGCTGCATGGTGAAGCCAGGGTCATGAGGGTCAGGCCGCATGGTGAAGCCAGGGTCATGAGGGTCAGGTCACATGGTGAAGCCAGGGTCATGAGGGTCAGGCCACGTGGTGAAGCCAGGGTCATGAGGGTCAGGCTGCATGGTGAAGCCAGAGTCGTGAGGGTCAGGCCGCACGGTGAAGCCAGGATCACGAGGGTCAGGTCACATGGTGAAGCCAGGGTCATGAGGGTCAGGTCACATGGTGAAGCCAGGGTCACGAGGGTCAGACCACATGGTGAAGCCTGGGTAATGAGGGTCAGGCTGCATGGTGAAGCCAGGGTCATGAGGGTCAGGTCACATGGTGAAGCCAGGGTCATGAGGGTAAGGTCACATGGTGAAGCCAGTCATGAGGGTCAGGTCGCATGGTGAAGCCAGGGTCATGAGGGTCAGGCTGCATGGTGAAGCCAGTCATGAGGGTCAGGCCACATGGTGAAGCCAGGGTCATGAGGGTCAGGTCACATGGTGAAGCCAGGGTCATGTGGGTCAGGTCGCATGGTGAAGCCAGGGTCATGAGGGTCAGGCTGCATGGTGAAGCCAGGGTCATGAGGGTCAGGTCACATGGTGAAGCCAGGGTCATGAGGGTAAGGTCACATGGTGAAGCCAGTCATGAGGGTCAGGTCGCATGGTGAAGCCAGGGTCATGAGGGTCAGGCTGCATGGTGAAGCCAGGGTCATGAGGGTCAGGTCACATGGTGAAGCCAGGGTCATGAGGGTAAGGTCACATGGTGAAGCCAGTCATGAGGGTCAGGCCACATGGTGAAGCCAGGGTCATGAGGGTCAGGCTGCATGGTGAAGCCAGGGTCATGAGGGTCAGGTCACATGGTGAAGCCAGGGTCATGAGGGTCAGGCCGCATGGTGAAGCCAGGGTCATGAGGGTAAGGTCACATGGTGAAGCCAGTCATGAGGGTCAGGCCACATGGTGAAGCCAGGGTCATGAGGGTCAGGCTGCATGGTGAAGCCAGGATCACGAGGGTCAGGTCACATGGTGAAGCCAGGGTCATGAGGGTCAGGTCACATGGTGAAGCCAGGGTCACGAGGGTCAGACCACATGGTGAAGCCTGGGTAATGAGGGTCAGGCTGCATGGTGAAGCCAGGGTCATGAGGGTCAGGTCACATGGTGAAGCCAGGGTCATGAGGGTAAGGTCACATGGTGAAGCCAGTCATGAGGGTCAGGTCGCATGGTGAAGCCAGGGTCATGAGGGTCAGGCTGCATGGTGAAGCCAGTCATGAGGGTCAGGCCACATGGTGAAGCCAGGGTCATGAGGGTCAGGTCACATGGTGAAGCCAGGGTCATGTGGGTCAGGTCGCATGGTGAAGCCAGGGTCATGAGGGTCAGGCTGCATGGTGAAGCCAGGGTCATGAGGGTCAGGTCACATGGTGAAGCCAGGGTCATGAGGGTAAGGTCACATGGTGAAGCCAGTCATGAGGGTCAGGTCGCATGGTGAAGCCAGGGTCATGAGGGTCAGGCTGCATGGTGAAGCCAGGGTCATGAGGGTCAGGTCACATGGTGAAGCCAGGGTCATGAGGGTAAGGTCACATGGTGAAGCCAGTCATGAGGGTCAGGCCACATGGTGAAGCCAGGGTCATGAGGGTCAGGCTGCATGGTGAAGCCAGGGTCATGAGGGTCAGGTCACATGGTGAAGCCAGGGTCATGAGGGTCAGGCCGCATGGTGAAGCCAGGGTCATGAGGGTCAGGTCACATGGTGAAGCCAGGGTCACAACGGTCAGGCCGCACGGTGAAGCCAGGGTCATGAGGGTCAGGTCACATGGTGAATGAAGCCAGGGTCATGAGGGTCAGGCCACATGGTGAAGCCAAGGTCATGAGGGTCAGGTCACATGGTGAAGCCAGGGTCATGAGGGTCAGGCCGCACGGTGAAGCCAGGGTCATGAGGGTCAGGTCACATGGTGAATGAAGCCAGGGTCATGAGGGTCAGGCCACATGGTAAAGCCAGGGTCATGAGGGTCAGGCCGCATGGTGAAGCCAGGGTCATGAGGGTCAGGTCACATGGTGAAGCCAGGGTCATGAGGGTCAGGCTGCATGGTAAAGCCAGGGTCATGAGGGTCAGGCCACATGGTGAAGCCAAGGTCATGTGGGTCAGGTCGCATGGTGAAGCCAGGGTCATGAGGGTCAGGCTGCATGGTGAAGCCAGGGTCATGAGGGTCAGGTCACATGGTGAAGCCAGGGTCATGAGGGTCAGGTCACATGGTGAAGCCAGGGTCATGAGGGTCAGGCTGCATGGTGAAGCCAGGGTCATGAGGGTCAGGTCACATGGTGAAGCCAGGGTCATGAGGGTCAGGCCACATGGTGAAGCCAGGGTCATAAGGGTCAGGCCGCATGAAGCCAGGTCATGAGGGTCAGGCCACATGGTGAAGCCAGGGTCATAAGGGTCAGGCCGCATGAAGCCAGGGTCATGAGGGTCAGGCCACATGGTAAAGCCAGGGTCATGAGGGTCAGGTCATGTGGTGAAGCCAGGGTCATGAGGGTCAGGTCACATGGTGAAGCCAGAGTCATGAGGGTCAGGCCACATGGTGAAGCCTGGGTCATGAGGGTCAGGTCACATGGTGAAGCCAGGGTCATGAGGGTCAGGCCGCATGGTGAAGCCAGGGTCATGAGGGTCAGGTCACATGGTGAAGCCAGGGTCATGAGGGTCAGGCTGCATGGTGAAGCCAGGGTCATGAGGGTCAGGTCACATGGTGAAGCCAGGGTCATGAGGGTCAGGTCACATGGTGAAGCCAGGGTCATGAGGGTCAGGCTGCATGGTAAAGCCAGGGTCATGAGGGTCAGGCTGCATGGTGAAGCCAGGGTCATGAGGGTCAGGCTGCATGGTAAAGCCAGGGTCATGAGGGTCAGGCTGCATGGTGAAGCCAGGGTCATGAGGGTCAGGCCACATGGTGAAGCCAGGGTCATGAGGGTCAGGCTGCATGGTAAAGCCAGGGTCATGAGGGTCAGGCTGCATGGTGAAGCCAGGGTCATGAGGGTCAGGTCACATGGTGAAGCCAGGGTCATGAGGATCAGGTCACGTGGTAAAGCCAGGGTCATGAGGGTCAGGCCACATGGTGAAGCCAGGGTCATGAGGGTCAGGTCACATGGTGAAGCCAGGGTCATGAGGGTCAGGCCGCATTATGCAGTAGCTGAGCTTAATGGCAGAATGTATTGGGTCTATTTCCTCAATGAGGTTCTTTCAGCTGTCGGAGGTTTTTCCCGAGGAAGGTGTAGTCTACTTCCTCTAAATAGCACCCATTTGGCCCCTCCCACAGACTGGTACACATGCACACACCACATATCCATGCAGTCATTGTTGTTGTGTCTAAATGTGATGTATAAGCTACAGGGTCATGAGGGTCAGGCCGCATGGTGAAGCCAGGGTCATGAGGGTCAGGTCACATGGTGAAGCCAGGGTCATGTATAAGCTAGTTGGGATGGACGTGTTTTGTGTTGTGCAGTCGACGAACACCAATGTTAAATGTTGTCATTGTGGTCGTCTTGTATGAGCATGGAGGCAGGAGCCTCCCACATTGTATGGTAAGTTCCCCTCTCTACAAGTTGCTAGGCACACTTGTCTAAAGCTGCTTTGATTGGTTCATTCAATCATGTTTTTTTGTAGTGAACTGTCTATATACGTGGTAGCTAAATATGGCAATGAACTTTACCACACAATATATAACAAGTAAATAAAAACATTCTCTAACCCTATATTTAGCCCAGTCACATTTAGGCAGCGCACGCCTGAGAAAATGGGCTAAATATAGGCCTATTTCAATTTTCCAGTAACATTTCTGTCACACTTGTTTCCGTGCTTTTTACACCAACATTGTCAATCCTATATGCCCACCAACTTGCTCGTTAGAGAATGTTTTTATTTACTTGTTTCATAAGTTTTTTTTTCTCCGTGTCAAAGAACGTATAAACTTTTACAATAAGACTTTAATAATTAAAGCAATAAATTATAGAACACATAGTTAATTAATAATGATAAATATAATTGTTGTTAATATAATTAATTATAGTTCCACGTCCTCGGCCTCTTCTCCCTCCTCTTCCTCTTCTCCCCCCCCCCCCCCCCGTCTTGGATATGGCCATGCGGGTGGCGGGGGCAGGAAAAAAGGCGGGGGCAGCATTGGGGGGAGCAGTGGCGGGGGCAGCGCTACTGCTGGTAGCGCTGGCGGGGGCAGCGGTGCTGCTGGTAGTGCTGGCGGGGGCAGCGGTGCTGCTGGTAGTGCTGGCGGGGGCAGCGGTGCTGCTGGTAGCGCTGGCGGGGGCAGCAATGCAAAAAGCATTGTTTACTTCACTGAGAAGCTCACTATCCCTAAGAATTCCTTTTTCAAGACTCACTCCATACTCTGCTAGTGTGCGAGAGTTGGGCTCAAACAGGGAGTAACTATATGGGAGAAGATAGGGTTGCAGTACTTTTATTTTACCACACATTATGCCTTATACATGCATCAAAACATTTCACCAATTGCGCATTACATGAATTATTTCATTTTCATACAACTCAATTTTGGGTAACACTTCTGTACACACGTGCAGTGGACCTTTAAAACAACGTGACATGTACAAAGATTGACCTAACCCTTTACATGTACATGGGGGAACTTTTACTTGTGGGAAGCCTTACTGTACATCTGATAACAATTAAACACAGCTGCAGCAAAGGGTGGATGCGCATGACAGACTTGTACTATAAACACGTGTCTAGTCCTTTCTTCAACATCAGATAACTAATATACAATAATGTACAGACACAGATGCATGCACAAATACCTTTTGTACAAACATTGACCTTTACGTGTACAAGGAAACTGGGAAGCCTTACTGTACATCTGATAATACGGTAAGCAGGCATACAAGAAATGTGTTAATGCAGGGAAGCCATGAGCCACGTGCAAAGCAGCCCTTAGATTTTAAATGCTACATACAGCATGCTATAACATACCTTTGGGTGGTAGTTCTACGACCCTTCCAATACCGACTCCTTCTAGCTGCCTTAATGGTAGCTGAATTGCCCCTGTATATCCGCCTTTTAGCAGCACGGTTCTCCTCGACGCCCTCTTGATATCGCTGCCTTTTAGCAGCACGGTTCTCCTCGACGCCCTCTTGATATCGCTGCCTTTTAGCAGCACGGTTCTCCTCGACGCCCTCTTGATATCGCTGCCTTTTAGCAGTACGCTTTTTACAGCATTTGCGTTGTAGGTGTCGCGTACAGAGGCCTTCTTCTTTTCAGGGTCGGCCTTGTAGCGCGCTCGGGCTTTAGCCTTGTTCTCTTGTGATAAAATATCTTCTCGTTTTTGGAGGTATTCCGCTCGTTGCTTAGATCTCTTCTTTTGATTACGCGAAGGCATTTTTAGAAAAACAACTTCACTAGCCAAAGTAAGGATAACGACTAAACTGCGATAGGAACACCAAATAAATTTAGTGCCTGTTGGAGTATTTATACTCCCTAAAATTATACATTTTATTAAGAACTTGCTAGAACTTGCTAGATGGCCATAGAACTTGCAACAAAATAGGGTATTTCTCGCTGTAATTTCTTTCTAGATGTGATATGTTTCCAAATGACATGCTAGGATAACGTGCCGGTAAATTCTGAAGAGATTGGTACTATTGTCGTTCTTTAAAACCGTTCGTAGCTCGAGTTATACCTTCCTAAGGAAGACGACGACGACGACGACGAACAATTTTTTTGGGAATGGGCACGAGAAGCAGGTTCTTTGTTTGTCTGGAAGCGCATAGTTTAATGACATGAAACTAGCATGAAAAAGTAGATCTTGGTGTTGTCGTTCGATTGCTGCAACGAGATAAGTGATCCGTTTCTCCGTTGTCCCTCCCGACGCGATTTAAAATTTTTAATGACATTCATCATTCCTCAATCAATCCTATATTGACGCAGGTTCAGATCTATGTTGAAAAAGTACAAAACTTTTAACAAAGGCAGAATAGTCTAGAAGTCTTGTCATTGAATCAGATCTATCTTAATTCTATGAAGTACAGAAAACTGGAATATGGTACTATTCCCACCAACCTTTGCTAGCCTGTGGCTCGTATTTGGAACTCACTACCTAGTGATATGTTAGAGTTCAAACCTCCAAGCAGTCCCTACACCACTGTTCTGTCTTTCACATGTCTACTAACTTACCTTTTAAAATTAAATTGTTCATTATTCATTGCATAATAAATATTTATCTGCGCAAGCATCACGTTGCCCAGGGGTAATGTAACCATGGTCCCAATAATCAAGTTTTGAAAAATGTTTGGAATACACATTGTAATGATTAAAACTGAAGGTGTCTTATTCAGAGTGTTGAATTTCATGTTCCTGATATCAGACCATATATTGGGATCCTCCTTGTGGCCGCATACCTGGATCCTCTAGACTTTCTGACAGCAAACTACAGTCACAACAAAGCCATCTGTTGGCCGACTGCACGTCACACAGTAGTAGTGTCCATTGTTCTTTTCCTTGAAAATACGGACACATACTTCCTCCTGCTCAACACTGCATGCTTTCAATCGTACTACTGGCAAATCATCGCGCCATCGATTTCAACAATGAATAGCTTAAATAACGGTGACAAGCGGTGACGAATGCAACGTCAAAAATCAAGAAAGAGGACAGGTGGGGAAGTAAAGAGTTGTGTTCATCACATGCCTGTTAATCGATCTTTTAGTTATAGTACAATGAAAAATACAAGCCATCAATGTGCGTTACCCTTGGGGAACATTCGTTCCCCAAGGGTAACGCGTGACCATTTAAACATTAAGGGTAGTGTGCAGTTGCTGGTGAAGGAGTGTGAAGTGTTAATTGAGGGGTACATAGTGCTGGTGGGGTGTTAATGGAGGAGTACATAGTGCTAGTGGGTGTTAATGGAGGGGTACATAGTGCTGGTGGGTGTTAATGGAGGAGTACATAGTGCTAGTGGGTGTTAATGGAGGGGTACATAGTGCTGGTGGAGTGTTAATGGAGGGGTACATAGTGCTGGTGGGGTGTTGCTAACACAACAGTAACATTTCACTCAGTGATTGGTAAAATGAAGGCCTTGTTACAACACTTGTGTCCAACACAACTATGCACTTTCATCTTTTATATACAGTGCACACTTGGTCCCCAGACCTAGCTCAGAGAGGAGTGGACCCGCATCAGGCGTGCAGCAAAGCTCCTTACGAGGAAAGTTTGACATCAGCGTGAAGTCGTAAGACACATCTGGACAACTGTGAGCAAAGTTATATACTCCCTGATGAACGGAAGGAAAGAAGGAGCAAGAAGGGGAGGGGAGGAGGGAGAGGGGGAGGAGGGAGAGGGAAGAAAAGGAATAAGGTGAAAAGGAAACGTAGGGAAGAGCAATCACACCTAATCAGCTGGTACAGGTTGTGACATCACAATATGAAGCCCTCTAAATTCAGGTGTAACTTCAATTTGCACATCCATGAAGTAATTCATATTAAATGTTTGTAATGAGCTTGATTAACCAAACAGTTTGTATGCTACTTTGTGGGAATCTTATGCCAGAACATTACAGCAAACACACCAAATGTTAGCGCCCTAACTAAAAGGTATTTACTGCTTTTAAATGGAGCTATAGCTACAAGCTTTGAATAGAGAAAGTTCAGGTCACATACATGTACATAGAACATAAAAAAGGATTGGCCAATTTGATTAAACAAGACATGCACAACTGCCCACCCACCTATCACCACACCTCCCCACCTATCACCACACCTCCCACCTATCACCTTACTCCCCACCTATCACCACACTTCCACCTATCACCACACCACCCACCTATCACCACAACATCCACCTATCACCACACCATCCACCTATCACCACACACCACTTATCACAAGAAGTTGACAAATCAAGGTTATAAATATAGTGTGTGTGTATCATATGCTAAAAACAACAGGTTCTGAGGGGGCGGGGCATGTACACCACTATTGTGATATAGCTGCAACAACAGACACCACCAATATCTCTCCCTCCCTCTCTCCCTTTGACCCCTCCCCCCTCCCTTGGCCACACCTCCAGCTTATCAGACCCTCTGAACCTTCTCTCCAGTCTCTCTCCACTTGGTACCCGGATCACCACATGGATCACATCAGCATCAGTTGGGAGGGGCTCAGTGGGTATCAGGCTGGCCCTATGGGAACGTCTGGACGCTGATTCCTACAAACAAAGACACAAAATATCTTCTTCTCCTCCTCCTCCCCTCTCCTCTCCTCCTCCCTCCTCAGTTCCTCCATTCTCTTCTTCTCCTTTTCCCTGTCAGCGTTCAAAGATGCCTCGTACACACGATCTTGTTTGTCACAAATGCTTTGGTCTATTGAGTAACGGGACCTTCAGAAAAAAGGTTACATGTAGTATAACTTGCAATTCATGATGTCATCTGTACATTCAATGTAGCCATAAATTCAGTGGGGACCAGGAGCATTGAGATATTGTAACACTGTCAGGTACATTGGCATCAGTTCAGACCAATACTGAGAGTGGAATGTCTGACATGACATTACATCACCACCCTTCACCACTGTTTTACGTCACCACCCTTCACCACTGTTCTACATCCCCACCCTTCACCACTGTTCTACGTCACCACCCTTCACCACTGTTTTACGTCACCACCCTTCACCACTGTTCTACATCACCACCCTTCACCACTGTTCTACATCACCACCCTTCACCACTGTTCTACATCACCACCCTTCACCACTGTTCTACATCACCACCCTTCACCACTGTTCTACATCACCACCCTTCACCACTGTTCTACATCACCACCCTTCACCACTGTTCTACGTCACCACCCTTCACCACTGTTCTACGTCACCACCTTTCATCCCTGTTCTACATCACCACCCTTCACCACTGTTCTACATCACCACCCTTCATCCCTGTTCTACATCACCACCCTTCATCCCTGTTCTACATCACCACCCTTCATCCCTGTTCTACATCACCACCCTTCATCCCTGTTCTACATCACCACCCTTCATCCCTGTTCTACATCACCACCCTTCATCCCTGTTCTACATCACCACCCTTCATCCCTGTTCTACATCACCACCCTTCATCCCTGTTCTACATCACCACCCTTCATCCCTGTTCTACATCACCACCCTTCATCCCTGTTCTACATCACCACCCTTCATCCCTGTTCTACATCACCACCCTTCATCCCTGTTCTACATCATCACCCTTCATCCCTGTTCTACATCACCACCCTTCTTCCCTGTTCTACATCACCACCCTTCATCCCTGTTCTACATCACCACCCTTCATCCCTGTTCTACATCACCACCTTTCATCCCTGTTCTACATCACCACCCTTCATCACTGTTCTACATCACCACCCTTCATCACTGTTCTACATCACCACCCTTCATCCCTGTTCTACATCACCACCCTTCATCCCTGTTCTACATCACCACCCTTCATCCCTGTTCTACATCACCACCTTTCATCCCTGTTCTACATCACCACCCTTCACCACTGTTCTACATCACCACCCTCCATCACTGTTCTACATCACCACCCTTCATCCCTGTTCTACATCACCACCCTTCATCACTGTTCTACATCACCACCCTTCACCACTGTTCTACATCACCACCCTTCATCCCTGTTCTACATCACCACCCTTCATCCCTGTTCTACATCACCACCCTTCATCCCTGTTCTACATCACCACCTTTCATCCCTGTTCTACATCACCACCCTTCACCACTGTTCTACATCACCACCCTTCATCACTGTTCTACATCACCACCTTTCATCCCTGTTCTACATCACCACCCTTCATCACTGTTCTACATCACCACCCTTCATCACTGTTCTACATCACCACCCTTCATCCCTGTTCTACATCACCACCCTTCATCCCTGTTCTACATCACCACCCTTCATCCCTGTTCTACATCACCACCTTTCATCCCTGTTCTACATCACCACCCTTCACCACTGTTCTACATCACCACCCTTCATCACTGTTCTACATCACCACCCTTCACCACTGTTCTACATCACCACCCTTCATCCCTGTTCTACATCACCACCCTTCATCCCTGTTCTACATCACCACCCTTCACCACTGTTCTACATCACCACCGTTCATCCCTGTTCTACATCACCACCCTTCATCCCTGTTCTACATCACCACCCTTCATCCCTGTTCTACATCACCACCCTTCATCCCTGTTCTACATCACCACCCTTCATCCCTGTTCTACATCACCACCCTTCATCCCTGTTCTACATCACCACCCTTCACCACTGTTCTACATCACCACCCTTCACCACTGTTCTACATCACCACCCTTCACCACTGTTCTACATCACCACCCTTCATCACTGTTCTACATCACCACCCTTCACCACTGTTCTACATCACCACCCTTCACCACTGTTCTACATCACCACCCTTCATCCCTGTTCTACATCACCACCCTTCACCACTGTTCTACATCACCACCTTTCATCCCTGTTCTACATCACCACCCTTCACCACTGTTCTACATCACCACCCTTCACCACTGTTCTACATCACCACCCTTCACCACTGTTCTACATCACCACCCTTCATCCCTGTTTTACATCACCACCCTTCATCACTGTTCTACATCACCACCCTTCATCCCTGTTCTACATCACCACCCTTCATCACTGTTCTACATCACCACCCTTCACCACTGTTCTACATCACCACCCTTCATCCCTGTTCTACATCACCACCCTTCATCCCTGTTCTACATCACCACCCTTCACCACTGTTCTACATCACCACCCTTCACCACTGTTCTACATCACCACCCTTCATCACTGTTCTACATCACCACCCTTCACCACTGTTCTACATCACCACCTTTCATCCCTGTTCTACATCACCACCCTTCACCACTGTTCTACATCACCACCCTTCACCACTGTTCTACATCACCACCCTTCACCACTGTTCTACATCACCACCATTCATCCCTGTTTTACATCACCACCCTTCATCACTGTTCTACATCACCACCCTTCATCCCTGTTCTACATCACCACCCTTCATCACTGTTCTACATCACCACCCTTCACCACTGTTCTACATCACCACCCTTCATCCCTGTTCTACATCACCACCCTTCATCCCTGTTCTACATCACCACCCTTCATCCCTGTTCTACATCACCACCTTTCATCCCTGGTCTACATCACCACCCTTCACCACTGTTCTACATCACCACCCTTCATCCCTGTTCTACATCACCACCCTTCATCCCTGTTCTACATCACCACCCTTCATCCCTGTTCTACATCACCACCTTTCATCCCTGTTCTACATCACCACCCTTCACCACTGTTCTACATCACCACCCTTCATCACTGTTCTACATCACCACCTTTCATCCCTGTTCTACATCACCACCCTTCATCACTGTTCTACATCACCACCCTTCATCACTGTTCTACATCACCACCCTTCATCCCTGTTCTACATCACCACCCTTCATCCCTGTTCTACATCACCACCCTTCATCCCTGTTCTACATCACCACCTTTCATCCCTGTTCTACATCACCACCCTTCACCACTGTTCTACATCACCACCCTTCATCACTGTTCTACATCACCACCCTTCATCCCTGTTCTACATCACCACCCTTCATCACTGTTCTACATCACCACCCTTCACCACTGTTCTACATCACCACCCTTCACCACTGTTCTACATCACCACCCTTCATCCCTGTTCTACATCACCACCCTTCACCACTGTTCTACATCACCACCGTTCATCCCTGTTCTACATCACCACCCTTCATCCCTGTTCTACATCACCACCCTTCATCCCTGTTCTACATCACCACCCTTCATCCCTGTTCTACATCACCACCCTTCATCCCTGTTCTACATCACCACCCTTCATCCCTGTTCTACATCACCACCCTTCACCACTGTTCTACATCACCACCCTTCACCACTGTTCTACATCACCACCCTTCACCACTGTTCTACATCACCACCCTTCACCACTGTTCTACATCACCACCCTTCACCACTGTTCTACATCACCACCCTTCACCACTGTTCTACATCACCACCCTTCACCACTGTTCTACATCACCACCCTTCACCACTCCTCTACATCACCACCCTTCACCACTGTTCTACATCACCACCCTTCACCACTGTTCTACATCACCACCCTTCACCACTGTTCTACATCACCACCCTTCACCACTGTTCTACATCACCACCCTTCACCACTGTTCTACATCACCACCCTTCACCACTGTTCTACATCACCACCCTTCACCACTGTTCTACATCACCACCCTTCACCACTGTTCTACGTCACCACCCTTCATCCCTGTTCTACATCACCACCCTTCATCCCTGTTCTACATCACCACCTTTCATCCCTGTTCTACATCACCACCCTTCATCCCTGTTCTACATCACCACCCTTCATCCCTGATCTACATCACCACCTTTCATCACTGTTCTACATCACCACCCTTCATCCCTGTTCTACATCACCACCTTTCATCCCTGTTCTACATCACCACCCTTCATCCCTGTTCTACATCACCACCCTTCACCACTGTTCTACATCACCACCCTTCACCACTGTTCTACATCACCACCCTTCACCACTGTTCTACGTCACCACCCTTCATCCCTGTTCTACATCACCACCCTTCATCCCTGTTCTACATCACCACCCTTCATCCCTGTTCTACATCACCACCCTTCATCCCTGTTCTATATCACCACCTTTCATCCCTGTTCTACATCACCACCTTTCATCCCTGTTCTACATCACCACCCTTCATCCCTGTTCAACATCACCACCCTTCATCCCTGTTCTACATCACCACCCTTCATCCCTGTTCTATATCACCACCTTTCATCCCTGTTCTACATCACCACCCTTCATCCCTGTTCAACATCACCACCCTTCATCCCTGTTCTACATCACCACCCTTCATCCCTGTTCTATATCACCACCCTTTTTCCCTGTTCTACATCACCACCCTTCATCCCTGTTCTACGTCACCACCCTTCATCCCTGTTCTACATCACCACCCTTCACCACTGTTCTACGTCACCACCCTTCACCACTGTTCTACATCACCACCCTTCATCCCTGTTCTACATCACCACCCTTCATCCCTGTTCTACATCACCACCCTTCACCACTGTTCTACATCACCACCCTTCACCACTGTTCTACATCACCACCCTTCACCACTCCTCTACATCACCACCCTTCATCCCTGTTCTACATCACCACCCTTCACCACTGTTCTACATCACCACCCTTCACCACTGTTCTACGTCACCACCCTTCACCACTCCTCTACATCACCACCCTTCACCACTGCTCTACATCACCACCCTTTACCACTGTTCTACATCACCACCCTTCACCACTCCTCTACATCACCACCCTTCATCCCTGTTCTACGTCACCACCCTTCACCACTGTTCTACATCACCACCCTTCACCACTCCTCTACATCACCACCCTTCATCCCTGTTCTACATCACCACCCTTCATCCCTGTTCTACATCACCACCCTTCATCCCTGTTCTACATCACCACCCTTCACCACTGTTCTACATCACCACCCTTCACCACTGTTCTACATCACCACCCTTCACCACTGTTCTACATCACCACCCTTCACCACTGTTCTACGTCACCACCCTTCATCCCTGTTCTACATCACCACCCTTCATCCCTGTTCTACATCACCACCTTTCATCCCTGTTCTACATCACCACCCTTCATCCCTGTTCTATATCACCACCCTTTTTCCCTGTTCTACATCACCACCCTTCATCCCTGTTCTACATCACCACCCTTCACCACTGTTCTACATCACCACCCTTCACCACTGTTCTACATCACCACCCTTCATCCCTGTTCTACATCACCACCCTTCATCCCTGTTCAACATCACCACCCTTCATCCCTGTTCTACATCACCACCCTTCACCACTGTTCTACATCACCACCCTTCACCACTGTTCTACGTCACCACTCTTCACCACTGTTCTACATCACCACCCTTCACCACTGTTCTACATCACCACCTTTCATCCCTGTTCTACATCACCACCCTTCACCACTGTTCTACATCACCACCCTTCACCACTGTTCTACGTCACCACTCTTCACCACTGTTCTACATCACCACCCTTCACCACTGTTCTACATCACCACCTTTCATCCCTGTTCTACATCACCACCCTTCACCACTGTTCTACATCACCACCCTTCACCACTGTTCTACGTCACCACTCTTCACCACTGTTCTACATCACCACCCTTCACCACTGTTCTACATCACCACCTTTCATCCCTGTTCTACATCACCACCCTTCACCACTGTTCTACATCACCACCCTTCACCACTGTTCTACATCACCACCCTTCACCACTGTTCTACATCACCACCCTTCACCACTGTTCTACATCACCACCCTTCACCACTGTTCTACATCACCACTCTTCACCACTGTTCTACATCACCACCCTTCACCACTGTTCTACGTCACCACCCTTCAGCACTGTTCTACATCACCACCCTTCACCACTGTTCTACATCACCACCCTTCACCACTGTTCTACGTCACCACCCTTCACCACTGTTCTACATCACCACCCTTCACCACTGTTCTACATCACCACCCTTCACCACTGTTCTACGTCACCACCCTTCACCACTGTTCTACGTCACCACTCTTCATCCCTGTTCTACATCACCACCCTTCACCACTGTTCTACATCACCACCCTTCACCACTGTTCTACATCACCACCCTTCACCACTGTTCTACATCACCACTCTTCACCACTGTTCTACATCACCACCCTTCACCACTGTTCTACATCACCACCCTTCACCACTCCTCTACATCACCACCCTTCACCACTGTTCTACATCACCACCCTTCACCACTGTTCTACATCACCACCCTTCACCACTCCTCTACATCACCACCCTTCACCACTGTTCTACATCACCACCCTTCACCACTGTTCTACATCACCACCCTTCACCACTCCTCTACATCACCACCCTTCACCACTGTTCTACATCACCACCCTTCATCACTGTTCTACATCACCACCCTTCAGCACTGTTCTACATCACCACCCTTCACCACTGTTCTACGTCACCACCCTTCACCACTGTTCTACATCACCACCCTTCACCACTGTTCTACATCACCACCCTTCACCACTGGTCTACATCACCACCCTTCACCACTCCTCTACATCACCACCCTTCACCACTGTTCTACGTCACCACTCTTCATCCCTGTTCTACATCACCACCCTTCACCACTGTTCTACATCACCACCCTTCACCACTGCTCTACATCACCACCCTTCACCACTGTTCTACATCACCACTCTTCACCACTGTTCTACATCACCACCCTTCACCACTGTTCTACATCACCACCCTTCACCACTCCTCTACATCACCACCCTTCACCACTGTTCTACATCACCACCCTTCACCACTGTTCTACATCACCACCCTTCACCACTCCTCTACATCACCACCCTTCACCACTGTTCTACATCACCACCCTTCACCACTGTTCTACATCACCACCCTTCACCACTGTTCTACGTCACCACCCTTCACCACTGTTCTACATCACCACTCTTCACCACTGTTCTACATCACCACCCTTCACCACTGTTCTACATCACCACCCTTCATCACTGTTCTACATCACCACCCTTCACCACTGTTCTACATCACCACCCTTCACCACTCCTCTACATCACCACCCTTCACCACTCCTCTACATCACCACCCTTCACCACTGTTCTACGTCACCACTCTTCACCACTGTTCTACATCACCACCCTTCACCACTGTTCTACATCACCACCCTTCACCACTGTTCTACATCACCACCCTTCACCACTCCTCTACATCACCACCCTTCACCACTGTTCTACATCACCACCCTTCACCACTGTTCTACGTCACCACTCTTCACCACTGTTCTACATCACCACCCTTCACCACTGTTCTACATCACCACCCTTCACCACTGCTCTACTTCACCACCCTTCACCACTGTTCTACATCACCACCCTTCACCACTGTTCTACATCACCACCCTTCACCACTGTTCTACATCACCACTCTTCACCACTGTTCTACATCACCACCCTTCACCACTGTTCTACATCACCACCCTTCATCACTGTTCTACCACTGTTCTACATCACCACCCTTCACCACTGTTCTACATCACCACCCTTCACCACTGTTCTACATCACCACCCTTCACCACTGTTCTACATCACCACCCTTCACCACTGCTCTACTTCACCACCCTTCACCACTGTTCTACATCACCACCCTTCACCACTGTTCTACATCACCACCCTTCACCACTGTTCTACATCACCACCCTTCACCACTGTTCTACATCACCACCCTTCACCACTGTTCTACATCACCACCCTTCATCACTGTTCTACATCACCACCCTTCACCACTGTTCTACGTCACCACCCTTCACCACTGTTCTACATCACCACCCTTCATCCCTGTTCTACATCACCACCCTTCATCCCTGTTTTACATCACCACCCTTCACCACTGTTCTACATCACCACCCTTCAGCACTGTTCTACATCACCACCCTTCATCCCTGTTTTACATCACCACCATTCACCACTCCTCTACATCACCACCCTTCATCCCTGTTTTACATCACCACCCTTCACCACTGTTCTACATCACCACCCTTCACCACTGTTCTACATCACCACCCTTCATCCCTGTTCTACATCACCACCCTTCACCACTGTTCTACATCACCACCGTTCATCCCTGTTCTACATCACCACCCTTCATCCCTGTTCTACATCACCACCCTTCATCCCTGTTCTACATCACCACCCTTCATCCCTGTTCTACATCACCACCCTTCATCCCTGTTCTACATCACCACCCTTCATCCCTGTTCTACATCACCACCCTTCACCACTGTTCTACATCACCACCCTTCACCACTGTTCTACATCACCACCCTTCACCACTGTTCTACATCACCACCCTTCACCACTGTTCTACATCACCACCCTTCACCACTGTTCTACATCACCACCCTTCACCACTGTTCTACATCACCACCCTTCACCACTGTTCTACATCACCACCCTTCACCACTCCTCTACATCACCACCCTTCACCACTGTTCTACATCACCACCCTTCACCACTGTTCTACATCACCACCCTTCACCACTGTTCTACATCACCACCCTTCACCACTGTTCTACATCACCACCCTTCACCACTGCTCTACATCACCACCCTTCACCACTGTTCTACATCACCACCCTTCACCACTGTTCTACATCACCACCCTTCACCACTGTTCTACGTCACCACCCTTCATCCCTGTTCTACATCACCACCCTTCATCCCTGTTCTACATCACCACCTTTCATCCCTGTTCTACATCACCACCCTTCATCCCTGTTCTACATCACCACCCTTCATCCCTGATCTACATCACCACCTTTCATCACTGTTCTACATCACCACCCTTCATCCCTGTTCTACATCACCACCTTTCATCCCTGTTCTACATCACCACCCTTCATCCCTGTTCTACATCACCACCCTTCACCACTGTTCTACATCACCACCCTTCACCACTGTTCTACATCACCACCCTTCACCACTGTTCTACGTCACCACCCTTCATCCCTGTTCTACATCACCACCCTTCATCCCTGTTCTACATCACCACCCTTCATCCCTGTTCTACATCACCACCCTTCATCCCTGTTCTATATCACCACCTTTCATCCCTGTTCTACATCACCACCTTTCATCCCTGTTCTACATCACCACCCTTCATCCCTGTTCAACATCACCACCCTTCATCCCTGTTCTACATCACCACCCTTCATCCCTGTTCTATATCACCACCTTTCATCCCTGTTCTACATCACCACCCTTCATCCCTGTTCAACATCACCACCCTTCATCCCTGTTCTACATCACCACCCTTCATCCCTGTTCTATATCACCACCCTTTTTCCCTGTTCTACATCACCACCCTTCATCCCTGTTCTACGTCACCACCCTTCATCCCTGTTCTACATCACCACCCTTCACCACTGTTCTACGTCACCACCCTTCACCACTGTTCTACATCACCACCCTTCATCCCTGTTCTACATCACCACCCTTCATCCCTGTTCTACATCACCACCCTTCACCACTGTTCTACATCACCACCCTTCACCACTGTTCTACATCACCACCCTTCACCACTCCTCTACATCACCACCCTTCATCCCTGTTCTACATCACCACCCTTCACCACTGTTCTACATCACCACCCTTCACCACTGTTCTACGTCACCACCCTTCACCACTCCTCTACATCACCACCCTTCACCACTGCTCTACATCACCACCCTTTACCACTGTTCTACATCACCACCCTTCACCACTCCTCTACATCACCACCCTTCATCCCTGTTCTACGTCACCACCCTTCACCACTGTTCTACATCACCACCCTTCACCACTCCTCTACATCACCACCCTTCATCCCTGTTCTACATCACCACCCTTCATCCCTGTTCTACATCACCACCCTTCATCCCTGTTCTACATCACCACCCTTCACCACTGTTCTACATCACCACCCTTCACCACTGTTCTACATCACCACCCTTCACCACTGTTCTACATCACCACCCTTCACCACTGTTCTACGTCACCACCCTTCATCCCTGTTCTACATCACCACCCTTCATCCCTGTTCTACATCACCACCTTTCATCCCTGTTCTACATCACCACCCTTCATCCCTGTTCTATATCACCACCCTTTTTCCCTGTTCTACATCACCACCCTTCATCCCTGTTCTACATCACCACCCTTCACCACTGTTCTACATCACCACCCTTCACCACTGTTCTACATCACCACCCTTCATCCCTGTTCTACATCACCACCCTTCATCCCTGTTCAACATCACCACCCTTCATCCCTGTTCTACATCACCACCCTTCACCACTGTTCTACATCACCACCCTTCACCACTGTTCTACGTCACCACTCTTCACCACTGTTCTACATCACCACCCTTCACCACTGTTCTACATCACCACCTTTCATCCCTGTTCTACATCACCACCCTTCACCACTGTTCTACATCACCACCCTTCACCACTGTTCTACGTCACCACTCTTCACCACTGTTCTACATCACCACCCTTCACCACTGTTCTACATCACCACCTTTCATCCCTGTTCTACATCACCACCCTTCACCACTGTTCTACATCACCACCCTTCACCACTGTTCTACGTCACCACTCTTCACCACTGTTCTACATCACCACCCTTCACCACTGTTCTACATCACCACCTTTCATCCCTGTTCTACATCACCACCCTTCACCACTGTTCTACATCACCACCCTTCACCACTGTTCTACATCACCACCCTTCACCACTGTTCTACATCACCACCCTTCACCACTGTTCTACATCACCACCCTTCACCACTGTTCTACATCACCACTCTTCACCACTGTTCTACATCACCACCCTTCACCACTGTTCTACGTCACCACCCTTCAGCACTGTTCTACATCACCACCCTTCACCACTGTTCTACATCACCACCCTTCACCACTGTTCTACGTCACCACCCTTCACCACTGTTCTACATCACCACCCTTCACCACTGTTCTACATCACCACCCTTCACCACTGTTCTACGTCACCACCCTTCACCACTGTTCTACGTCACCACTCTTCATCCCTGTTCTACATCACCACCCTTCACCACTGTTCTACATCACCACCCTTCACCACTGTTCTACATCACCACCCTTCACCACTGTTCTACATCACCACTCTTCACCACTGTTCTACATCACCACCCTTCACCACTGTTCTACATCACCACCCTTCACCACTCCTCTACATCACCACCCTTCACCACTGTTCTACATCACCACCCTTCACCACTGTTCTACATCACCACCCTTCACCACTCCTCTACATCACCACCCTTCACCACTGTTCTACATCACCACCCTTCACCACTGTTCTACATCACCACCCTTCACCACTCCTCTACATCACCACCCTTCACCACTGTTCTACATCACCACCCTTCATCACTGTTCTACATCACCACCCT
This sequence comes from Eunapius fragilis, assembly GCA_963681505.1. Taxonomy (NCBI): domain Eukaryota; kingdom Metazoa; phylum Porifera; class Demospongiae; order Spongillida; family Spongillidae; genus Eunapius; species Eunapius fragilis. Next base: position 8,005,189 of record OY811973.1, on the reverse strand, counting down.
TCAGCACTGTTCTACATCACCACCCTTCACCACTGTTCTACGTCACCACCCTTCACCACTGTTCTACATCACCACCCTTCACCACTGTTCTACATCACCACCCTTCACCACTGGTCTACATCACCACCCTTCACCACTCCTCTACATCACCACCCTTCACCACTGTTCTACGTCACCACTCTTCATCCCTGTTCTACATCACCACCCTTCACCACTGTTCTACATCACCACCCTTCACCACTGTTCTACATCACCACCCTTCACCACTCCTCTACATCACCACCCTTCACCACTGTTCTACATCACCACCCTTCACCACTGTTCTACATCACCACCCTTCACCACTCCTCTACATCACCACCCTTCACCACTGTTCTACATCACCACCCTTCACCACTGTTCTACATCACCACCCTTCACCACTGTTCTACGTCACCACCCTTCACCACTGTTCTACATCACCACTCTTCACCACTGTTCTACATCACCACCCTTCACCACTGTTCTACATCACCACCCTTCATCACTGTTCTACATCACCACCCTTCACCACTGTTCTACATCACCACCCTTCACCACTCCTCTACATCACCACCCTTCACCACTCCTCTACATCACCACCCTTCACCACTGTTCTACGTCACCACTCTTCACCACTGTTCTACATCACCACCCTTCACCACTGTTCTACATCACCACCCTTCACCACTGTTCTACATCACCACCCTTCACCACTCCTCTACATCACCACCCTTCACCACTGTTCTACATCACCACCCTTCACCACTGTTCTACGTCACCACTCTTCACCACTGTTCTACATCACCACCCTTCACCACTGTTCTACATCACCACCCTTCACCACTGCTCTACTTCACCACCCTTCACCACTGTTCTACATCACCACCCTTCACCACTGTTCTACATCACCACCCTTCACCACTGTTCTACATCACCACTCTTCACCACTGTTCTACATCACCACCCTTCACCACTGTTCTACATCACCACCCTTCATCACTGTTCTACCACTGTTCTACATCACCACCCTTCACCACTGTTCTACATCACCACCCTTCACCACTGTTCTACATCACCACCCTTCACCACTGTTCTACATCACCACCCTTCACCACTGCTCTACTTCACCACCCTTCACCACTGTTCTACATCACCACCCTTCACCACTGTTCTACATCACCACCCTTCACCACTGTTCTACATCACCACCCTTCACCACTGTTCTACATCACCACCCTTCACCACTGTTCTACATCACCACCCTTCATCACTGTTCTACATCACCACCCTTCACCACTGTTCTACGTCACCACCCTTCACCACTGTTCTACATCACCACCCTTCATCCCTGTTCTACATCACCACCCTTCATCCCTGTTTTACATCACCACCCTTCACCACTGTTCTACATCACCACCCTTCAGCACTGTTCTACATCACCACCCTTCATCCCTGTTTTACATCACCACCATTCACCACTCCTCTACATCACCACCCTTCATCCCTGTTTTACATCACCACCCTTCACCACTGTTCTACATCACCACCCTTCAGCACTGTTCTACATCACCACCCTTCATCCCTGTTCTACATCACCACCCTTCACCACTGTTCTACATCACCACCATTCACCACTCCTCTACATCACCACCCTTCATCCCTGTTCTACATCACCACCCTTCACCACTGTTCTACATCACCACCATTCACCACTCCTCTACATCACCACCCTTCATCCCTGTTCTACATCACCACCCTTCACCACTGTTCTACATCACCACCCTTCATCACTGTTCTACATCACCACCCTTCATCACTGTTCTACATCACCACCCTTCACCACTGTTCTACATCACCACCCTTCACCACTGTTCTACATCACCACCCTTCATCACTGTTCTACATCACCACCCTTCATCACTGTTCTACATCACCACTCTTCACCACTGTTCTACATCACCACCCTTCACCACTGTTCTACATCACCACCCTTCATCACTGTTCTACATCACCACCCTTCACCACTGTTCAACATCACCACCCTTCATCCCTGTTCTACATCACCACCCTTCATCCCTGTTCTACATCACCACCCTTCACCACTGTTCTACATCACCACCCTTCACCACTGTTCTACATCACCACCCTTCACCACTCCTCTACATCACCACCCTTCATCACTGTTCTACATCACCACCCTTCACTACTGTTCTACATCACCACCCTTCACCACTGTTCTACATCACCACCCTTCACCACTGTTCTACATCACCACCCTTCACCACTGTTCTACATCACCACCCTTCACCACTGTTCTACATCACCACCCTTCACCACTGTTCTACATCACCACCCTTCACCACTCCTCTACAATGGATTACTAAATCACCACCCTTCTACAATGGATACATCACCACCTTATCAGGGATGGCAGGCATGAATGAGAAATAACGATGGGAACAGAAGGTGTTCACGCATCTCTTTTAAAGGCTAAACAACCTTACATTACATAACGACACATAAGAAATAATATCTGACCACATATGCACACATCTATTGTTCGACTGTACATAAAATACACCATGTCTCTTAACATCAGTGCATCATCAGTCAGACACCATGCCCCCCAACTATGGGGGCAATAGAACTATCAACCCCTCCCCCCCCCCCACCCCCTCCCCGGGATTATGGGGGGGCAATAGAACTATCAACCCCCCCCCCCCCCCCCCCGCGACTATGGGGGCAATAGAACTAGGACTATGCGCCCCCCCCCCCCCCAGACTATGGGGGCAATAGAACATGAGTAGTAGTTTTCACTTTCAGTGTACAATACATGAAGGACACAAGGTACCAAGTTACCATTGATACCATTCAAAGGAATTCACGCTTCCCTCCCTCCACTCCCTTTGTGCATTGCCGTGTTGTACTATGCTATTGTTTATTCATTTCAATTACAATCTGGCAGGGCGGAGCCCTACGGGCTTGTCCCTACTAACCTGGCTAGCCAAGCCTGGACCAGCGTCCTGGCTTGGTACACAGGTCATCCAGTTAGTGGCCTGCGTCACCCTGGTACCTGTCATAGCTGGAGGGCTCTCCCAACTATACTGGCCTTGCAGCCAAGCCTAAACCAGCGTCCTTGCTTGCCACACTGGCCACCTGGCTTGTGGTTAGCGGCACTAGCTGGTGCCACCACAGCTGGGGGTTGGGGATCGTTACACATGCTCGTGGGATACTCTTGCCCTTGTCCCCAGTTGTTGCCAAACCAATCATTAACATTGCATCACACCTACAGTATAGCACACATAGGCTCAGTTTGGGGCATTACTGATTGATAGGTAAGGTACTGCGGTAGGACTCTATAGCAGCATACTTAGCAGAAAGTACCAAATAGAGCATAAACATGAAACGCTGCCATTATCCTCCTCCCCAGGCTGCCATGGCTTTCCCTTCCCCAGGCTTGCCTCCACTACATGGCTTCCACCTCCCCAGGCTTGCCTGCACTTCATCTTCTTCCATTCGCCCATCTCTTCCCCAGGCCTTACCTCCTCCATGCCTTCACCACCCCAGGCTTTACCTCCACCCCATCCTCCCAGATACCACCTCCTCCCAAGGCCTCACCTCTCGTTCCTCTCCACCACAAGCTCCGCCTCATTTGCCCCTCCTCCCCAGACCCTTACCTCTCGTTCTACTCCACACCAGCTCTGCCTCATTCGCACCTCCTCCCCAGGCCCTCACCTCTTCACCACCAGCTCTGCCTCATTTGCCCCTCCTCCCCAGGCCCTCACCTGTCATTCCTCTCCACCACCAGCTCTGTCTCATTCGCACCTCCTCCCCAGACCCTTACCTCTCGTTCCTCTCCACCACCAGCTCCGCCTCATTCATTCGCACGGCCACTGCCAGTCTGGCTATTAGCTCTCTCAGGGGACTTGACCGCCTGACCATGTACCCTGACCACCTGACCATGTACCCTGACCACATGACCATGTACTTGACCACCTGAACATGTACACTGATCACATGACCGTGTACACTAACCACCTAACCATGTATCCAGACCACCTGACCATGTACCCAGACCACCTGATCATGTACATGTACATGTACATTGATCACCTCACCATGTACACTAACCACCTGACCATGTACTTGACCACCTGACCATGTACACTGATCATGTGACACTCTAAAGGCCATGTCATCAGCTACTGCCAAATCATGTGACCCACAGCTCATTAATCACATGACAATGGACCAATCATGTGACACACGACTGACTCACATGCAGAACTGGAATGTGTCCTGGTGACCAGGTGAGTGAAGGTATACCAACAGAAACCTGAGGTCCTGTTTAGCTTGGTCCAGAACCTATGGAAGAGGTAAGGACAATGAGTGAGCAGGCTGTAATTCATGCCCCGCCCCTCTCAGCTTAATCTTTCTCCAGCCCCTCCCAGCTGCCCTCCCCACCACTCCCCCACCCCAGCTGCCCTCATGCCCCGCCCCCTCTCACCTGGCTGTAGCTGCAAGTCAGGAAGGGAGGGTGGGCGGGGCCAAACTACCTCTCAAACTCCGTTACAAACTGCATCACGTCCCCTGTAGGATTTTGGGCAGGAGCCGGCTGATAGCCAAATACTAGGTGGACTGGGGAGGAGGGGAAAAATGAAACGAGTGTGCATAAGCACATATACCTCATTACATGTGTTTAAGTACATGCATAGGGTCACATATACCTCATTACATGTGTTTAAGTACATGCATAGATCACATACACCTCATTACATGTGTGTAAGTACATGCATAGACATACAAAAAAATGGAGGATGTCAGCTGCTGTGATGACAATGAACCTGACGGGAAAGAAGGCTATATTCAGAAGCCAATCCCATGTACTGATCACAACAGCTCTCCGGTTGATTCTGTGTGATGAAACCCAAACGGAAATTTTTAAAAACTTTAAACATGGATATTGCTAATTACTCACTAGCTAATGTTCTACTGTGTGACAGGTGATGGTGAGGGTGGGTGTTGTGCTAGTGATGATGACAGAAGTGATGGGGCAATGATGCCACACCCCCTCCCACAGCCTTGGTACACACCTTCCTGCCGACGAGAGATGGGTCTATGTCAGCAAGGCTCAACCTCTTGTCCCCATGGAGCAAGTAGGAGTGCACTGAACCTCCCAGCACACCGGCCACCCTCTCCACGTTATACTTCATTCCAAGACCCCTCTTCACGGCCAGCTGTGGGGCGGGACCCAGGGGCATGCCCCTTGCTCCTGGCTCCTCCCACTGGGGCGAGGCATCCAGCACCTGCCAGTTGGGTAGGTCTGGGCGCACTAAGTAAACCTCATTCAAAACATCATACTGCCTGGTAGGTCACATGACAGCCACATGTTAGGTCACATGACAGCCACATATGGAGAGGAGGATAGATCACATAAGTGATAGTGGAGGGGACAGCGGAGGAGTTAGTGGAGGGGACAGTGTAGGGGTTAGTAGATCACATAGACATTAGTAACTAAAGACAGAAGTACATGGAGGACTGGGGACCTCTCTATCATCTTCAGTAAAAAAAAATGAACGATGATTTTCCCAATGGATGAGCAAGCAGAGCCATATATGGTAAATGAGCGGGTGGGGTACCTATGGAGAGCAGCACTGTGGGAAGGAGGGTCAGATTAGTCCATCCCCACACCACATACTCTTAGTTCATCCCCTCACCCCATACACTTAGTTCATCCCCTCACCCCATACCCTTAGTTCATCCTCTCACTCCATACCCTTAGTTCATCCCTTCACCCCATACCCTTAGTTCTTCCCCTCACCCCATACCCTTAGTTCATCCTCTCACCCCATACCCTTAGTTCATCCCCTCACCCCATACCTTTAGTTCATCCTCTCACCAATACCCTTAGTTCATCCCCTCACCCCATACCCTTAGTTCATCCCCTCACCCCATACCCTTAGTTCATCCCCTCACCCCATACCCTTAGTTCATCCCCTCACCCCGTACCCTTAGTTCATCCCTTCACCCCATACCCTTAGTTCATCCCCTCACCCCATACCCTTAGTTCATCTCCTCACCCCATACCCTTAGTTCATCCCCTCACCCCATACCCTTAGTTCATCCCCTCACCCCATACCCTTAGTTCATCCCCTCACCCCATACCCTTAGTTCATCCCCTCACCCCATACCCTTAGTTCATCCCCTCACCCCATACCCTTAGTTCATCTCCTCACCCCATACCCTTAGTTCATCCCCTCACCCCATACCCTTAGTTCATCCCCTCACCCCATACCCTTAGTTCATCCCCTCACCCCATACCCTTAGTTCATCTCCTCACCCCATACCCTTAGTTCATCCCTCACCCCATACCCTTAGTTCATCACCTCACCCTGTACCCTTAGTTCATCCCTTCACCCCATACCCTTAGTTCATCCCCTCACCCCATACCCTTGGTTCATCCCCTCACCCCATACCCTTAGTTCATCCCTTCACCCCATACCCTTAGTTCATCCCCTCACCCCATACCCTTAGTTCATCCCCTCACCGCATACCCTTAGTTCATCCCCTCACCGCATACCCTTAGTTCATCCCCTCACTCCATACCCTTAGTTCATCCCCTCACCCCATACCCTTAGTTCATCCCCTCACCCCATACCCTTAGTTCATTCCTCACCCCATACCCTTAGTTCATCCCCTCACCCCATACCCTTAGTTCATCCCCTCACTCCATACCCTTAGTTCATCCCCTCACCCCGTACCCTTAGTTCATCCCCTCACTCCATACCCTTAGTTCATTCCTCACTCCATACCCTTAGTTCATCCCCTCACCCCATACCCTTAGTTCATCCCCTCACTCCATACCCTTAGTTCATTCCTCACTCCATACCCTTAGTTTATCCCCTCACCCCATACCCTTAGTTCATCCCCTCACCCCATACCCTTAGTTCATCCCCTCATCCCATACCCTTAGTTCATCCCTCACCCCATACCCTTAGTTCATCCCCTCACTCCATACCCTTAGTTCATCCTCTCACCCCATACCCTTAGTTCATTCCTCACCCCATACCCTTAGTTCATCCTCTCACTCCATACCCTTAGTTAATTCCCTCACCCCATACCCTTAGTTCATCCCCTCACCCCATACCCTTAGTTCATCCCCTCACCCCATACCCTTAGTTCATCCCCTCACTCTATACCCATAGTTCATCCCCCCACCTCATACCCTTAGTTCATCCCCTCACCCCATACCCTTAGTTCATCTCCTCACCCCATACCCTTAGTTCATCTCCTCACCCCATACCCTTAGTTCATCCCCTCACCCCATACCCTTAGTTCATCCCCTCACCCCATACCCTTAGTTCATCCCTTCACCCCATACCCTTAGTTCATCCCCTCACCCCATACCCTTAGTTCATCCCCTCACCCCGTACCCTTAGTTCATCCCCTCACCCCATACCCTTAGTTCTTCCCCTCACCCCATACTCTTAGTTCATCCCTTCACCCCATACCCTTAGTTCATCCCCTCACCCCATACCCTTAGTTCATCCCTTCACCCCATACCCTTAGTTCATCCCCTCACCCCATACCCTTAGTTCATCCCTTCACCCCATACCCTTAGTTCATCCCCTCACCCCATACCCTTAGTTCATCCCTTCACCCCATACCCTTAGTTCATCCCCTCACCCCGTACCCTTAGTTCATCCCCTCACCCCATACCCTTAGTTCATCCCCTCACCCCATACCCTTAGTTCATCCCCTCATCTCATACCCTTAGTTCATCCCCTCATCCCATACTCTTAGTTCATCCCCTCACCCCATACCCTTAGTTCATCCCCTCACTCCATACCCTTAGTTCATCCCCTCATCTCATACCCTTAGTTCATCCCCTCATCCCATACTCTTAGTTCATCCTCTCACCCCATACCCTTAGTTCATCCCCTCACCCCATACCCTTAGTTCATCCCCTCACCCCATACCCTTAGTTCATCCCCTCATCCCATACTCTTAGTTCATCCCCTCACCCCATACCCTTAGTTCACACACACACACACACACACTCACACACACTCACACACGCACAATTTTTAGTCTAAGAAACACACACATGCACACTGTACACACACATGCAGCCATGCACACTGTTTGTACACACACATGCAGCCATCCACACATTACACACACACTGTTAAGTTCACATACATATTTATTCAGGTGTGTGTGTTCCTGTGTGTGGGTATGTCTCTTGGTATGTGGGTGTATCCCTGTGTGTGGGTGTGTTCCTGTGTTTTAATTGTCCCTGCTGTGTAGGTGTGTCCTGGTGTGTAGATATGTCCCTGTGTTTGGGTGTGTCCCTTTGTGTTGGGATGTCCTTGGCTTGTAGGTGTGTCCCCCTAGTGTGTATGTGTGTCTCTGGTGTGTGGGTGTGTCCTAGGTGTGTACATGTATGTGTGTCCTAGGTGTATAGTCATCTGCTCCAGGCCCTAAATACATCACAAGTGAGGAGTATTTGATATGGGGTCTAGACGGGCCATTAGTGAAAGAGTACTAGTATTGATGACTGATCAAAAGTTATTTAGACAGCAAAGGTATTTCAATGATTCAGTTCTATATAGTGATCACATTGAAGGTTCTTTAGAACTACAATAAAGGCTAATTACAACAACAAAGGTTAGTACTTTTTAAGATTCCAGCCTTTTTTCTTTTTTCAACACACCACACACACAAGCCATGTTCATTCCACATACACACACTGTTAAGTTCACACACACACACACACCAGCTGTTCAGTCCATACACATAGACACACTGTTCAGTACACACATACTGTACACTGTATTTCAGTCCACACCAGTCACACACTGTTCAGTTGACACACCCCATGAGCTGTTATGTCCACACGCACTACACCACACACACTATTCAATCCACACAAACGCATCCACAAATTTTATTTCACACATACACACATGTGAAGTCCTCATCACATAAATGCACAAACATTGTTCAGTCCACACACCGCACATGTACACTGTGCAGTTCATATGGACTACATCTACAACACAACCAGATGCAGACTACACACCTACACACCAGGGACACACCGCTACACAGGGACACATCTAGATGGGACACATCTACACAGGGAAATGTGTGTACTTAGCAGTATGTGTGTGTGAGGGCATGTGTGTATGGTGTGTGGAAAAAAGCCACTGACAGGCAGGAATCTTTAAAAGTGCTAGCCTTTGTTATCAGTAGTTCTGAAGAATCTTCGATGCGATCACGTACTCTCGGACGAGCAGTCCAATAGCCATGGAAAGGCAGAAAGAGAAATGAATCTTTTTAATCTACTATCCTTTAATATTTTTCGGTGTGATAGCTCCCATCTCAGGCCTGTAGCCAGACTATTCCCCAGGGGGAGGGGGGGGAGGGGGGTGCTCATAAGGCACTATTGGGGCTATATTTTTATACTAAGCTCAGTAATTTTATTATATATTAATAGCATTGACAAAACAGCTTAGCAAGCTGTGTCCGGACCTCCACCAGTGGACACCTCGCTAGCCCCTTCATCTTGGGACACCCATGCCACTACAAGGCCACCAATGGATGCATGCTACATGTACTTGCTCCACCACATCAGGGCCACCAGTAGGGATTTCCCACCCACTTCACAGCAGGTGCCCCTCGCTCCTCCACATCGAAGCACCCCCTCTTCCATAGATGTCACACTTCTACGTAGGGATCTCCTTCCCCCTTTTTACCATTCCATCCAGGAGACACCCCCCCCTCCTCCACACAGCATGCCCTCCTAAACTGTGTAACACCACTAATGGTCTTATTTCAAAATACTCTAAATTAAATTTTGTTACCGGTATGTTCTATCTCATGACAAAAAAAAAAACTGATGAAACAAGTAATAAAAAACATACTTTGTGAGAAAGTTGGTGTATAGGATTGAAAAGCAATAGTGGTGTAAAAAGGGAATAGTCCTATATTTAGCACATTTGTGGGACATTATTTGTTCAACTGTGTGCGTATTAAATTTCCCCTTATAAGTATAAGTAGATCCTTGTTTCCATCCTTTTTGCCATCAATCCTATATGCCATCAACTTTCTCATAGAGAATGTCTTTATTACTTGTATGCAAGGCTTCCATCACTAGGTGAGCAGATCTAGAAGTAGCTTGTCAACACATCACAAAAATAAATTTCAATTCTTCCAAGAAAGAAAGGCTCCAATGCTACACACACACACACACACACACACACACACACACACACACACACACACACACACACACACACACACATACACACACAAACACACACACACACGGAAATTCTAATGCTACTTAGGATTAGTGGTTCTGGTGAGGGTGGCTGTCAGGTTTGCTACACATATGACCAAATGCAAAAGCCTATGGAAGTCACCTGTAATGTGTTTGGAAGCGGCACTGCCCCATATTCAAAAACATGCATAAAAATGATATCAAGTGCTCTGATCCTCAGGTGTGTATGTGACCATATGCCTCATTGATTGCAAGTCTTAAACACAAAGGCATTAGCCTATCTCATCTCATACAAATCAACAATCCATGGGTGACTTCCATGGGTGGCTTTGCATCTGGTCATAGCAAGCTGACAGTCATACCCACCAGAACCACTAATTCTAAGTAGCACTGGTTTGTGTGTGTGTGTGTGAGCGCACGTGAGTGTGTGAGTGTGTACATGTATGTGTGTGTATGTATAGCATTATAAATGGGCCCCTTCTAGGTGTGTGTGTGTGTGTGTGTGTGTGTGTGTGTGTGTGTGTGTGTAGCATTATACATGGGCCCCTGCTAGGAATCTGTCCTTTGTGATATTACTTGTAAATCACCACTCGGTAAGAGGGACTTTAGTAGACCTACTTTTACCTGGTATATAAGCCCGGCAGGAATATTATTCCTGCTGAATCCCAAAAGATAAAGATCAGGGCCCTGTGAATTTTATATAACAAGGGAAGGTAATAAATAGTAAGTCCTAAGTCTTTTAAAACCTCTCAATGGTACACACTCAGAGCTTCAGCGTATATAGTGATTGGCATGGGATAGTTGTGAGTGTTGTGTGTATGAGTGTGTAAATGGATGCATGTAATGGAATATGGGACATAAGGCATGGTACGTCATGATGTGGCAGGTACTGTAGGACAGGAACAAATAGTCCAGCACATACAACACATTAATCCAGTACATGCAACCAATGGGGGGAAGGGGGGGGGGGGGGGGGGGGATGCCCTTCTGTTGGGCATATGCCCCCAAGCTCCTATACCACTATGTACATTGTATACAACACACAATCCAATTACACATCAGTCTGAATAAAAATAGTTGGGAAAGAGGGTTGTATATTAGGCCAGTGAAGCACTGTAACCGAAAGACATAGAAAAAACGTTCATCGACAAATCTTATGAGCGAATCCATGTACAGTGTAGCACACAACATGACAATTTACAGGGTGTACAGCAAGGGGAAAAGAATAGTGTCTTATGGTGGAAAGAGTGTGCATAGGCCTGACATGAGATGTGTATATGCGTTGGTTCATGGTGTGTGTGTGTGTGTGTGTGTGTGTGTGTGTGTGTGTGTGTGTGTGTGTGTGTGTGTGTGTGTGTGTGTGTGCCAGCCATGCAGATGAAATGAAAAACGGTGGGCGTTTAAAATATATGTGCCAGCAGAACACAAATCCCGACAATAAGGAAGGGTTACATGTGTTCCAGCCTAGCTGCGCTGGATGCGTCTTTAACTCGACCACGCCTCTCCCATAGCCTAGCTGATACACCGTGCACTATATACCATGGCTCTGACGTACTGATATAGGTTGTGAGCCTATAAATGGCCACGCAATCATGAGTGGTACCCAAATAGTACTACCGAATCGACAGGGTCACGATTTCTACGTAATATAAATGTTGTGCGCGCGTATCGGTACTGGTAGTACGTACCGTGTTTTGTATGGTGATGGTAGCTGAATCCCACGCATTTCTATCGCTTAACGAATCTTGTTCGGTTTGAAAGAGAACCACTGACGTTTGTAAGAAGCTGGTACTTCAGTTGTACATAGTGGCATGGGGACGGGAGGTTAATGTGCTCGGAGCAGGATAATGGCGCGAAATGAACGAGAAATGTGCAATTAATATTACTTTGCACAGCCGTAACGGATCAAGTAATAATTAACGAACAGGACAAATCGATAGGAACAGGACCCCTCTGCGTATAAACAGTTTGAAGTTAATTGAGATGTCCTGCCGAAAGATATGCCAGTTTGAACCCCAAGGGGTATCGGACGTTGCAACATTAATATTGGCACGCAGCTAATGCAAGACCCTAAAATCTATTTTACCATATAGAAATGGTGTAGTATGAAGTGTTGAAAATAGGAAGTCAATAGCGTTTACCGTTCCGAAGTTATAGCAGAGATAATATCTCTGCGATTCAAACGTGAGTCATTTTAATAACTTTTAAATTACATAGCGAAGGCTCATGCATATTGTTGGAAACTGACCCATATATACATGTATACATGTATTACTATTACATCCAATAAATAACAACACCACTCTCAGTTTTATTACCGTCCATAACGTAGAAAACAATGCGACTAAGCTATAGGAAGTTTCATAAGTACATCAGCAATGTTGGGACGATCACCTGGACTCTTTGCTGTGCACTGCTCAATCAATGTCTTCATTGCTGACCACTGGAGCCTTTTCATTACATCTAGCCTCTTTTGCACTTCTGGAAACTGACCACATGCCATTTCCAACAGAAGAATGCCATAGCTAAACACATCCATTTTGGGAGATTGCAGGGAAGGATCAGAGCTCTCAGGAGCTGCATAGCTGTAATTTCCAGGGCCCACAGTAGTCACCTGACGTGCAAAGTTGGACGACCCAAAGTCTGACAACTTGGCCTTCCACATGTCTCCTCCCAGTGGATCAAGGAGCACGTTGCTGCTGCTTACATCTCGGTGGATGATGGCATCTGGTTTTATTAAATGCAGATAATTCAGGGCTCTACCCACATCAATGGCAATAGTGGATACTTGCTGATGGGAGAGGGTTACCTTTTTCAGCACCCTATCCTCTAGGACTGCCCTTAGAGAGGTGTGCATCAGCTCTGTGAGGATGACACATGGCTGATCCAAAGTGGCTCCGATCAATAGTACTATGTTTGGATGACGTACCAGTGCCGATATATTCATTTCTCTCTTAAACAGCTGCTCGTTGTGAGGAGATAAGATAGCACCATGAAGGAGCTTAGCAGCCACTTCAAGTCCACAATATCTTGCTACCTTCACCACACCCCATCCTCCTCTGCCTAGCTCTTTATCCGTCAGTACAATATCAGCCTTCTTTACAAGCCATGATGGTGTAGTGGCTTTGTCAAGCTGCTCTTGTAGCTGTCTGCACTGTATGGTCAGGTCCTGGATCTGCTGCTCTGCTCCTGTGGCCCTGTCCTCCAGAGCTCTATTTGTTTGCACAAGCTCTGCCATTCTGATATCAGATATGCGTGCACTTTCTTGCAACATTTTCACTGCACCTTCAGCTTGATTGGTTCTCTCTTCCAAACCTTTTGCTCTGGTATCAGCAGCTTGTGCCTTCATGACAGCAGCAGTAACCTCCATTTCTGCTACTTTGGCCCTCTCCTCTGCTACAGAGGCCCTTTTCTCTGCTGCAGTAGCTCGTTCCTCTGCTATGTTTGCTCGCTTCTCATCTGTAATGGCTTTCTTATTGGAAACAGTAGCTCTGTCCTCTGCAATACCGGCCCTCCTCTGTGCTGTTGTGGCATTCTTTTCAGCCACAGTGACTTGTTTAAAAGCATCAGACAATCGTTCTTTTGTGATAGCACACTCCTTTTCAGCTATTGTGGCTCTCTGTTCAGCTGATGTTGCTTTGCCCTCAGCTGCAATGGTTCTCTGTAGAGCTTCAGTGGCTCTCTGTTCAGCTGATGCAGCTCTTGCCTCAGCTGAAATGGCTCTCTCTTCATACATGGTGGCTCTGCTTTCTGCTACTTTTTTACTTTCTTCACAACTAGTAGCTTTCCTTTCTGCTCCAATGGCTCTCTCTTCAGCACTAGCAGCTGTCTTCTCAAGGACAGATGCAGTTTCCTCAGCAGTGGCAGCTCTCTCTTCTGCAGTAATGGCTCTTCTTTCAGCAGTCATTGCTCGCTCTTCAGCAATAGATACTCTTTTTTGGGTGGTAAGCAATTTCAATTCAGCAACAGTGCAGAATTTGGTGCTCTTAACTTGTGCACCAGTACTTGTCTGGAGAATGAAATATTAATGTGTCAAAATGTGCATAACCTTAGAAAATAATGCAGAATAGGACTGTTCACAAAAAACATCATATATCATTATGCTATTAATATTGTGCAGCTATGAATATATGGAACAGTGTCCAGCAAAATCACCCTTATGATGGTTATTATCAAACTTTCCAGGACAAGCAAACGTTCACATAGAAATGTATGGCTAATAATAAATTTAGTGCCTAATAGCTTTATGATGGATACTGAGTCCAATTTAGGATGCGTTAGGGCTATTTGATAGAAGCTCTTTGGAGTCCACGGAAAATGAAATTCTTTGAAAACTTGAAGAATAATCCACATGGGTGATTTGGCTAGTTTGGTTTTGTGTGTGTGTATGTGTGCGTGTGTGTGTTGTGTGTGTGTGTTGTGTGTTGTGTGTGTGACAAATCAATAGGTACAGGATCTCTTTAGGTATAAACCAAATAAGTAAATTGGATTCTCCTGCAAAAAGATATGCTGGGTTTGAACCACAAGGGGTATCGAATTTTGCAACACTGGCACGAAACAAATGCAAGACGCCAACATTCTTTTTGCCATACGAAGTGATGTAGTATGATGTGTAGATAATAGGAAGTCAGTAGCATTTACGATCCGAGAGATGTAGCAATTTTAATGTGGACAAATTTTACAACTTTATATAGGGATGGTTACATGCCTACAATAGTCCTGCATCTCTCACTAGATGTAGAGGTCTTATAGCCTCCAGTACATGTTTGTGTAGTGAAGTTAAAGCCACTGCTGGGCTGAAAGGCAACCCTTCTTTTTGTTGGAATTTACATTTGTTAGCACTGTAATTATTATAGGGTGCTTAGCTATTATGAATGTAAAAAATGAATTTTTAACCAGAGTTAGTGCATGGCATGTCTCAAAATAGGGTGGTACTTTAGTGTTCAGAAATG
Organism: Eunapius fragilis; assembly: GCA_963681505.1. NCBI lineage: Eukaryota > Metazoa > Porifera > Demospongiae > Spongillida > Spongillidae > Eunapius > Eunapius fragilis. Next base: position 7,989,928 of record OY811973.1, on the reverse strand, counting down.
CACTACCTCCCTATAGGCAAAGATCTAGATAAATGAACAACACTTCTAGGAGGCCTTGCAATATTTTTTTGTGTTGTGTACTCCTTTTAAAACCATACATACATGTATAGGGGCAGTGAATATTACTGTTACCCTATCTCAAAGATTTGTAAGAGTGGGGCCTCTGGAAAGTTTATGTTGAGGGCATCACACACATGGCTTCATATTTACATGTACCTTATGGTATGTGTGTGGGGGGGGAGGGGGGACTCGCAAATGGAGACTTTTCACACCTCACAGATGGAGAAAATACGCAGCATGCAGTGCACTTGTCAGTTGATGTAACATGCCGACTTTAGTACCACTTTTAATATTCATTGGCCACAGAAAACGTTGTAGTGCTTCGTAATCTGACCCCTTTTCGCTAGCTTGCTCTCCATGCCCTGCCTACGTCTAGCTTGTCTTCATTATACGATGTACCTAATACCTGCCTGCAGTCATAATAAGAGCTTCAACAGTTTGGGTACTCAGGTTTTGTTATCTTCCACCACGGTAACAAAGCAAGGTTGACGTTCTTATAATGACAGGAAGCTAGCGTGCAGGCAGGTATTAGGTACACATAGCCTCGTATAAGGTAAGCTAGAACTAGGCAGGGCATGGAATAGAGGCGGATTACAAAAGCAGTAAATGAAGTCGGCAGGGGTGTATCAACTATAAAGGTGCAATGAATGGTCCATCTGCGAGGTGCGAAAAGTCGCTATTTATGAGTACCTACTGTACCTAATAATGGCTAACAGTGTGTGTGCATGTTCGTGTGTGTGTGTGTGTGTGTGTTTGCGTGGGAGTGTATGTGTGTGCGTGTGTGTATGTGCGTGTGCATGTGTGTGTTTGGTGTGTGTGTGTGTGCGCTTTGTGTGTTAACCTCCGCGTTGTTACGTTGCCGTGCACGGAAATTCATTACCGTACACGGCAATTTAAAATGACGGTCTTTCAGGAGTCATAATTAATCTAGCGCTAATCCCATTTGTTCGCTTAACGTGACAAACTAGCGCAATTATAATCTGGAACAGTGAAGGGTTAAGGGTCAAGACTGCAAATCTATCGCTAGCCATGTATTTCGAGTTGGTAACTCATATACTCGCAGTACAATATAGCACGAGCCAATAAAAGTGCGTGGCAACTCATTGCTGACAATATCCACGAGTCAACAAATACATGTACATGTATGTATCACGATTGTAGCTATGGCATATAAACGTTAACTCGTGTGTACATGTTTAGGACTGAGGATCCTCACAGAAATAGTTTATGGCTCCTATCAGTCAGTATCAGGTTCACAGAATCAGTTACGATAACAGTTGCCATAGTCAAAGAAGAAACACCATTTGTAATTGCACGTGATCACACGTACCCAGACCATACAATTACAATGGTGGACAATGGTGCAAGGGTGTTTGTGCTGGCTGAGAAGATACTTTTGGAAAGACATCAAGCCTGCTCTGATTGCTCAATCAATGGTAGAAAGAAATCCAATCTTGCAGCCAAATACTGAGTCACATGCACACAACAAAAACAGAGAAGAAACACATTCATGCACTCTGTACAGCCATAGATTGAAGACGTTCCGTAAGGTCTTCAATCTATGGTACAGCGTGCCAAAATGGACATTAACAGGGGCGGCGGAAGAGGGGGGGCAAGGGGGGCTTTAGCCCCCCCAAATATGTATTTGGGGGGGAGCTCAATGTACCTGGCGTCCTCCCGGAAGTAAATTTGTCTACCGTGATGTACAGTTATTCACGTTCTTTCAGTTTAACATCCCTTTTACGTTTGACAATGCATACTAATCGTTTAGAGCCTGGCCCGAATTCCCAGGCTCTAATTCTTTTTCTCTGGTCCCAAGCAGACCCAAGCCAGAGCATCAAAGGGACGCTATTCGATCGCGGTGCGCCTGGTTAGTACAGAAGATTACATAGAAACCACGCATATCGCGATCTAATAGTTTCACTTTGAAACCCTGGCTTGGGATCAAAGAAAAAGAATTATACCTTGGCAATTCCCAGCAAAAAGTTCTTGGACTGCCCAAGATCTTGACCAACTTGAACAAGACTTGCCAAAGGTGCCAAGATTATGCCGGCCAAGTTCTGCCCAAGATCTTACCCAAGATATGGCATGATCTCGGCCTCCTGCCAAGATCTAGCTCTTCTTGGCAAGAATCTTGCCCAAGAACTTTTTGCTGGGTTTCGGGCCAAGCTCTAAAGAACCTTTACAACGAGCATGCACTGTCAAATGTTAAACTGGCTGATCATGAACGTGATAAATTTTTTTTCTAAGCACCGCAGTAGGCAAATGTACCCCCGAGATGAGGTCCCGGTACATTAGACACTAACGCCACTGATGTTGCCGTTGAATTTTCCACTACTAACGACGAACGCACCAGATACTTTGGTACTGTAGTTTTTACTGGTGCTTTGAAACGAAATTCATGTGGTCATGAAATAATTATCGTTGGTTCAGTTTAGCCCCCCCAAATATGATAGGCTTCCGCCGCCCCTGACATATAAATATTGTAATGGGAATGGGTATAAATTGAAATTGTTTGTGCATTTGTTTTGTATTATGTCCTAATTGCTTGTTACCGTGCACGGCAATAAATAGCGTTACCGTACATGGTAATTTCGCCGCAAACTGGAGGTTAATTGTTTATATGTGTATGCTTATACATGTATGTGTGCATTATGTGTATAGATCATACACGGTACTTTCTAGGAAGCTGTGCAATTAATTTCTGTGATGTGTAGGCCACTGACCTGCTCTTTTTACTGGGATACTAATAGAAGCCCACATAGTGGCAGTGAATATTATTGCCACACTATACCAAACGAATGGGCGTCCTTAGGGGTATTCACACACATAGCTTCATATTTACCCATAGGCTGTGTGTGTGTGTGTGTGTGTGCGTGTGTGTGTGCGTTCCATTTCTACAGATGCTTAGGAACATACAGTGGCCCACATCTGTTAATATTCACAGCCACCACATGTACAAAGTCTTCCATTATATAGAGAAAGTAAATGATGCTAAATGTACCCTACTTGTCTAGTCGAGCTGGTTCACAATATGACGCAAGAGCCCGCGATGCGTCGCGATGAATGAAAAAAAGTTCTGCACTGGGCTAGGCCGTCACTTTTTAATAACGTACCAGTATCGGGCGTGGTTAGGTTTATCGCTGCGACGTCGCATCGCGTCGCAGGAATAGAAATTTTTTCTATTCCTGCGACGTCGCATCGCGTCGCGTCGCGGGGTCTTGCGTCAATTTGTGAACTAGGCTTTACTGCTACACAAATCTGTGCATACTACCTTTCATTAATAATGGTACCATTTAGGGATCCGAAAACTGTTACATTATCTTTGTGCTTGCACACACACACACTTTAGTAAAGTATTTATGGCCCCACCCACCAATCCGTCCCTACTGTGACTCAAAAAAGACAGATCCATGTAGTGGAGGCTATAAACACACAAGCATGTAGTGGTTGCAAACATGTAGTGGGGAAGCTATAAGACAATAACATGTAGTGAAGGCTATAGGATAGGATCACATAAGTATGGGGTAAGCATGTGTTGTGTGTGTGTGTGTTTACATGGTATAATGAAAGGGATGGATGATAGTGGTACAGCCATCACCATGGGGGAGGGAGGGGTCCATAGGGTAAGTGGTACAGCCATCACCATGGGGGAAGGAGGGGTCCATAGGGTGAGTGGTACAACCATCACCATAGGGGAGGGAGGGGTCCATAGTGTGAGTGGTACAACCATCACCATGGGTGAGGGAGGGGTCCATAGGGTGAGTGGTACAGCCATCACCATGGGGGAGGGAGGGGTCCATAGGGTAAGTGGTACAGCCATCACCATGGGGGAGGGAGGGGTCCATAGGGTGAGTGGTACAACCATCACCATGGGGGAGGGAGGGGTCCATAGTGTGAGTGGTACAACCATCACCATGGGTGAGGGAGGGGTCCATAGGGTGAGTAGTACAGCCATCACCATGGGGGAGGGAGGGGTCCATAGGGTGAGTGGTACAGCCATCACCATGGGGGGGGGGAGGGGTCCATACGGTGAGTGGTACAACCATCACCATGGGGGAGGGAGGGGTCCATAGGGTGAGTGGTACAGCCATCACCATGGGGGGGGGGGGGGGGTCCATACAGTGAGTGGTACAACCATCACCATGGCGGAGGGAGGGGTCCATAGGGTGAGTGGTACAGCCATCACCATGGGGGAGTGAGGGGTCCATAGGGTGAGTGGTACAGCCATCACCATGGGGGAGGGAGGGGTCCATAGTGTGAGTGGTACAACCATCACCATGGGGGAGGGAGGGGTCCATAGGGTGAGTGGTACAGCCATCACCATGGGGGGGGAGGGGTCCATACAGTGAGTGGTACAACCATCACCATGGCGGAGGGAGGGGTCCATAGGGTGAGTGGTACAGCCATCACCATGGGGGAGTGAGGGGTCCATAGGGTGAGTGGTACAGCCATCACCATGGGGGAGGGAGGGGTCCATAGTGTGAGTGGTACAGCCATCACCATGGGGGAGAGAGGGGTCCATAGGGTGAGTGGTACAGCCATCACCATGGGGGGGGGGGGGGGGAGGGGTCCATACGGTGAGTGGTACAACCATCACCATGGGGGAGGGAGGGGTCCATAGGGTGAGTGGTACAGCCATCACCATGGGGGGGAGGGGTCCATACAGTGAGTGGTACAACCATCACCATGGGGGAGGGAGGGGTCCATAGGGTGAGTGGTACAGCCATCACCATGGGGGAGTGAGGGGTCCATAGGGTGAGTGGTACAGCCATCACCATGATGGAGGGAGGGGTCCATAGGGTGAGTAGTATAGCCATCACCATGGGGGAGGGAGGGGTCCATAGGGTGAGTGGTACAGCCATCACCATGGGGGAGGGAGGGGTCCATAGGGTGAGTGGTACAACCATCACCATGGGGGAGGGAGGGAGGGGTCCATAGGGTGCGTGGTACAGCCATCACCATGGGGGAAGGAGGGGTCCATAGGGTGAGTGGTACAACCATCACCATGGGGGAGGGAGGGGTCCATAGTGTGAGTGGTACAACCATCACCATGGGTGAGGGAGGGGTCCATAGGGTGAGTAGTACAGCCATCACCATGGAGGAGGGAGGGGTCCATAGGGTGAGTGGTACAGCCATCACCATGGGGGGGGGAGGGGTCCATACTGTGAGTGGTACAACCATCACCATGGGGGAGGGCGGGGTCCATAGGGTAAGTGGTACAGCCATCACCATGGGGGGGGGGAGGGGTCCATACAGTGAGTGGTACAACCATCACCATGGGGGAGGGAGGTGTCCATAGGGTGAGTGGTACAGCCATCACCATGGGGGAGTGAGGGGTCCATAGGGTGAGTGGTACAGCCATCACCATGGGGGAGGGAGGGGTCCATAGTGTAAGTGGTACAACCATCACCATGGGGGAGGGAGGGGTCCATATGGTGAGTAGTACAGCCATCACCATGGGGGAGGGAGGGGTCCATAGGGTGAGTGGTACAGCCATCACCATGGGGGGGGAGGGGTCCATACGGTGAGTGGTACAACCATCACCATGGGGGAGGGAGGGGTCCATAGGGTGAGTGGTACAGCCATCACCATGGGGGAGGGAGGGGTCCATAGGGTGAGTGGTACAGCCATCACCATGGGGGAGTGAGGGGTCCATAGGGTGAGTGGTACAGCCATCACCATGATGGAGGGAGGGGTCCATAGGGTGAGTAGTATAGCCATCATCATGGGGGAGGGAGGGGTCCATAGGGTGAGTGGTACAGCCATCACCATGGGGGAGGGAGGGGTCCATAGGGTGAGTGGTACAGCCATCACCATGGGGGAGGGAGGGGTCCATAGGGTGAGTGGTACAGCCATCACCATGGGGGAGTGAGGGGTCCATAGGGTGAGTGGTACAGCCATCACCATGATGGAGGGAGGGGTCCATAGGGTGAGTAGTATAGCCAACATCATGGGGGAGGGAGGGGTCCATAGGGTGAGTGGTACAGCCATCACCATGGGGGAGGGAGGGGTCCATAGGGTGAGTGGTACAACCATCACCATGGGGGAGGGAGGGAGGGATCCATAGGGTGCGTGGTACAGCCATCACCATGGGGAGGGGAGGGAGGGGTCCATAGGGTGAGTGGTACAACCATCACCATGGGGGAGGGAGGGGTCCATAGTGTGAGTGGTACAACCATCACCATGGGTGAGGGAGGGGTCCATAGGGTGAGTGGTACAGCCATCACCATGGGGGAGGGAGGGGTCCATAGGGTAAGTGGTACAGCCATCACCATGGGGGAAGGAGGGGTCCATAGGGTGAGTGGTACAGCCATCACCATGGAGGAGGGAGGGGTCCATAGTGTGAGTGGTACAACCATCACCATGGGTGAGGGAGGGGTCCATAGGGTGAGTAGTACAGCCATCACCATGGGGGAGGGAGGGGTCCATAGGGTGAGTGGTACAGCCATCACCATGGGGGGGGAGGGGTCCATACGGTGAGTGGTACAACCATCACCATGGGGGAGGGAGGGGTCCATAGGGTGAGTGGTACAACCATCACCATGGGGGAGGGAGGGGTCCATAGTGTGAGTGGTACAGCCATCATCATGGGGGAGGGAGGGGTCCATACAGTGAGTGGTACAGCCATCACCATGGGGGAGTGAGGGGTCCATAGGGTGAGTGGTACAGCCATCACCATGGGAGGGAGGGGTCCATAGGGTGAGTGGTACAGCCATCACCATGGGGGAGGGAGGGGTCCATAGGGTGAGTAGTACAGCCATCACCATGGGGGAGGGAGGGGTCCATAGGGTAAGTGGTACAGGCATAACCATGGGGGAGGGAGGGGTCCATAGGGTGAGTGGTATAGCCATTACCATGGGGGGAGGGGGGGTCCATAGGGTGAGTGGTACAGCCATCACCATGGGGGAGGGAGGGGTCCATAGGGTGAGTGGTACAGCCATTACCATGGGGGGGAGGGGTCCATAGGGTGAGTGGTACTGCCATCACCATGGGGGAGGAAGGGGATCTTTGTTTTGGGTGGCATAAAAATTAATGAACAGAGCAAATCAATAGGTATACATGACCCCTTCTTCATACAGTATATAAATCAATAGGTGCATTATACAGGTAACTAAAATCATTCTCTCTGAGAAGATGGTGATATATGGGATTTGAAAGAAGGAAGTAAGGATGAAAATGTGATAGTCCTATATTTAGCCCATTTATAGCCTATACAATGTCCGTATAAGACTATCACATTTTCCCTTACTATTACAGACAGTCATTTCTCCTTGCATTTTATTTCTATGGCGGGTATGAACCCCACGGTGCATCGGACATTGCAACACTGGCACAAAGCTAATGCTTAAACCCCAAAATGTATTTTTCTATGTAGTATAAAGTGCTGAAAATGGGAAGTTAGTAGCATTTACCATGCAGCCATTTTAAAGTGAATCATTTTTATGACTTTATATTAATAAACACGAAGGTTATTTTTTTCGTGAAATGTCTCTAATTTAAATATATAACTATCAGTTTTATAAGCGGAGGACATTCAATAATTTCATTCATGTAGACTATCTACATTTGATAACTACAGTATTTCAAATACATGTACATGTACTTCTTATAATGAATAATCAAAAATACAGGCATGCTTACGTACCTTTGAAAATAATAGAGAAAGCTCTTCTTGATATTTATTTACCATCAAATCAAAGGCCGTCTGTTTATCCTACATGAAATACAAGTTGATCATAATATGTAGCACATGAACATTCACTTGTGATGGTACATATTAGGACCATGACTTCTATAGTACTCAGTGGTGCCATGTATGCATTGTGCATGTCCACCTGGTATGCATGGAATAATGCTATTGGTGCCCATTTCCACATTGTGTGCTTTTGATCCATGTAATCAATGCAACTGCATATTATTTAATACAGCTAAGAAACAGGCAGTCCATGGTGATGAAGTTATTGCACACATTGTGAAAATTAATTTGCTATTCCATCCATCATGAAGTACCTGGTTACATCACACTTGTGCATACTTGTGAATGTCATACATCATGCATAACACATGTAGAGTACCTCATCCTTTATGGTAGTGTCAGCATTATATTCCACCAGGACTGCCACCACTTCATGGTGACCCTTCTTAGCAGCTATGTGTAGTGGAGTGGACCCACCACAGGCCTAGGAAGAGATAACACAATAATACATCTCATACATGTACAGTTATAGTTACACTGATGTGATAGATTGCATTCAGCAACAATTGGGGAATGGAAATTTGCTCTTCCAGGTTGGGCTACATGTATAATTGTTCCACCATTGCCTCATCAAACATTCCAACTTTTATTAATTAAACAAGGGAAGCATATGAGTCCTGGAGAGTGTCTCTGTTGGTAACAACAGTGTTTACTACCCAGCATCATAAGCAGATGTCTACACTTAAACTGTTCTACAACAGCTCTCTAATAGCCCCAAAGAAAGTGTACTGCCTCTAACCACTATGTTGCAAGGTAGAATATTTAGAAGAGCCATGCTATCTGTTGTGACATTGCAGAAGCTGCAGACATCTTTCAGCTTTGTGGAGGCCATAAATCCAGGGCCGTAGTCAGAGGGGGTTCGTAACCAAGGAAACCCATAAAATAGCTAGTAACATCAGATTATAATAGCTATTTTGTCTTTTCTCTCTGATTGGTTTCAATGTGTATATATTCATGAATCTCAGTCCACTCTACTTCCTGTCATAAGTGGTGTGCCTCAAGGCTCTGTTCTAGGTCCTCTACTCTTTCTAATATACATCAATGACCTACCTGACTGTCTCACACCACCTGTAAAGGTGAAAATCTTTGCTGATGATACTAAACTATACTCTGCTCGTTACAGTACAGAAGATCCTGCGTTCTCAAACTCTCTATCTGAATTTTGTAACTGGTCTTCCAAGTGGCAGCTAAACATTGCTTTTCAAAAATGTAATGTCATCTCATTTGGAAATCTAGCAGTCCCATCTATCAAGTATTCTTTATCAAGCGTAGTCTTAGAAGAAGTATCTTCTATTCGTGATCTTGGTGTCTTTCTTTCATCTGATTTAAAGTTTCACATTCACTGCTAGGTTATTGCTGCTAAGGCTCATCATCGATGTGCTCTTCTTTTGAAGGGTTTTCACTCAAATGATGCTTCAATACTTTTAAAGCTGTTCACTACCTATGTTAGGCCACTTCTTGAGTCAAACACTCAGGTGTGGAATCCATGGCTTCATCAAGACATTCATTCCATTGAAAAGGTCCAACGCTTCTTTACTAGAGCTGTTTGCAGAAGAGCTAAGCTTTCATATATGGATTATGGCACTCGGCTAAGAAATTTAAATCTTCAATCTCTTGAATATCGCAGGGTATTCTTTGACCTTGTGATGTGTTACAAGATAGTGTTTCACCTTGTTGATGTCGATGTATCTGACTTCTTTGTTATCAACTCTCATGTTCATTTTACCAGAGGTAACCACTTTAAGCTCAAGTCCAGATCATTACCACATCATAATTTTCGTCTAAACTTTTTTTCAGAACGTGTCATACCAATTTGGAACTCTTTGCCCAACTCAGTGGTGTCTGCATCCTCCGTCTGTGCATTTAAAGCTCATCTGAGTCATGTTGACCTTACCCCCTTTTGTAAACTATTCCCTTATAAATAGTTTAGGCAGTTTATAAGTGCATTTCCTAATGCCATTACTTGCCTTTTTGGTGTAAATTTACCAAATAAATTATTATTATTATTATTATTATTATTATTTTATGGGTTTCTGATTTTACTAGCTATTTTACGGGTTTCCTTGATTACAAACTCCCTCTGGCTATGGGCCTGGAATCAGTTGTAGAAACGAAAAACCTGAGAGCATGCTGGATCAACATACCTCCATCTACAGTATTATCACAATAAGTTTGATAATAACGGTAGCTAAAGATGGGCAGAGGTGTTGGATATCTAGCAGAGTTTCCAGGTTATGGTAATAAAAGCATTTGAAGCATTAATCAGTAAGGGACCTCAGTTAGTGGATCATGAAAGGTGGTTTACCTTAAATGTATATTTGCCTTGCATATCTATGTTGTGTTCATATTTGTAACATAAGTGAATGAATCCAAGTATAGTTAGGAGACACATGCTATGTAATAAAATACAAAAATTCTAAGCATGCCATGGCGTATGTATTTTATTAATTAATAATTCACAAACTTTGAGGAAATGATATTGGCCTTTTATAATGGAAATTGTAATGCATATATGTCTCCATCATCACTACATCTATACCACAGTGCTTTCATTTCTATTCATATTAAGATGACACAAAATGGCCACCATGCAGGGGTACGCTCACCCATGTACATGTAAACATGTTAAGGAAGTCATAGAGTAAAATGCAATAGAATAATGAGATATTCAAGCTTCGTTGATAACGATCCATACCCATGAGAGAGTGTACTTGCATTAGTACACTACAACAATGTCATTTGATTTAAGCTGTATTGCAGTAAACATGTATGACTAATTCAAGCTTGACTACCACTGTAACGTTCCCCCCACCCCTTCCTGACATGATTTGTGGTGATGTACAGTTATTCTGTAGATAAAAGTGATATGATGACATGTAACACAACTGAAGACGAGCTTGACTCGGTTGGTTCCGCTCATATGATTGTATATTGCAATTGCAGTTTGAAGGTGGTGATGGTGTCTATGATAGCAATGAGTGTAGTGATGATGGCTATAGTAGAGGTGGTAGGCCTGCTGAGTCTCAAGCATTTACTAACTAAATGATAAGGTTCCTTCCCCTCGCACATGCACACACACACCGCTTTTTGTATTGCGGGTTCCCAAATTCCCCTTTTTGAAAATCCGCCCCTCTATGTAATGGTGAGTAAATGCGTGAGACTCGGCAGGCCTACCACCTCTACTTTCACCATCATCACTGAACTCGTCACTATCATAGCTACCATCATCACCTTCAAACTGTAATTGCACAGTGATCGTACCTTTCGAACTCGTATGCGCAGAACCAACCAAGTTGGGCTCGTCTTCAGTTGTGTTACACGTCGAATTTAGTTAATAGGTGACCTTACAATAAATACATGCATCATACGGCAGGGGCGGATACACATGTAGAATACTTGAGAAGGGGGGGACCTGCGATACAAAAAGCGCCCTACATGAAAAGTGGTGGGTGGTGGTTTGAGGTGAGGAGGTGAGGGGGTGCTGTACGCTTCAGGCTCTGAATTATCCGCTCCTGTACGGTATGATAAAGGTGACCTCATTTGAGGGAGTGAGAAACTCCACCCCCCTCCCCGCATACCCACATGCAAATTGAACTAGTCGACATAAATAAATTGTTGGATTAAGAATAGAGCTCTAGCATGACCACGTGACATTGCCGTGGTTGTCAAGCTTGAATTATTCATACCATGTTTTAAATCATGTGGCACTGGTGTAGTGTACTAATACACTCATGTGATGGTATGTGGGCATAGGTTATCAACAAAGCTTGAATAATCATGCACATACAATGGTACGGATTGAGCATATAATTTGCACAGCAATATCTCTGTAACAGATCAAGGAAAATTTAACGAACAGGATACATCAATGGATACAGGATCTCTCTAAGTATAAACCGAATGAGTTGAACTTTCCTGCAGGAAGATACGGCCTGTTTGAACCCCAAGAGGAATTGAACATTGCAACAATGGCACAAAGCTAGTGCAAGACCCCAAAATCAGAGAAATGGTGTAGTATGAAGTCTTGAAAATAAGAAGTGTATAGCGTTAACCGTTGGGTTGTTATAGCGATTTAACCGTGATACATTATAATGACAATATTTTATAATATGCGGTAGGTCATACTCGATTCCATGTTGAATAAAAAAGTACCCATTGATTAACATAATTAAGTAGCCTACAGTTCTTTCTGAACCTGATGATAGTCACCACCTCCACATTGCTACTTTTAGACCATTCTACAAAGCACACAATCATGACTGTCCAAAAACACGAACTAATTCAACACTACATACCAATAGGTAATATTCTTTCATGCACATGACATTCCCATAAACACATGAATAAACATGTCCGTTCTTCCCATAGCAGCAGTTGATATGCAGTCACCACCTCCCCATTACTACTTTTAGATCACTCTACATACAAACTACTCTTCTCATTACAAATACCACTAATGTTGTAAACCCCCAGCATGTACATGTACATGGCATGGACTAGACTATATGTATATGAAAGAAATATTTAGTTAACACCTTGCATTGATGCAAGACCATGAATACAATGTATTTGGATTAACCCTTCTTCTGCTTGTTAGTACTTCACCACACCCTACATCACTCACTTTGTTCACATCAGCTCCTGCCTTTACAAGGATCTCCACCACAGCTGAATGACCATTTTGTGCTGCCCCATGCAGTGGTGTGTCCTACATATGGGAGGTGAGGGTAAAGAAAAGCAGTGCAATACACATGCATCAATGAGGTGACAACATGTGGAATTAAACAATGCACTGATTGTTGTTCACATTCACATCAGATGGAACAAAATCTAGTGGCAATGAGCATGGAAACTACAAGCATGAGGACAAAACCAATTCTTTGGTCTCATTAATACTGCCAGACCGTCGTATTGGACTCTTCCATTATGCATGTTCCAAGGGACCATTGATGTGCAATCCTCTATGTAAACAATAAACAGTTAATAAAATCATTCTCTGTGAGAAAGTTGGTGACATATAGGAGAAGCCAATAGTTGTGTTAAAAGGGAGGAAACTAGGAACTAATAAAAAGGGAAGATATAATAGTCATATATATTGCACACAAAATAATCCTCTACAAATGGGCGAGTTTAGATTTTTTTAGATTTTTCTTTTTCATTTGACCCTTGTTTCCTCCCTTTTTAGACCACTATTGCCTTCTTATCCAATACACTACCTTTCTCATAGAAAATTTTTAATTACTTGTTTCATGTTTTCAATTTCTTCATGAGATGAGATAGCATGTACACAATTTTGAAATAAGACCCCTACGGCAGAGTGTCATCTTTTGGGACTGGAAATCTGGGTCTTGTATTAATAGCAAATCGAACAGTTTTAACTTTTACATGTACATGGCTGATGAAGCAGATCAGCCTCATAGCTGTCACGCTCATAGACCTTCTTTCCTGGATCAGCCTTGTAGCTGACACCTTCTTTATGGGATTCCCTTTGCTCGTGGGCTTAAGCCTTGTTGATTTCTTCAAACAGATGACTATTAATAACCAACGGAAAGGGTAGGGTGGGTACCATATGTCGGTGAATAACGTAGGTGTATGGCCTGGGTACAAGGTTTTTGTATATCAAGCTGTGTATATCAAATTATGTACTAATTGCTTTTGTATTTCGACCAATGGGTCATACATACTAAAGATAAAATCCAGATATATGCTGAAGCGACTGGTGCTGTTAAGGTTCTTGGACAACGTTCCTAGCTCGAGTTCTTTGTGGCAGAAGGAAGGAGAAGAAGACAAATGGCAGCAAATAACAGGTGGACAGAGGCAAGACGTGGGCATGAGTATTTTTGTTATGACACAGAACCAAGTCAAAACTGTAGTATAGTGGGACATAGTATTAGATTGGCTTTGACTGAAGGGAAATGGTTGAATGGAAGTGAGGCCTTTGCCCAGGGGATGTTCCCCCCTCAGGGTTATTTAGCACATTATCATTCACCAAAACATCAAACCACCACATGGCATGGACTAGACATATGGATGAAATATTTAGTTAACACCTTGCATTGATGCAAGACAATGAATACAATGTATTTGGATCAACCCTTCTTGTTAGTACTTCACCACACCCTACATCACTCACTTTGCTCACATCAGCTCCTGCATTTACAAGGATCTCCACCACAGCTGTATGACCATTTTGAGCTGCCACATAAAGTGGTGTGTCCTACATATGGGAGGTGAGGGTAAAGAAAAGCAGTGCAATACACATACATCAATGAGGTGACAACATGTTGAATTAACTAATTCAACACTACATATCAATAGGTAATATTCTTTCTTGCACATGGCATTCGCATAAAAATGACATGAATAAACATGTCTGTTCTTCCCATAGTAGCAGTTGATATGCAGTCACCACCTCTCCATTACTACTTTTAGACCACTCTACATACAAACTACTCTCCTCATTAACTGTTGCATACCCCCAGCATGTATATTTACATGGCATGGACTAGACATATGGAAGAAATATTTAGTTAACACCTTGCATTGATGCAAGTGTATAGTGACTGGTGTCTTCATTGTCCTCTATTAATGTCTAGCTGAAAAGGGCTGTGCACAGGACAGTCCAACAAAGAAATTATTAACACATTAATACATGACGATTACACATGTCTGTTCTATCATCATCTGCAGGCTTGGTGATGGTCAAAGCAGTACATACGTACATTATCCTAAAGAAAAAAAATTTTTACTTGTTCTAACATACTTTTTGAGCACTCCAAATGAAAGCTACTCAATCATCAATACAATCATCAATCCACATGCATAACATACCTCCTGATGATGGATGAGTGACATTCGCAGATGTCATATGCAGGAAAGAAACAAAGGCTATTAACAAGTATATAAGACACTCGGGTATAATTTAACACCAAGTCCATTAAGATAATTACTATTCACATACATGTATTGAACAAATATAGGATTGATGTAATTATGCAGCCTGTTATAATGAACTTGTCACTATTGGTACTTATGGACCACTCTATATACAAACTACATGTACTCAATCATCAATACAAATACTGTTGACATGCATAACTTACCTCCTGATGATGGATGAGTGGGATTCACATAATGAAAAGAAAGAGAAATTGTCAATGTGTATACCAATGTTCTCTAGCATAAAAAAAAATGGATGGCAAGAAACAAAGGCTATTACCAAGTATATAAGACACTCGGGTATAATTTAACACTAAGTCCATTCATATATACTACTCACATTCATGATTGCATGAACAAATATAGGATTGATGCAATTATGCAGCCAGTTATTAAAGAACCTGATGAATGATTTATATGTAGTCACTACCTCCCCCATTGCTACTTATAGATCACTCTATACACAAACTACTCAATCATCAATACAAATACTGTCCACATGCATAACTTACCTCCTGATGATGGATGAATGGGATTCACATAATGAAAAAAAAAAAGAGAAATTGTTAATGTGTTGTCCAGTGTTTTTTTGTACTTCCCCAGCATATAAATGAATAACAGAAGTTATTAACGATTTAACATACAAATAGGTACTACTCTTTATTACACATGACATTCCCACAAAAATGTTATTAACACATGAATAAACATGTCTGTTCTTCCCATAGCAGCAGCTGATATGTAGTCACCACCTCCCCATTACTACTTTTAGACCACTCTACATACAAACTACTCTCCTCATTACAAATACCACTAATGTTGTATACCCCCAGCATGTACATGTACATGGCATGGACTAGACATGTGGAAGATAGCATCTTGCATTGATGCAAGACAATGAATACACTGTATTTGGATCAACCCTTCTTCTTCTGCTTGTTAGTACTTCACCACACCCTACATCACCCACTGTGTTCACATCAGCTCCTGCATTTACAAGGATCTCCACCACAGCTGTATGACCATTTTCAGCTGCCACATACAGTGGTGTCACCTACATATGGGAGGTGAGGGTAAAGAAAAGCAGTGCAATACACATGCATCAATGAGGTGACAACATGTTGAATTAACTAATTCAACACTACATATAAATAGGTAATATTCTTTCTTGCACATGGCATTCGCATAAAAATGACATGAATAAACATGTCTGTTCTTCCCATAGCAGCAGTTGATATGCAGTCACCACCTCTCCATTACTACTTTTAGACCACTCTACATACAAACTACTCTCCTCATTAACTGTTGCATACCCCCAGCATGTATATTTACATGGCATGGACTAGACATATGGAAGAAATATTTAGTTAACACCTTGCATTGATGCAAGTGTATAGTGACTGGTGTCCTCATTGTCCTCTATTAATGTCTAGCTGAAAAGGGCTGTGCACAGGACAGTCCAACAAAGAAATTATTAACACATTAATACATGACGATTACACATGTCTGTTCTATCATCATCTGCAGGCTTGGTGATGGTCAAAGCAGTTCATACGTACGTTATCCTAAAGAAAAAATTTTTTACTTGTTCTAACATACTTTTTGAGCACTCCAAATGAAAGCTACTCAATCATCAATACAAATCCTGTGCACATGCATAACTTACCCCCTGATGATGGATGAGTGGGATTCACATAATAAAAAGAAAGAGAAATTTTTAATGTGTAGACCAAAGTTATCTAGCATAAAAACATGGATTGCAATATGATGAGTGCACATATGGTATAGTAACTACTATGACAATACTCCATTTAAATGTGATGGTGTAACAGGCATTTGATGATAACATGAACGTGATACAGCTCCTTCAAAAAGCACCATTATAATGAGGTGGTGGTGCATCAAGGCACAATGGATTTATGGGTTCAACATACTTTTTGACACTAAATGCAATCATCAATACAAATACTGTCCTAACTTACCTCCTGATGATGGATGAGTGGGATTCACATAATGAAAAGAAAAAGAAATTGTTAATGTGTAGACCAATGTTCTCTAGCATGGATTGCAATATGATGAGTGCACATATGGTATAGTATCAGCTCCTTCAAAAAGCACCATTATAATGAGGTGGTGGTGCATCAAGGCACAATGGATTTTGTTGGTTTATGGTATAGTCTAATTATGGACCCTAATGTCTAGCTGAAAAGGGCTGTGCACAGGACAGTCCAACAAAGAAATCATTAAAACATTAATACATGACGATTACACATGTCTGTTCTATCATCATCTGCAGGCTTGGTGATGGTCAAAGTAGTACATACATACGTTATCAATAAGCAAATACTTTTTACTGGTTTCTTTGTTTTGACATACTTTTTGAGCACTCTAAATGAAAGCTACTCAATCATCAATCCACATGCATAACTTACCCACTGATGATGGACAAGTGGAATTCACAGATGTCATATGCAGGAAAGAAACAAAGGCTATTAACAAGTATATAAGACACTCAAGTATAATTTAACACCCAGTCCATTTGGATAAGTACTATTCACATACATGCATTGAACAAATACATGTATAGGATTGATGTAATTATGCAGCCTGTTATAATGAACCTGTCACTATTGGTACTTATGGACCACTCTATATACAAACTACTCAATCATCAATACAAATACTGTCCACATGCATAACTTACCCACTGATGATGGATGAGTGGGATTCACATAATGAAAAGAAAGAGAAAAATTGTCAATGTGTAAACCAATGTTCTCTAGCATAAACACATATATTGCAAGAAACAAAGGCTATTACCAAGTATATAAGACACTCGGGTATAATTTAACACTAAGTCCATTCATATATACTACTCACATTCATGATTGCATGAACAAATATAGGATTGATGTAATTATGCAGCCAGTTATTAAAGAACCTGATGAATGATTTATATGTAGTTACTACCTGCCCCATTGCTACTTGTAGATCACTCTATACACAAACTACTCAATCATCAATACAAATACTGTCCACATGCATAACTTACCCACTGATGATGGATGAGTGGGATTCACATAATGAAAAGAAAGAGAAATTGTCAATGTGTAAACCAATGTTCTCTAGCATAAAAACATGGATGGCAAGAAACAAAGGCTATTACCAAGTATATAAGACACTCGGGTATAATTTAACACTAAGTCCATTCATATATACTACTCACATTCATGATTGCATGAACAAATATAGGATTGATGTAATTATGCAGCCAGTTATTAAAGAACCTGATGAATGATTTATACATAGTCACTACCTGCCCCATTACTACTAATAGATCACTCTATACACAAACTACTCAATCATCAATACAAATACTGTCCACATGCATAACTTACCTCCTGATGATGGATGAATGGGATTCACATAATGAAAAAAAAAGAGAAATTGTTAATGTGTTGTCCAGTGTTTTTTTGTACTTCCCCAGCATATAAATGAATAACAGAAGTTATTAACAATTTAACATACAAATAGGTAATACTCTTTATTGCACATGACATTCCCACAAAAATGTTATTAACACATGAATAAACATGTCTATTCTTCCCATAGCACCAGTTGATATGTAGTCACCACCTCCCCATTACTACTTTTAGATCACTCTACATACAAACTACTCTCCTCATTACAAATACCACTAATGTTGTATACCCCCAGCATGCACATGTACATGGCATGGACTAGACATATGGAAGAAATATTTAGTTAACCCCTTGCATTGATGCAAGACAATGAATACAATGTATTTGGATCAACCCTTCTTCTTCTGCTTGTTAGTACTTCACCACACCCTACATCACTCACTATGTTCACATCAGCTCCTGCCTTTACAAGGATCTCCACCACAGCTGTATGACCATTTTCAGCTGCCACATACAGTGGTGCCCCCTACATATGGGAAGTGAGGGTAAAGAAAAGCAGTGCAATACACATGCATCAATGAGGTGACAACATGTGGAATTAACTAATTCAACACTACATATCAATAGGTAACATTCTTTCTTGCACATGGCATTCGCATAAAAATGACATGAATAAACATGTCTGTTCTTCCCATAGCAGCAGTTGATATGCAGTCACCACCTCTCCATTACTACTTTTAGACCACTCTACATACAAACTACTCTCCTCATTAACTGTTGCATACCCCCAGCATGTATATTTACATGGCATGGACTAGACATATGGAAGAAATATTTAGTTAACACCTTGCATTGATGCAAATGTATAGCGACTGGTGTCCTCATTGTCCTCTATTAATGTCTAGCTGAAAAGGGCTGTGCACAGGACAGTCCAACAAAGAAATTATTAACACATTAATACATGACGATTACACATGTCTGATCTATCATCATCTGCAGGCTTGGTGATGGTCAAAGCAGTTCATACGTACGTTATCCTAAAGAAAAAAATTTTTTACTTGTTCTAACATACTTTTTGAGCACTCCAAATGAAAGCTACTCAATCATCAATACAAATCCTGTCCACATGCATAACTTACCACCTGATGATGGATGAGTGGGATTCACATAATGAAAAGAAAGAGAAATTTTTAATGTGTAGACCAAAGTTATCTAGCATAAAAACATGGATTGCAATATGATGAGTGCACATATGGTATAGTAATTACTATGACGATATTCCATTCGATGGTGTAACAGGCATTTGATGATAAAATGAACGTGATACAGCTCCTTCAAAAAGCACCATTATAATGAGGTGGTGGTGCATCAAGGCACAATGGATTTTGTTGGTTTATGGTATAGTCTAATTATGGACCCTAATGTCCAGCTGAAAAGGGCTATAGTCCCACAAAGAAACAAAAACATATTAGTTCTATCCTCATCTGCAGGCTTGGTGATGTTTATATGCAAGTCAAAGCAGTACATATCTTGAGCAAACGTGTTTACTGGTTTCTTGGGATCAACATACTTTTTGACACTAAATGCAATCATCAATACAAATACTGTCCTAACTTACCTCCTGATGATGGATGAGTGGGATTCACATAATGAAAAGAAAAAGAAATTGTTAATGTGTAGACCAATGTTTTGTAGCATGGATTGCAATATGATGAGTGCACATATGGTATAGTATCAGCTCCTTCAAAAAGCACCATTATAATGAGGTGGTGGTGCATCAAGGCACAATGGATTTTGTTGGTTTCTGGTATAGTCTAATTATGGACCCTTATGTCCAGCTGAAAAGGGCTGAGCACAGGAAAGTCCAACAAAGAAATTATTAAAACATTAATACATGACGATTAAACATGTCTGTTCTATCATCATCTGCAGGCTTGGTGATGGTCAAAGCAGTACGTACGTACATTATCAATAAGCAAATACTTTTTACTGGTTTCTTTGTTTTGACATACTTTTTGAGCACTCTAAATGAAAGCTACTCAATCATCAATCCACATGCATAACTTACCAACTGATGATGGACAAGTGGAATTCACAGATGTCATATGCAGGAAAGAAACAAAGGCTATTAACAAGTATATAAGACACTCAAGTATAATTTAACACCCAGTCCATTTGGATAAGTACTATTCACATACATGTATTGAACAAATATAGGATTGATGTAATTATGCAGCCTGTTATAATGAACCTGTCACTATTGGTACTTATGGACCACTCTATATACAAACTACTCAATCATCAATACAAATACTGTCCACATGCATAACTTACCCACTGATGATGGATGAGTGGGATTCACATAATGAAAAGAAAGAGAAATTGTCAATGTGTAGACCAATGTTCTCTAGCATAAAAACATGGATGGCAAGAAACAAAGGCTATTACCAAGTATATAAGGCACTCGGGTATAATTTAACACTAAGTCCATTCATATATACTACTCACATTCATGATTGCATGAACAAATATAGGATTGATGCAATTATGCAGCCAGTTATTAAAGAACCTGATGAATGATTTATATTTTAATTTACTCGGTGGTAACCACCCCTGCGATGAATGTTCAGCTCTTAGCCCTTATCACCATCTAGCTCAAACCCTTTGATGGATTGGCGAGAAATAGAGGTAGCAGGCAAGGCCTGAGTCCCCCCCCCCCCCTCCTAATACCCCGGCCACAGGGTGTGGCTGGCAGTGACGATGGTCACCCAGCCACTGTGGACCCCAGTGACTGAGCTGAGACGCTGGTCCCAGTCGGCCGGGTTTGGGATGACCGGCAACAGAGACCAGGGGTGATGCTGACCACCACTGGGTGCTGTGTGTACCAAGGCCAGGATGCTGGTCCAGGCTTGTGTTGCCGGGAAGGGACTAGCCCGCAGGGCCCCACCCAAAGTTAACGCCCCAAACTCGCCTCCCCCTGTACATAGGGCATAGGTAAGAGCCAGATTGTGGGTGTGGGTAGCAAATGTAAACAAAATTGCATGACACTGCACAAGTGAACAACATTCTGGTCCATTCCACTGAGATGTAGTCAGTCCTGACACTTGGCCATCACAGCTGCCACTGCAGCGTGCTGAGGGTCACATCTTATATAGGTCTTGAAGGCCCTACTTCGCCAGCGGCCCAACTGCTTGATTACGCCAGAAGAGATCCCCACCTTGGCTGCTGTAGTCGCTGCCCCAATGCGAAAACTATGAGTGTTGAATTGGTCAGGGTCCAAACCCAACTTGTCAAAGTAGACCCGTAGCTGCGATCAAAACCTCCTGGCGGTCAAAGGTGATCCATCTTCCCAGATGAAGAGATGGCTGGAGCTAGGGGCCGTGCAGCAGTTCAGATACCATTTCATAGTGCTCACCAGGCAAGAGCTGTCTCCGCTGCATCCCACCGACACTACGGTCCCCCGTCCCCACTGGTCAGACTTGGAGCGCCTCATGAGGACCTTGAGCTGATGCCCCATGAAACAAACATCGCGCCTCCGCAAGGGGACTTGATAGAGTGATGATGCTGTGAACTCCACTACTCAGAGAAAACCGTAGAAGGCCAGGGACATTGCCGCCTGTAGCAAGCGACTATCCCGCCCTCTCATGGAGGTGTCTGCATCCACTGCCCCCTGGAGCTGATTGAGGATCTGAGGGGAAATCGACAACCCGCGGAGGATGCAGTGGATGTCCTGCGATGAAGACGGATGGGAGCCGCGCTGGTGTGCACCCGACAAGGATCCACTCTCAGCTTCGAAACCACCGTCCCCGTGGGAGCATCCCCAGACGAGGAGTCGTGGCTAGTGGAGCATCTCCGGTGTGTGCTCGCCCTGCAGGCTGGCTCCACATGCTGTGTGGAGGGCCCCGAGGTGACCGGGAAAGTAGTGACAGCCGGGCTCTCCTCCTCCAAGTGCTGAGAAGATGAGGAGCCCTCGTGACTTCCAGACTGGTCGGAGTCCGTTGGGGAATGACTGCACGCGGCATCCTGCTGGGACGACTCGTGGCTCAGCAGTCGCTCGACCATGGTTTGCTTGGTGCCTGAGGCCACCAGGTTGGCTTGCATGAGACATAGGCACAGCACCTCGGCTTTGAGGCGCATTAATTGGCGACGCGTAGCATCCAACATTGAGCGCGATGCATCAAAGTTGCCTCCTGCAGTGACCTAGGCAATAGCCAGGGCCACTGCACTAAGGCATATACATGTATAGACCCACAAGCTGGCTCCATAGTTAACCTTAACACTAAAACGGCTGCTGCCCCGCGCGGGCCCAATGCTAACCTAGGTGGTTTACCACAGGCCATTAACCTCTGTTTACTCCCTAAACAGTACTATAAGACACTCGGGTACAATTTTCACTAAGTCCATTAATACATACTACTCATGTACACGATTGAATGAACAAATATGGGATTGATGTAATAATGCAGCCTGTTATTAATGAACCAGGTGAATGATTTATAAGTAGTCACCACCTCCCCATTGCTACTTTTAGACCCTCTACAAACTACTCAATCATCAATACCAATACTGTCCGCATGCATAACTTACTCCCTGATGATGGATGAGTGGGATTCACATAATAAAAAGTAAAGAAATTGTTAATGTGTTGGCCAGTGTTTTTCGTATTTCCCTAGCATACAAATGTAACTTGGATTGCAATATGATGAGTGCACATACATGTATGGTATAGCAACTACTATGACGATACTCCATTTAAATGTGATGGTGAAACAGGCATTTGATGATAAAATGAACGTGATACAGCTCCTTCAAAAACCACCATTATAATGAGGTGGTGGTGCATCAAGGCACAATGGATTTTGTTGGTTTATGGTATAGTCTAATTATGGACCCTTATGTCCAGCTGAAAAGGGCTGAGCACAGGACATTAAATCATTAACATATTAATACATGACGATTACACATGTCTGTTCTATCATCTGCAGGCTTGGTGATGGTTAAAGCAGTACATATGTACGTTATCTTTTTTGACTGTTTTCTTTGTTTTAACATGCTTTTTGAGCACTCTAAATGAAAGCTACTAATACACATCCTGTCCACATGCATAACTTACCCGCTGATGATGGATGAGTGAAATCCACAGATGTCATATGCAGGAAAGAAACAGAGGCTATTACCACAGTGTATACAAAACACTCGGATGTGTAAGTCCATTTGGATGAATATAATAATTACTACTCACATACATATTGCATGAACAAATACATGTATAGGACTGATGCAATTATGCAGCCAGTTATTAATGAACCTGTAGTCACCACATCCCCATTGCTACTTTAGACCATGCTATAATACAAAGTACTCAATCATGAATAAAAATACTGTCCACATGCACAACTTACCTCCTGATGATGGATGAGTATGATTCACATAATGAAAAGAAAGAGAAATTGTCAATGTGTAGACTAATGTTCTCTTGCATAAGAACATGGTTTGCAATATGATGAGTGCACATATGGTATAGTAACTATGACGACGATACTCCAACAGGCATTTGATGATAAAATGAACATGATACAGCTCCTTCAAAAAGCACAATTATAATGAGGTGGTGGAGCATCAAGGCACAATGGATTTTGTTGGTTTATGGTATAGTCTAATTATGGACCCTAATGTCCAGCTGCAAAGGGCTGAGCACAGGACATTCCAACAAAGAAATTATTAACACATTAATACATGATGATTACACATGTCTGTTCTATCAGCTTAGTGATGGTTATACGCAGGTCAAAGCAGTACATATGTACGTTATCAATTATACTGGTTTTAACATACTACTTGAGCACTTTATATGAAAGCTATTCAATCATCAATGCAAATCCTGTCCACATGCATGACTTACCCCCTGATGATATGGATGAGTGAAATTGACAGATGTCATATGCAGGAAAGGAACACAGGCTATTAACAAGTATACAAGACACTCGGGTATAATTTAACACTAAGTCCATTAATAATTATTACTCACATACATGATTGCATGAAAAAATATAGGATGATGTAATTATGCAGCCTGTTATTAATAATCCTGATGAATGACTTATATGTAGTCACAACCTCCCCATTGCTAATTGCACAACTCTATTAACAAACTTACTCAATCGTCAATACAAATACTGTCCACTTGCATAACTTACCCCCTGATGATGGATAAGTGGGATTCACATAATAAAAAGAAAGAGAAATTGTTAATATGTTGACCACTAATGTTGTATACCCCCAGCATGTACATGTACATGGCATGCAATAAAAATATTTAGTTAACTCCTTGCATTTATGCATGACAATGAATATATGTATTTGGATCAACTTTTCTTTTGCATGCTTGTTAGTACTAAACCACACACTACATCACTCACTGTGTTCACATCAGCTCCTGCCTTTAAAAGGATCTCCACCACAGCTGTATGACCATTTTCAGCTGCCACATACAGTGGTGTGTCCTACATATGGGAGGTGAGGGTAAAGAAAAGCAGTGCAATACACATGCATCAATGAGGTGACAACATGTGGAATTAAACAATGCACTGATTGTTGTTCACATTCACATCAGATGGAACAAAATCTAGTGGCAATGAGCATGGAAACTACAAACATGAGGACAAAACCAATTCTTTTGAACAAAGATCTGAGGGCAACAATAAGCTCCATGTTTGTTTTGAAGTAAACAACTTCAGTTATGTGACCAACATTGAAATTCTTATGATACAGTAGCAATGATATTACTACTGTAGCGACCCTGTCAAAGAGGACTGAGAACGAGATGAACTGGTGCATTAATTAGATTAGAGCACGTGTGTAATTCGCAAAGTTATCGTGTATAACGTTGTCATTGAGTACACGCCACATTGGTGACCCTTGACGTGAATGGCAGAAGAACATTCCGTCTCACTCAAGCTTCCTACATCTTGGCCTGCACAACCTGCTGTAGGGTTTGCGCAGATGGAAGCACAGTTTCATTTGCGCAAGATTACAGCAGACGAGACGCAATATTACCACGTGCTGGCAGCACTTGACCAATCGACAGCGACGCGCGTTTTGGACCTAATCAGCCAACCACCGACGCAGAACAAATATAAGGCGCTTAAGGACCGTCTCAATGACACTTTCGGACTCAACAAGAGAGAACGATCGTCCCGGCTCCTACATTTTCGCGAACTCGGTGACACAAAACCATCTGCTCTGATGGACGAAATGTTGGCCCTTTTAGGCGATCATCCTCCTTGCTTGTATTTTGAGCAACTGTTTCTCAAGCGCCTACCCGAAGAACATCCGCATGCAGCTAGTCGACGCGCAATTCGACGATTGCCGAAAATTAGCCAAACATGCAGACGCCCTTTGGACCAGCCAGGATATGGAATATAGCACCAACGCTGTG
The DNA here is from genome assembly GCA_963681505.1 of Eunapius fragilis. Taxonomy (NCBI): domain Eukaryota; kingdom Metazoa; phylum Porifera; class Demospongiae; order Spongillida; family Spongillidae; genus Eunapius; species Eunapius fragilis. Next base: position 7,964,310 of record OY811973.1, on the reverse strand, counting down.
CATCACAACCGACCTACCAAGCAGAAAGTAAATAAGATCCCATCCCAATCTCCTCAAGATGGGTTGTGTTTCTATCACCGCTCGTTTAGGATGAAAGCATTAGACCACTCGGGCCCTGTTTTTTAGCAGCCAACGGCAGCTCCATTAAAACCTATGGAACTCGCACTCTTCCCGTTTGTTTTGCCTCCAAGATTTACCGTTGGACATTTACTATCGCCAGTGTCTCTAGGCCTCTTCTTGGAGCTGATTTCCTTCGTTCAAACTCATTACTGGTGGACCTCAAACGGAAGCATATCATTCTGTTTCACTGGGAACCGTTCACACAGCGGTACCTCAATTTAGTGCCATTACCACCTCTAGCAACCAGTTTGAGACCCTGTTAACAGAATTTCCTCACATTACAACACCAGTGTTTACTGCCTCCTCCATCAAACACAAAGTAGAGCACTTCATACTGACTACAGGCCCCCCAGTTCACGCGCGTGCTCGTCGTTTGCCATCAGACAAGTTGGCTGTAGCCAAGCAAGAGTTTGATAACATGGAGGAGATGGGCCTGATTAGAAAATCAGCAAGTCCTTGGTCATCCCCACTCCACATGGTACCCAAGGCATCAGGGGGGTGGCGCCCGTGTGGGGATTAAAGACGCCTCAACAACTCAACAATACCTGACCGGTATCCCCTGCCACACATTCAGGACTTTTCAGCGCAACTTCATGGGAAGACCATTTTTTCAAAGGTCGATCTGGTGCGAGGCTACCAACAGATTCTGCTTGCAGCTGAAGACATACCCAAAACGGCCATCATCAACCCTTTTGGCCTTTATGAGTTCTTAAGAATGCCTTTTGGGCTAAAGAATTCCGCTCAAGCCTTTCAGCGCTTAATGGACACTGTCTGCCACAGGTTGGAATTTGTTTTTGTCTACAACATGTACATCGACGACATCCTCATTGCCAGGGATGATGCCGAGACTCACATGGACCACCTCCGCCAGCTGTTCCAACGATTTCAGGAATATCGTTTAGTTATCAACACTTCTAAATGTCAATTTGGTCAGGATTCAATTGATTTTCTAGGACACCATATCACTCCAACCGGGATTGTACCATTGCCTGACAAGGTAAAGGTCATCAGCCAATACCCTCAACCAACCACAGTGAAGGGTTTACAGGAATTTGTAGGTATGATCAATTTTTGCCACCGTTTCATCCCAGGTGCTGCACGGATGATGTCACCACTCTACACAGCACTAGCAAGCAATCCAAAGACCTTGATTTGGAATGACGTAATGTCAAAAGCATTTGATGCTACCAAGAAGGCATTGGCAGAGGCGACACTACTTTCCCACCCGCACCATGGAGCACCGCTGTCAATCACCACAGATGCCTCTGATCTTGCCATAGGTGCAGTTTTGCAGCAGTTCGTAAACAACTTGTGGGAACCACTGGCATACTTCAGAAGAAGCTACAACATTGTGAAACAAAATACAGTGCTTTCGACCGGGAACTCCTTGCATTGTATCTAGGCATCAAGCATTTTCGGATTTTTCTTGAAGGCAGACAGTTCACAGCTTTCACCGACCATAAACCACTGACATTTTGTATGTCCAAAAGTTCAGACACGTGGACAAGCTGTCAGCAACGCCATCTTTCCTACATTTCTGAATTCACAACCGACATTCAACATATACAAGGTAAAGACAACTTTGTTGCTGACTCCCTATCATTGACTCTGTTCAGCTGGGGATTGACTATGCTATGATGGCCACAGATCAAGCTGAAGACCCTGAGGTTCAATCCTACCAAACCACGCTATCCAGTTTGGTATTGCAGGATATTCCTTTTGGGGCACATGCAAGGTACTACACTTCTATGTGACCTGTCTGCTGGACGTCCCAGTAGCATGTAGACGACGGGTTTTTGACCTATTTCATGGTTTGTCCCACCCATCAATCCGTGCCACAAGAAACCTTATCGCATCCAAATTCATTTGGAAAGGCCTGCAGAAGCAAATTGGGCACTGGGTACGAACATGCATCCCTTGTCAGAGTTCCAAAATCCAAACTCACATCAGGGCTCCTCTCGAAACGTTTCAAGTACCCAATCGCCGTTTTGACCACATCCATGTGGATCTTGTGGGACCTTTACGTCCTTCTAATGGTTTTACTTACCGACTTACAATTGTGGACCGATTTTCGCGCTGGCCTGAAGCCATCCCGTTAAACGATACAACCACTACTACTTGTGCTCAAGCATTGATATCTCAGTGGATTTCACGTTTTGGCGTTCCACTAGACATGACATCCGACAGGGGAAGTCAGTTTACCTCACAACTGTGGACATCTATTGCTCAATTGTTAGGCATTCAACTTCACCACACCACCGCTTACCACCCTCAATCAAACGGTCTAGTGGAGCGTTTTCACCGTCACCTCAAATTATCACTGCGAGCACGACTCACGGGCCCCAACTGGACCACGGACCTTCCATGGGTACGTTTAGGTATTAGAACAACATTAAAGGAAGATTTAGGATGCTCCTCGGCAGAGTTGCTGTATGGAGCTCCTATTACTGTTCCTGGAGAATTTTTTCATACTCACAATTCTCAACGGGATCATCAATCTCAACTGCAACAACTTAGGAAACAAGTTGGTGATTTTGTCCCCGTGCCTACCTCCCAGCACGCACCCGGAGTTGTACCTTCCTCCCAGCCATCTAGCCTAAAACAAACCAAATTTGTGTTCATCTGTCGTGACTCTCACCGATCACCATTTCAACGACCATATGAAGGACCTTTTAAAGTCCTCCAATCAGGTGAAGAGACTTTCACCGTTGACGTAAGCGGGAGAAAAGAAAGAATTTCAGTGGACAGGCTCAAACCTGCCCACATTGATCCGGAGCAACCACTCTTGCTACCTGAGCCTGTACACCGTGGACGACCGCAAAAGAAGCCTAATCTTTCCTCCACCGCAACCCAGGTTCCGACACCAAGTACCCCCCCCCCCCCCCCCCCCCCAACCCTCCACCCCATCGTACAAGATCTGGTCGGCAGGCCAACCAACCGCAACGTTACATCTCCGTTCTGGGGGGAGTAGTGCTAGCGACCCTGTCAGAGAGGACTGAGAACGAGATGAACTGGTGCATTAATTAGATTAGCGCACGTGTGTAGTTTGCAAAGTTGTCGTGTATTATGTTGTCATTGAGTACACGCCACAATACTGTAGTATAAATGGTTACATGCATAAAACTACTCAGCCATGAATACAAAAACTGCCCACATCTACATACCTCCCCATACCCAACATTCACATGCCCCAGATTTCAACATACATATGTACCTACCTCCCCATACTCAACATACACATGTACATTCCTCCCCATACCCAACATACACATGTACATACCTCCCCATACCCAACATACACATGTACATACCTCCCCATACCCAACATACACATGTACATACCTCCCCATACCCAACATACACATATACATACCTCCCCATACTCAACATACACATGTACATACCACCCCATACTCAACATGCACACATACATTCCTCCCCATACCCAACATACACATGTACATACCTCCCCATACCCAACATACACATGTACATACCTCCCCATACTCAACATACACATGTACATACCTCCCCATACTCAACACACACATGTACATACCTCCCCATACTCATCATCCACACCAACACCACGTGACAGCAGCTGTTGGACAGCTCTCACATCTCCAGTCCTGCATGCTTCAACTAGCTGTAGTGGACAAATGTACACATATGAAAATGAAGTACTATAACACATATCCTAACCATGATCATTTGAGCATTAATATAATCTTTTCTGCCCAACACTTGACAACTACGATTAATCTAATAATGAAGAGTTCCAACCTAGAGAAGTAGTAGAAAGGCTGGGGGAGATGTATTCTCTAATAGTTATCAATTCAATAGTTTTTACATCACGTGTATAGTTGGGCGTAGCCAGACCTTTGCAAAGTCGGGCTACGCCTAACTAAGCTAGTACCACTAAAGTCACGAAATTCTTCAGTGAGTAGAAGGCTTCGACGTATATTTTGATGTTGATGGAAGCATGGAAGACGTAGGAGGTTATATAAGCCCCTTGCCTTCACTGCATGTACATGTATAAATTCTACAAATGAAACGGTCACGTGCATCTGCTACAAGCCAACAAAATTTTCCACCCTCGCCTTTGATATTTTGTCCAGAAACCTAATACATACCTGTACAGCGGACATTTACTTCGTTATCCCGGACAATTTCGTCGTGTTATACATGTACTCCACAAGGGCGTAGACAAGTTTTTTGGATGGTCTGTGGGGGCTAAGTTATTAACTTTATTAATAAATTAAACGCAGTGGCTACGGGTACGGGCCCGTATCTTTCATTATTTTGGCTATGGGTACGGCACATCATCACGTGACGCAAATATGTCTGCAATGACTGCTAACGAAATCACTGTCTCCTGTACGTTTGAAAATGGACAGCAATTTGCTTCGTTCCAAGAACTTCGTGATCGAATAGCTGAATTTGAACAACAGTCTTACGTGCAGCTGTACATTAGAAGGTCACGTACTATTGAAGCAGCTATGAAGCGTGCACCAAAAAAGTCCTTTCTTCAAAAACTGAAATATTCGGAGGTGGATTATGCGTGTATTCATGGTGGAAAGAAATTTGCTTCCCGTTCAAAAGGGAAAACAACGAACCATACGTAAGACTAGTGCATTATGCAGTGGCGATCTGGCCAGGGGTGCAGGGAGGGGGGGGGGGGGGGGGGGGGGGGGGCGCCAAAACGGCGGTAGGGCGCCAAAATACCTACCAGCGCAATTCCGGCCAGACTTCTCAGATTATAATATTGATTAGCATTGCCGTTAACTAATGAAGCTGTGATGCTTTTTACGTTGTAAGTCTAGGTACGAGACTACTTGCCGATGCACCCCCACACATGCACGTAAGTGGCGCATTTGTGGTTCGTTAATTCATAACTGCTCGGGCACCCTGGTGGCGCGGGCATTGTTTTGTTAACATAATAATTATACAATAATATTATTTGTTAATGCCATGTACTGCTACATTGTCACAGCAAAAAAACGCGTCGAATCAATTCTTGATTTTCAATTGATTTGCCACTTACATTCTGGTACAAAATGTTTACATACCTGGTACAAACTGTTAACAATATGTACCAGAATGTAAGTGGCAAATCAATCGAAAATCAAGAATTGATTCGACGCGTTTTTTTGCTGTGTGTATCTGCGCCCAACTATAATGATGTCGGATGGAAAACAGAAACAATCAGGAGAAGATGGTGAGGTACCTGAAACACCAGAAGAGTCATGCAAGCGTAAGACTTTTTTTGTTGCTCTTGACACTATTCTAGGATCAATGGGAAGGCGATTTGATAAGAACAGGTCGCTGTTTGAAACATTAGCCATCTTTGCGCCCAGCATTTTTACCGATCTCGTGAAGAGTGGTAAAAGCCCATAAGATCTTCAATGCACTGTGGCAGTGTTTTGTGACAAATTTCACTTGAATACAAATCAATGCTTTCAAGAATTGTTGCCTAGTACCATCGATTTCATACCCCCTCCGGCACCTCCCTTAAAATGGACGTTGTTGATTCGCTAAGTGATGATACTGATGATGAAGGTATTGGTATAGCGGAAGAAGACGAGGAAGTTAAACGTACATCTTCTCGGGCCAATCCTGATCAGGCTCTTGTCAACTGGTCGTTTTTGGATGCTATAAACCTGCTGTGCAACCCTACCTATCATCTCTACGATGCATTTCCCGAGGTTTGCAAGATATATTCGATTGCAGTTGCAACTCCTATCAGTACGTGTGTTTCTGCTCTAAAACGTATTAAGACGCGACTTCGGTCCACAACGACTCAGGAAAGGCTTGAAGATTTGCTAATGATGTCCGTTGAACGTAAAATTCTCTCTTCCCTATCATGCGATTCAATAATTGATGAGTTTGCACGGAGTTCATCGGAGCTCTTCAAAGCATTATTATAGCACTAACTTTCTCATCAATCATATATATGCATGTACATCCCCATTTGCATTAAATTTGATACCTAAGCCTCCTTCCTGTGTACATTTATATGATTTATGGCTGGTGAGTGGGGGGCGCCATAAAAGTGTTTTGCCCCCCCAGATAATTAATGCCCAGACCGCCACTGGCATTATGCCGAAACGTATTTTCACGTACACCTCCGTCGGACGTATATTGTTTTTAGGACGTCCCAAATGGAGTGCCCTTTTATTATCAGATTGAAAACCACAGATAACGGACAAAAGCTTTTTGTTAAGTCAATGAATTCAGAACACAACCATGAAATTAACTAAGTAAGGCAATATTGTAATTCCCTTTGCCGCTAATATGTTGGTTTTCCAACGTCTATATAGGTAGCATTTGAACATCTCCCAAAACAAAGAAAACTTGGTCATGAAACAGCTAACGAAGCATTATCCATGCTGAAGATGAGGGCAAATAAAAAGTTGATACAACAGCACCTGTACAAAGAGTCTGGAAAGGTTGTAAATCTGAAAGATATTCATAATCTTGCCAGCACTCTAGCTCCTGATAATGATCTCAACACACTGGTAGAAGAAATAAAAAACATGAAGGTATGTGCTGCTATTTTTGTAATGTTGTAAAACAACATTGGGCTTTTATTTGGAACTTGTTATGACACGTACTTAACTTAAGTGCTTTTAAAGGCATCTAGTTAGGATAATCCTGTGATAAAAATATTGATTACTGACCTGAGAAATGATATGTGATTTGTATGAATTTAACTAGTCTACTGAGTGATATTGATGTCAGTTATAGAAAGTATTATTTTACATGGCATTATATGATAGTGTAATTAATACTTTCATGCCATTTCATGAAAAAAAAAGATAATAGATGCAATACACTTTTACTCAGTCACAAATGAGAGTTAAATTAAAAAGACCTTAACTTATTAAATGTTATAGTATTTTAAGTGCGTAATTGCTAGTATACTTATTTGTACTACCTGAGAACGTTGTCTAGCTTCTTCACAGTCAACTGTATCAATGCATCCCATAGAACCTTGTGTTGGGCTATGGGCATAAGATCAAAATTGTTTTGCGCTCAAGTGCCATGTTGGTCATTTTATTGCGTAAGACTATGTAAATAGTTAGTGTGCGTGACCTACTGGGCCACCATAGGTGAGTACATTTTGGGATACCCTTAATTTTGCAACCATACAAATGCAACCTATAGTTTAGTTAAGGGTTGACAAGGTTTGTTCTTGAGTACCTGCATAAACATTTTAGGCAAAACGTACCAGACCCCATATTTTTTTATTTTACCTGTTGCAATTTTAACCAATAAGTCACTCACTTTTTAATTAGAGCACTATCTAATATTTTGACATAACACCATTTTCATACTTCACACACACACGCATCCACTAACACCTGATTATTGATTCAGTTATGTCATGGACTAATAATAGCTGGGTTAGATTTAAAAAGTAATTTAACTACTTGATAGGTATATGCCTTGATCTGTTGTAGTTCAATGCATGCAGACAATGTTGAATCATTCACTGTCTGCTCTTACAGGCTGAAGTACCCCATGCACTATCATTATCTGTTCAGTGGGAAGAGGTAGGGAGGAGTGGGAGAGGAAGAGGAGTGGGGAGAGGGAGGGAAGAGGGAGGGTTGGGTGGGGTGAGGGAGGTAGGAGAGTGGGGAGAGAACATACAATGCAGTATTGTTACAAAACGCACCACCTTACTCCCAGGTACATTGGGAATAACAGTAGATAGGCATATCAAGACAGTAGCTTCCTTGGGGCTGTAGGTGCTGTACATGGATGTATTGTAGTTCTATCCACCCACCTGGTCCCACCAGCTTTGCACTGGGCTGTGTTCTTTTGCATCATTCTCTTATCATCACAACTTTACATGAGCTCATCATTTTGATATATGAGATCGTAAAAGATGAAAAGAATGTTCTGCAAGGCATTTATTATCAGAAAAAAATCATGCAAGAGTTTTCAAATTTTCCTGAGCTATTGTTGATACATGCAAATACAAGCTGAATCACCTTCGAATGCCACTATACATTATGATGGTAGATGGCAATGGTGAGAGGGAAATAGTGGCATTATGGATAGTTGCTTCTGAAGATCAAATCTTTATTAAGAACATGGTCCGTATCTATAAACGCCACAATTCAACAGATAGAACAGTGTGCATTATGTCTGATAAGAATATGACAGAAAGGGATGTACTTGGTGAAGAAATACCAGATGCAGTTTTATAGATATGTCTTTTTCATACTCTTTGAAGCTTTAAGCGGGAAATTTCCACGGAGAAACTGCATATTACTAGTGACCAACGACAGATGACATTAGAAATAATAACAAAGTTAGTATATTCCAAGAATGAGACTGAATATCAACAACACTATCATGAGCTTATTGATACAAGACTGAAGCCAGTTATTGACTACTTCAATACAAATTGGCATGCTATAAGAGCAGAATGGGTTGAAGGTCTTAAAAATAATGCATGTAATTTTCTAAACAGAACAAATAACCGGCTTGAAGCAATAAATCAAAAGATCAAGAGTGTTGTGCAAAAATATTCTTCGTTAGCGAAATTCTTCCAAGATCTCCTGAAGTGCTTGGATTCTCTTGCACTTGAAAGAGATCACCGTGCCATCACTATATTTTAAAAGGCACCAGTACAGTTGTACACTTCAGAGTCAGCACTACATCATTATCGGTTGCTTCTCACTCCTTACGCTTTTTCATTTCTCAAGGAACAATTTGATGTAGCCAAAAAAATAAGTGAAGATGCTGGTACTGCTGAAAACAATGTGTTGCAATCATCAGAAGGTCATTTACCGGTATCTGCACTTAGCTGCCAGTGCAGTTTTTTTTAAAGCCATGAAACTTCCATGCAGACATGTATTTTCACATCGTATTACACACAATATGGAACTATTTGACAAAAAAATTTGTTCAGCGCGATGGACAAAAAATTATTACCATGAAAGTCACAGGGTGATTTCATCTGATTTTGTGCAGAACATTGGCATACCAGTTCAAGTCTCTGACATTCAACGTACTTCATCAAGAATTTTATCACAGCACGAAAAGTATAGGAAAGCTTTTGGAATAGCAGAGAAGCTTGCTAGTTTGGCCTCAGAGATCCCAATGAATGAGTATCATTACGCTTTGGAATCCCTGCAAAAACTTGTTGAAATGTGGGAGAAAGCTTTTTTAGGGAAGCATGTAGCTGTTAAAATCATTGATGCAGACCAAAATGCTCATATTCCACCATGCCAGTCACAGCCACCAGTCACAATTGACATGCCTTCAACCACCAGTAATATCCCTCTTGATGCAGAACACCATGGTCATACACTTCAGCTCCCACCATTACATTCACAGCCCCCAGTCACATCTGATATGCCTCCTACCACCAGCCATACACCTCTCACCCATCTCTCACCCAACCAATCACAGCCATCCACCAAATCTAAACCACTATCTGATTTCAATTATGAGGAGGGTGTATTGAGTACTAAAATCCAGTTAACACCAAAAATGATTAAAAGAGGAAGGCCAAAAGCATCAGATCTTACAGTCATTGGGTTACCTGCAAAAAGCACAGACAAAAAGAAACATTGCCTACACCATTCATAAAGAAGAGCCCAGAAAAAAAGAAGAAATATATAGTTAGCTGGATCATTCCCACTTATTTTGGAGAATCATTATTGGGGAATAAATTTGCTGTTAAAGATTTACCTGAGCGTGCAAACCAGTTGTCACCAAAGCTTCATGATGTGAATGTTGAATTGCAAAGAGTTAAGAAGTACTTTGAAAGTAGTGCATGGGATGTTCTTGGAGTACTTATCGCAGAAAAAGAACAATTTCCAAATTGGCCATGCTCAACATGTGAAGAGGATCCTCATGAGTTTGAGTCAATTCAATGTGACTCTTGTCTGAATTGGCATCACCTGAAATGTGTTTGTCTGAAAACAGCTCCTAAACAAAAATGGTGGTATTGCTCACGATGCTATGAGATATGTGGATGTTAATATTTTATTCATTTACAACCTATACACTTCATATAATTTCATTGATTCTAACGTGTTATTCATTTAAAAACTATACACTTTTGGACAATACTATCTACATATTCATATTTCTGCTTGCGTTTAGAGTTCATGGTCCTAACGACTATAGTTAAAATAGAGCTATGAAGTTTGGAACGAAGCAAATTGCTGTCCATTTAGGACACTGATTTTGTTAGCAGTCATAGTGCCGTCATATTTGCGTCACGTGATGATATGCCGTACCCGTAGCCAAAATAATTAACGATACGGGCCCGTACCCGTAGCCACTGCGTTCTTGAAACGCATAGAATAAGGTAGCATAAACGTCAACTTGCGCGAGCATGACAGGTTTATATTAGAATCTGCAATTCTGTTGAGGTGTGTACCAAATATTACACTAGTCCCCAGACTATCTCCATTGAGGAGCAAAGGATTGATAAAGGTTAAAAGCGAAGCCATATAGTACAAAGAATAAATGCACTCTAAGTAAACTGATCTCACGCTATAATCAGATAAACCATGCACCACAATACATGACCAAACTGACGCAAGCAACTTTGGCGTTATACACACATTTCAAACAGCGCATATTACTGTAAAACGGAGAGACGCAGTATCTCTACCGCTGTAACTAAACTATTCCTTCCATTTTAGCGATATACCATATGCATGCTTATAATTTATCGATCCAACATTTATCGATGCCGTATAAACGTACCTTTGGGTGGTCGTTTTGTTGTTCCTTTCGGTACCGCGCTTGACATACGCACGTTTGGCAGATCTGGCAGCATCTGGATCTTTCCACTTTTAGATGCTCGAGTGGAATCAGAATTGTCCTCATGAGATTATATGGTAAAACCATCGAATTTGATAACGCTGGTTATATTATACTGGTGCGTCATGAACATTGTGATAGCTGATGTAATGTGCTATTTGTAGATCAACACCAAATAAGGTACTACTAGCTTCAGCCAATTGCCCGATCGGTTAGGCGTCTAACAGATACCTGAAGATAACATGCGGACACATCCTGAAGCGATTGGTACACATGGCGTGCTTTACAAACGTTCCTGTCGTGAGTTATGCTATCCCGAAGGAAGAAGAAGAAGACGACGACGGAGGAGAAATTTTAGGTGGGACTGGGTACGGACGATGGGGACGAGTTTTTTTGTTCTCTAAAAGTACACCGTCTTATGACATATGTATAATGCAGAACTGTTCTCCTTATTGATATTGCTCGATTGCCACTAAAAGCGAAGTGATCCGACTCTTGGCTGTCCCGCTAGACGCGAGTGACGTTTTTTTAATGACATTCATGATACCGCAGGATTCCTATATCGCTGTTTATTAAGGCAGTACTGCAAACAACACTTACTTTTAAGCATGTGATGTGGTTTTCGTTGTTAGGATTGCTTATTCAACCAGGCTATTAGACCCTGTATTGCTTCAACCTAAACGGTGCCTCCGCCCTCATTATGTTAAGGCACTATACTGGCAACAACCAAAAAACAAAGGCCTTGTTTTATTAGGGAGAAATTGCGCTTTGGCCTTTGTTTCAAGCAGTGCTTATCTATGATCCAACCTATTTTACTGCATATACTAAAACGGTTGCAGTCGACCAGCACCACCCTAGCTGTTTATATTAAGGCAATTAACACTTTAATGCAGGCGATGTGGCTTTCATTGTTAGGAGGGCTTATCCAACCTATTCGACCCTGTACTGCTCTACATACTTAAACGATACAGCGGTCGACCACCCTCGCCGTGTTTATGTTAAGGCACTATACTTGCAACAAAGGCCTTGTTTTATATTGGACAAAATGCGCTGTGGCTTTTGTTTGTGGTTTTATAGGTTGAATAAGTACTCCCAGCAACGAAAGCCATATTGCCTGCATTAACGTAAGAATGATATTTGCAGTACTGCCTTAATATAAACAACTAGGGTGGGGCTGGTCGACCGCAACCGTTATAGTAATATAGGTGGGATCATGGATAAGCACTGCTTACAATAAAAGCCACAGAGCAATTTCACCCAAATAAAAAAAAGGCCTTAGTTGTTTTTTTTTTTTTGCATGCAAGTACATGTATGGTGCCTTAGGGGGCTTGTCCAAACTATGTTTGGAAAAATTAGCGTCATTGTGACGTTAACATATTAACCCCCCCCCCCCCCCCCCTCTTAGCGTCATAGCGTTTTTGTTAGATTAGTAGCATGAAACATTACTCAATGTGCAGTGTAGTCTGAATAGACGTAACTGCTGCAACTGGAGTCAACGCTGCAGCTAACTAGATGTTCCGTATTATTAAACAATACTTGCGGACAATAAAATTTTTCTTAACGTCACAGCTCCCCCCCCCCCCCCCCCCTAACGTCACAATGACGCTAATTTTTCCAAATATAGTTTGGACAAGCCCCCTTAGCATAGCGGTTGCATGTCGACCGCTGCACCGTTTAAGTTAGAGCAGTGTACGATCGAATAGATTAATTGGACAAGCACTCATAAGAACTATAGATATAGCCACTGGGCATAGTAAGTGTTTTTTTTTTTTTCAGGTACTGCCTTAACATAAACAGTGCGGGGCACCGTTTAGGTTAGGCAGTGCAGGGTCGAATATGGGTTGGATAAGCACTCCTAAAATTACAACGAATAAAGCCACAAACAAAAGCCACAGCGCAATTTGTCCAAAATAAAACATCAAGGCCTTTGTTTTTTGTCGTTGCAAGTATAGTGCCTTAACATAAACAGGGCGCGGGGTTTTCGACCGCTGTACCGTTTAAGGTTAATTGGACATGCACTCATAAGAACTATAGATATAGCCACAGGGCAATTACTCGTGCATTAAAGTAAGTGCTGTTTTTCCCCAGATACTGCCTCAATATAAACAGGGCGGGGGCACCGTTTAGGTTTAGGCAGTACAGGGTCGAAGATGGGTTGGATAAGCACTCCTAACAACGTAACGAAAGCCACAAACAAAAGCCACCGTGAAATAAAACAAGGCCTTTGATTTTTGTCGTTACAAGTATAGTGCCTTAACATAAACAGGGCGTGGGGGTTTTCGACCGCTGTACCGTTTAAGTTTAGGCATTAAGTAGAGCTAATTGCCCTGTTGCATGCTACATCTATAGTTCTTATGAGTTCTTGTCAAATTAACCTGTTTAATGTTTAAAACCCCCTCATCATCTACTACCCCCTGGGACAATAATGTTTACGACCCCTGGACACATCCACTACCCCCTGGGACAATACTGTTTAAGGTACCCTGGACACTATACTTCATCCACTACCCCCTGGAACAATAATGTTTAAGACCCCTGGACATAGTTCCCATCATCCACTACCCCCTGGGACAAACTATTTTTTGTACCAATCATCGATTACCCCCCCCCCCCCCCCCCCCCGTACAATAATCCTTAAGGTACCCTGGACACTATACTTTTTACCTATCATCCACTACCCCCCAGGTTTAAGTTACCCTGGACACTATACTTCATCCACTACCCCCTGGGACAATAATGTTTAAAACCCCTGGACACTGTCCCCATCATCCACTACGCCCTGGGACAATAATGTTTAAGACCCCTGGACACATCCACTATCCCCTGGGACAATACTGTTTAAGGTACCCTGGACACTATACTTCATCCATTACCCCCTGGAACAATAATGTTTCAGACCGCTGGACACCACCCCTAGTGGGACAAGGGACAATTAATTGTAAAGCCCCCAGGAACCAAACGTTCTACCCATCATTTGTGAAGTATCCCTATGTAGCCTATCGTCTTAGTGTATGACCTTAGCTACCTTGGACAGCATGTGTAATAATTACATGTATACTGTTCATATTCTATTCTGCCACTCTTGTACTGTTAAAGCATGCTTACATGTTTACATATTTCCATCCTCCCTGTTTCTCTCACCAGATTCACCATTAAACATTAATAAAAATTATTATTAAACGTACAGGATAAACAAGTATTTAACTAGTAAACTATGTAACTATGTATGAGTCAACCAACTAAGTAGAGGTCTGAGACATTAGCACGGGGACCTGCCCTTGCAAGAAATGCTCTGGCATTCGAGCGCACAAGGGAAAAGTTTAGTCTGGAATAAATGCTGTCCAGAGTGGTGGAAGTGGAGCAGTGGCGGCGCGAGGGTCTCTGGCGCCCGGGGTCAGATTATGATATGGTGCCCCCCCCCCCCCCCCCCCCCCCCCCCCCGCATCCGTGCAGTCTCTAGAAGAATGAGGTTGAGATTCGGCCACTAATGAAGTCACTCTCTAGACCTTCCACCTGGGTCCAAAACTGGTATGCTGATGACTCCTCGTGTACAGCTAAGCTTACCCACTTACGTGAATGATTTGACGAGTTATGTGTCGTCATGCATACTTGCCACGTGCGTCACGTTCTCCAATATGACGTCACTTAGGTTTGCGCTTATAGTAGCCTACAGGCATACTTAGGCTTACATGTAGGTCTACCTGTCATGATCAAGCTTAAGTTAAACTTGTATGGAATCATTGTTTTCCCTTTGTTTAGTAGGCTTAGCCTTTTTTTATTGGCCTTAGCAGGCACCCCACTTGTCCCGGCGCCCGGGGGCAATTGCCCCCCCCCCCCCCCCCACCCGCCGCCACTGAGTGGAGGAGTTCACCTGGACTGAAAGGCGGGAAGCAAGTTTCTTGAATGTGTTAGACGCTAGTTGGCCCCAGGCTCCGAATGATTCAACAACAAGGGGTATGCAACTCCAGCCTAGTTCTTCACAGATCCCTGAATTTGCTTGTATCTTTCGCTGTTCTGTGGCAAAAGCTGCAGAGCCTGCTGTGTGTCCCGCTTCGGAAACTGTCAGGTTTTAGTGGAGACGACACAGATAAGTCGAACGCAGCAGGTTTGCCATTGATGCCCCAGTTGTTGACTAGTATGTCTGCAGGTCTAGATTGTTTCTGGTCATGGCCAAGACCACTGCCAGCTTCCAGCTTAGGGTTGTATAAGGCTCTCTTGAAGAGGTGATGCAAGGTGTCGCGAAGGTGGTTGTGACGCGCAATTACATCACTACCCCTCTTGCAGGTTAGGGCGTGGTGAGCCTCAAGGGCTTTGGTTGGGCAAAGGGCACACACAGAGCCAGGCTCACATAGCTGAATACCAAGCCACCATTTGATGGCAAATTGACATTCGGATGGTGTTAAATGCAAGCCTAAGGCTGGTGATGGGGTAACACGCAACCCAGAGCTAGCATGTGGGGATGAGACGGAAAGAAGTCGGGCTCGGTCAGCCAGGGTGCTGCATTGCAAGAGAGATTGAAACTGTTTGTCTTCAAGATTCTGCGACAAAACATGTCGATTGGTGTGGATGGAGTCAAAGGTTGATGAAAGAGCTTCATCGGGAGAAACAAGGGCATTATAAACATTGATGGCCTTGAGGAGGTATGGTGAATTGATGTGGTCAGGGAAGGAGGCACTAATAGAGCTGGTGTATGCAGCCGAGCAATGGTGGAAAACAGATCGAAGGCCCAAACCGCCATGGGATAAGCTCAGCGTGGCTTGCTTCCAGGCTGGGCAATTAGGTGACAAGTCAATAGCCGTGCACTCCATGAAGCAAGCTCTGACATTATCATCAAATGAAGCGAGAGCGGATTGAATCAAATTTGGAGGTTTGGTGCGTGCAATGTGCGTGAGCTTGCAGAAGGCGGCACACTGGCGAAGTGGAGTTAGGGCAATCTGGGGATCCTCTAGTTTCTGCAGTTGCTGGTGCAAGATATTGAAAGCCCTGATGGCTGATGATGCGAAGTCTTCACAAAAGCTTTTATCTCCTATTGGTGACCCAAGAATGACAAAATTGGGAACGTTGGAGCGTGTAGTGATAGCATCATGAAATTCACCATTTAAAAATATCTTTCTGTTTCAAGATGAAATATGAAAATGCTGGCTATAATAATAATGCAATATTGTATTAAACAAGTATATTACTCAGGCCCGTACCCAGAGGGGGTTCGTAACCAAGAAAACCCGTAAAATTGCTAGCAAAATCAGATTTTACTAGCAATTTTACGGGTTTCCTTGGTTACGAACCCCCTCTAGTTACGGGCTTGTTACTTAAATGATGTGTTATATAAATGCAACTGAACCACTTCAACAATTATAGTTGCATGTGTGGTAGAAAATAGAATTATACTACATACAATACCCGTAAATGACAAAAATAATCAGCAAATATGACGCAGGAATGGAATCCAAAACATGTACAGTGATGTTACAGTGTACAGGTTATATTCAGCTTGATAAAAATGTTTATGTATATAGACGCCACCTGATGAAGAGGTATAAACAAAAATGCAATTACATGATCATATAAGCTATTCTAAGCCTTCACAAAGCATTATGTAAATAAACCAAAATGTAATTGATTAATAATGATAGAACACATTCAATTATATAGACATAAGTAACTTACTAAAGTCAATATACAGTGCTGGTGTATAGAATGGCAATCTCATATGCAACATTTGAGTATATTGTTAATATGAAGCCATTGCAAGTAAGGACAAATCATGCAGACATCATAACCTCACTATTAATAGACACTGCAAGGACTTACAGCTGGCCTTTCAACAAACATCTGGCTCATGTCAATTATCCTTCTTCATCCCACAGAGGACTACTGCATACCCAAGTTCTCTGTGACCTCCAGAGATGCTCCAACTCATAGTTCTCTCTTGGGACAGATCTTATAAGGTCTCCATCCTTCTTCCATAGTACACTGTCCTTAGAAGGCTTCTCACCACTCTCACAGGACAGCACTTTTTCATTTAGTTTGGAGACAATCAGAAATGTACCATCATCTGATTAGTCAATCAGGTACCACTGTTGCATGTCATAAGGGGGAAGTCCCCTACGACTGATGACAACATGGTGGCCATCTTCAGGGTTATAATTCAGTTCCAATACACAACCATTCAACTTGTTCGTGATGTAAATGGAACTGCAGTATGTCTGGAAGTAAAAAACTAAAAACATAATCATAGGCAGTGATCGAATAAACAAGGGAATATTACAGACCTGCATTTACATGTACATGTACATGATATAACACATGTTCAAGAAATATGTACAGGTATATATATATATGTAGATGAAAATGCTCTGAAAAACTATTATGGCTAGTATATTGAAATTCCTGATATCTCTTCTCAATGACAGTGTATCATATCCATGTTTTTAGTTTTTAACAGCCGACTTTAATGGTCCCTTAATGTCTATCTGTGCAATAATCACGTTCCCCAGTCACTATAACATGAAATGTGTGGAGCACTATCAGTTAAGTACAGGTCGATGTTGGGATCAGATTATAATGCCACAGGTTTGAAAGGTTTGTTTGTAGTTATTATATCTTGTGAGAGTTAGAGGCCAGCAAGTGTATGTTACCCTTGGGAAATGTACGTTCCCCATGGGTAACACATGATTATTTAAATAATTTAAAATTGAAACCCTAAACACTGGTAGAGAAGGATTTCAATATCGCAGATTTTAATAACTGTGTGGACCTCAATATTACCACTTTTAATTTGACTGCCACATCACAATATGCAATTTATAATGAGGTTGACATGTGCATGCATGTACATGTATCATTTTATGCTGGTAAAATTCCTCCAGCCTGAACCACCCACTCCAAGATTGAAGATCCCCATTGTAGATGCCTACATGGTATCAACAAATTTTGAACACAGATTTTTTTTGCCCTCATAAATAATCTTTGACAGTTTGTACAAGGCCTGTTGTTAGCTGATGATGAAATGCCGTGAATTGATCCAAGCAGGTGCAATTCATTATTGGTGAAAATTCTCGGTTGCCTAGCCCTATGCAATATGACGTCGCACACACGTCTTCATTTTCTGTTGCCAGGCTACACAGCACACAGCTGCAGACACAGGCGGTTCTAATTCAGCAAAAGTGACCAACGGCTGGTTAACAAAGAGAACTCTGAGTTTAAGATATCCGTAAAACAAAGGTAGGCCTATCAATGAAATTAAAAAGAGGCCTATATAGGCCTACTCAGATTATCCGATACTGATAAGAAAAATCTAAGCATCCTATGCATTGCAACGAATACACTAAGTCATATATTATATTGACTGAACATTCCTGGCAGAGATAAAAATTAGGGGAACAAGTAAATCAAAAACTTCTCTATAGAGAAAGGTATGTAGGATGTGTGGTGCAAAAAGCAAGGAATCAAGGTACCGGCAGTATGTTAAAGTGGAGGTTGGTAGGATCCTACAACTATTACAGTCCTAAATTTGCAAATAGGCTTCTTCATTTGCAAATTCAGGACTGTGAGTTGTAGGATCCTACCAACCCCCACTTTATAAATTCGTGTCACCATCCTCCTTGCTCATGAATTATTAATGAACTGTATCAAGGGTAACATCAGAGGCAGGGGCCGTTGCAGCTTTGGCAGAGCTGCAACAGCCCCTGCCTCTGATGTTGTCTGTAACTCATATGGGGTTGCAAAAGTGTCAGGACATGTCATATCCCAGAGATGTGCATGGACGTCCTGACTTCCCTGACGCCATCAAGTCGTTTGCCATCTGAGCGTGATAGACCTGCAGGCTCCAAGATTGATGGAATTCAAACCGCCATCAAAGATCTATGAATGATGCTATTTATTGCAGCATGGCGAGGTAAACGGCCTTCAACCCTTGGGACAACTGAGGCTGTGAAGGCCTAGCTCGTCTACAGCTGGTTTGTATAAATCATCTACAGTCCATCAAAATCAACTTTAATTTTGAGCAAGATTGACATCCATCAGTTCAATAACATCCTGATCATTTCTTCTGTTGCTGATAAGGCTCGTTTGTTGTCTGTCTCGTCACCACATGCTGCTTCATGGCTGGCTAACTGTAGTCCCTTCTGAAGGTCTCGGCCTTCATCTTGAGCCCTCAGTATTCCAGGTAGCAGTCAAGTGGTGGCTTGGTTTGGACACTCCAATGGTTCCCTGTGTGCCCTATGCCCAAACAGTGCAATAGATCCTCTTGGTCATCATGCTACAACGTGCAAAAAAGGAGGAGACGTAGTCACCAGCCTCAACCAGCTGTGCAATGTGTTGGTGGAGACTTGCCGTAGAGCCCACTTGAGCATAAACGTGGAGATGGGTAGCAATCTTACATCTAAGCATGACCATTCACGCCCTGCATACATTTTGCTACCCAACTGGGCCCTTGGCAAACCAGCTGCCTTTGATATTTCAGTGACATCACCGCTAAACCCCAAAATCGTTTCAGTAGCGGGATTGTCAGCTGGGGCAGCCAGCCGCCTTGTCCACTGAAGAGCAAAAGTATACTGAGAATGACCCCAAATGCAATGCTTTGGGCTGGTGTTGTGTACCTCTGGTCACGGAGTCCTACAGTGCTTGGGGAAAGGAAGCCATGGGCTTGGTTAAGATGCTTGCCTCCCTTCTTGCCATCATATCGGGCAAACCAAAGGCAGTTGTGCTGTCTGAACTGTATAGCAGGCTCAACTTGCATCTGGTGAGGGCAAATGTGACAGCAATCCTTTCCAGGTGGCTCCCATGTTAAAGTTTATTGAACTGTAACATGATTTATTAATAATTCATGCATGCTGTTATTTTATAAATTATTCACGTGTAAAAAAAAAAACATACATATTTATAAGTTGTGTTTATAAAGACTTAAGCCTAGGCAATTCCTCCTCTAATTGTGTGGCGATTTTTTTGATTAAATTGTGGAGAATGGGAGATACCTAAAGAGGTGCAAGGCAGAGAAATGCAACAACATAATAAACACTGACATTCAACAAACATTAATGGTGAGGGATGTCCTGCCCAAACTAGAGCCAGCAGGGTCTTCCGATGCCTCACTATCATCTGAGGTCTCTGTAGAAACGATTATTGATGATATACATCTATTGCAGCTAATTAACTATATAACAACTGACTCCTCTTTTTTCCAACAATTGGACCTTTTACTTTTGTCTCTTCAGTGCATCTGTCTCTTCCAGGAGAGTAACAAACCCTAATTTGGGTCGCACACTGTGCAAGTACTTTGCTACAAAACAGAAACTCCATTACTTTCATACCTTTCATCTTAAGGCATACCTATCTCTCTCTAAACTAAAAAGAGTTTCAATCACACCATCTTTTGTTATATCAGATGTATAACAGGGATAGCTGTACGTGATGACAGTTGTATCTCCATGGTAGGAATGGACTGCATGTGAACAGAAAGAGGTGTGGTCTCCATGTAGTGACATGGGGGGGGAACCTTACCTGGAACTGTTAGAGACAGGTGACCAGATTGGTCTACTGTTATATATGCATCCCTGCGGTGTGGCACTGTAATAAAAATATTTGATCCCATGCATTCTGGTCTTGAAGTGTC
Organism: Eunapius fragilis; assembly: GCA_963681505.1. Lineage (NCBI taxonomy): Eukaryota > Metazoa > Porifera > Demospongiae > Spongillida > Spongillidae > Eunapius > Eunapius fragilis. The sequence goes on along the minus strand of OY811973.1, from coordinate 7,943,783 downwards.
ACGATGACGTTGACAGCAGAGGACAGGAATGGTTTGGTTCTCAAGGAAGTAACATGTGGCCCTAATTGAGACTTGACCATCTGTGATCCCTGTGCAATGAAGTGATTAATCCCGATGCAAGGACTTGTGTCGATACATACCTTTGAATTTGAATTGTATTTGTAAGTCATCACACTGCTTTACATACAGTTTGTTCAAATCCTTTGAGTACTGCAGAAAATACAATATCATGTACATCCTGTTTTTAAAGTTAATGTCATTTACTGTGTGACTGTTGGACTTTGGTGATGTATTTCGACCATATGAAGTCAAATTCACCTCAAAGCCATAGTCAGTATCAATTGGAGGTCTGCATTAGGGGATTGGGAGATGTGTATAAATGCTCAATAGGCAGATAAATGTAGATTTGGAGAACTTTGTGTTAGCAACAAAATTAACCACCTGAATATTGATGTTGATGGTTGGAGCTGGAGGATTAAAAATGACAATTATGGTTAGTGAAATACCAGCAAATATATATTGCTATGCTATCATGGTCAAGTGAGAAAGACATAATTTGCACGTTCAACGCATAATTTACACACTATCCTCCCTCCCCCTCCCCTCCCCACGTTTTGAGTAAACATTGTCATTACATTATGAGAAGAACACACTTACGACGTCCTCGAGATCGGTCCGTTCAGAGTTCTCCGGCACAAGTTCGGGTATCAATGAATCCACATCATCGTCAGCATACCACTTCGCTGTGTAAATAAGTGAGCGTCGGGACTTATATACATACGTAGCATTAATGCAGGAACATACCAGCCATTATATTTGCTCATGATTCCGACATTCAACATTGGGGCCGTTTATATACGGCAGTCTCGTTTGTGGGGTACTTAAGTGGGTGGGATTTGAGTCTTCCCCCAGATTCTAAAAATAGGCGCTGACGCGTGCGCGCAGTTAAAACGTGCGAATATTAAATCTGGTTCCTCAATAAACTAATAGGGATTCTAAGAAAATGACAATGCTGGTGTCATGGGCGGTAATGACTCCACTATGCCTAGGCACCCCCCTAGTCGTAAAATTACTAGGATATATGATTCTCGACTACTCGGTTAAAACTAAAATTCGGCAAAATGACTTAAGGGGTTATTATGAAGTAAAATTTTAAGTAGTACCAGAAGTTTGTTCTCTGTACAGCTGAGAATTGGCAGCCAAGCCAATGGCTCTGATTCTGTCTGGACCCACTGCAGGAACTTCACCAGCTGGAGCTTACCCCCACTGCCATACTGCAAGGGGGCAATACGAGATGTCAGGTCACATGACAACGTGAAGGAGATCATGTGAAAAATAAGGCAACACAGTCAACTAAGGTCAGGTGAGCACAGGATGTCACATGACCTACACTGAGGTCAGGTGAGCACCAAGGATTATCGCATGACCCACCATCTTGATGCACTCCTGTGTACACATGTCAATAATTCGGTTCTGTGTGCACTGGTGCTCAGAGGTATCTGCACCAGGTCATGGAGAATGGCAGCTATCTCTGCAGAGGTGCCCCCCTCTTCGCTCTGTGAGATCACCTTGTATAGGTTTGAGGGGAGGGGAGGGCCCATCCATTGAAGTGTGGTGACCATGACATGTATACTTGCTGTCCAGTTGTCCATTAGACATGCAGATGGTTGCAATCTGGAAGCTTGACATGCTAACTGAACATGAACCTTCATGTGACCTGCACACAAAGCACACATACACACATCACAGGTCTGAGCTGACACCACTTGCTCATCCAGCTGCTCTCACTTGTCATAGACATCACGTATCCAGGATGTTGTAATCTCTATAGCCCTGCTCATGGCTACCTTGTCTGCAAAGTCTCCCTCAGCAATGGACCACATGTTGAAGGGACAGTACGTCAACTGTGTGAAAAAATGGATATTAGGTGCTAATTAACATTATTAACAAAATAAGATGGCTGTATATCTGTCTAGTTATAAATGTATTGAACTGCGCTTATCTCGAGTTGAACTTTAGGCCTAGGTATTAATCTGTGTTACTTGTTCGACAAAACCAGGGTAGAACAACATGGATTTTACATTATTCCCACCCTGGACGTTCAATCCAGAATGGTTTTTATGCTATTAGGATTGGTTTTTGTTAAAAACCAGCCAAAAATAATCCAGGCTGGACATTTAAAACTTTTTCCTGTGAGTGGGTGTATGTGTAGGTGCTAAAAGTGGTGTTAAGAGGCCAGTGGGTGCATATGTAGGTGCTAATGATGTTGTTAAGAGGCCAGTTGGTGTATATGTAGGTGCTAATAATGGTGTTAAGAGGCCAGTGGGTGTATTTTTAGGTGCTAATAATGGTGTATGTGTAGGTGCTAATAATGGTGTATGTGGAGGTGCTAATAATGGTGTATGTGGTAGTGCTAATAATGGTGTAATAATGATGTATGTGTAGGTACTAATAATGGTGTTAAGAGGCCAGTGGGTGTATGTGTAGGTGCTAATAATGGTGTTAAGAGGACAGTGGGTGTATGTGTAGGTGCTAATAATGGTATTAAGAGGCCAGTGGGTGTATGTGTACATGTAGGTGCTAATAATGGTGTTAAGAGGCCTCTGGGTGTATGTATAGGTGCTAATAATGGTGTCAAGAGGCCAGTGGGTGTATGTTTAGGTGCTAATAATGGTTAGGGTTGTATAAGGCTCTCTTGAAGAGGTGATGCAAGGTGTCGCGAAGGTGGTTGTGACGCGCAATTACATCACTACCCCTCTTGCAGGTTAGGGCGTGGTGAGCCTCAAGGGCTTTGGTTGGGCAAAGGGCACACACAGAGCCAGGCTCACATAGCTGAATACCAAGCCACCATTTGATGGCAAATTGACATTCGGATGGTGTTAAATGCAAGCCTAAGGCTGGTGATGGGGTAACACGCAACCCAGAGCTAGCATGTGGGGATGAGACGGAAAGAAGTCGGGCTCGGTCAGCCAGGGTGCTGCATTGCAAGAGAGATTGAAACTGTTTGTCTTCAAGATTCTGTGACAAAACATGTCGATTGGTGTGGATGGAGTCAAAGGTTGATGAAAGAGCTTCATCGGGAGAAACAAGGGCATTAGAAATATTGATGGCCTTGAGGAGGTATGGTGAATTGATGTGGTCAGGGAAGGAGGCACTAATAGAGCTGATGTATGCAGCCGAGCAATGGAGGAAAATAGATCGAAGGCCCAAACCGCCATGGGATAAGCTCAGCGTGGCTTGCTTCCAGGCTGGGCAGTTAGGTGACAAGTCAATAGCCGTGAAGCTCTGACATTATCATCAAATGTAGCGAGAGCGGATTGAATCAAATTTGGAGGTTTGGTGCGTGCAATGTGCGTGAGCTTGCAGAAGGCGGCACACTGGCAAAGTAGAGTTAGGGCAATCTGGGGATCCTCTAGTTTCTGCAGTTGCTGGTGCAAGATATTGGAAGCCCTGATGGCTGATGATGCGAAGTCTTCACAAAAGCTTTTATCTCCAATTGTTGACCCAAGAATGACAAAATTGGGAACGTTGGAGCGTGTAGTGATAGCATCATGAAATTCACCATTTAAAAATATCTTTCTGTTTCAAGATGAAATATGAAAATGCTGGCTAAAATAATAATGCAATATTGTATTAAACAAGTATATTACTCAGGCCCGTATCCAGAGGGGGTTCGTAACCAAGGAAACCCGTAAAATTGCTAGTAAAATCAGATTTTACTAGCAATTTTACGGGTTTCTGTTACGAACCCCCTCTAGTTACGGGCTTGTTACTTAAATGATGTGTTATATAAATTTATGCAACTGAACCACTTCAACAATTATACATGTAGTTGCATGTGTGGTAGAAAATAGAATTATACTACATACATTACCTGTAAATGACAAAAAAAATCAGCAAATATGACGCAGGAATGGAATCCTAAACATGTACAGTGATGTTACAGTGTACAGGTTATATTCAGCTTGATAAAAATGTTCATGTATATAGACGCCACCTGATGAAGAGGTATAAACAAAAATGCAATAACATGAACATACAAGCTATTCTAAGCCTGCACAAAGCATTATGTAGATAAACCAAAATGTAATTGATTTATAATGATAGAACACATTCAATTATATAGACATAAGTAACTTACTAAAGTCAATTACAGTGCTGGTGTATATAATGGCAATCTAATATGCAACATTTGAGTATATTGTTCTAATATGAAGCCATTGCAAGTAAGGACAAATCATGCAGACATCATAAACTCACTATTAATAGACACTGCAAGAACTTACAGCTGGCCTTTCAACAAACATCTGGCTCATGTCAATTATCCGTCTTCATCCCACAGAGGACTACTGCATACCCAAGTTCTCTGTGACCTTCAGAGATGCTCCAACTCATAGTTCTCTCTTGGGACAGATCTTATAAGGTCTCCATCCTTTTTCCATAGTACACTGTCCTTAGAAGGCTTCTCACCACTCTCACAGGACAGCACTTTTTCATTTAGTTTGGAGACAATCAGAAATGTACCATCATCTGATTGGTCAATCAGGTACCACTGTTGCATGTCATAAGAGGGAAGTCCCCTACGACTGATGACAACATGGTGGCCATCTTCAGGGTTATCTTTCAGTTCCAATACACAACCATTCAACTTGTTCGTGATGTAAATGGAACTGCAGTATGTCTGGAAGTAAAAAGCCAAAAACATAATCATAGGCAGTGATCGAGTAAACAAGGGAATATTACAGACCTGCATTTACATGTACATGTACATGATATAACACATGTTCAAGAAATATGTACATGTATATATATATATATATATGTATGTTGACGAAAATGCTCTGAAAAACTATTATGGCTAGTATATTGAAATTCCTGATATCTCTTCTCAATGACAGTGTATCATATCCATGTTTTTAGTTTTTAACAGCCGACTTAATGGTCCCTTAATGTCTATCTGTGCAATAATCACGTTCCCCAGTCACTATAACATGAAATGTGTGGAGCACTATCAGTTGAGTACAGGTCGATGTTGGGATCAGATAATAATGCCACAGGTTTGAAAGGTTTGTTTGTAGTTATTATATCTTGTGAGAGTTAGAGGCCAGCAAGTGTATGTTACCCTTGGGAAATGTACGTTCCCCATGGGTAACACATAATTATTTAAATAATTTAAAATTGATACCCTAAACACTGGTAGAGAAGGATTTCAATATCGCAGATTATAATAACTGTGTGGACCTCAGTATTGCCACTTTTAATTTGACTGCCACATCACAATATGCAATTTATAATGAGGTTGACATGTGCATGCATGTACATGTATCATTTTATGCTGGTAAAATTCCTCCAGCCTGAACCACCAACTCCAAGATTGAAGATCCCCATTGTAGATGCCTACATGGTATCAACAAATTTTGAACACAGAATTTTTTTGCCCTCATAAATAATCTTTGACAGTGTGTACAAGGCCTGTTGTTAGCTGATGATGAAATGCCGTGAAATGATCCAAGCAGGTGCAATTCATTATTGGTGAAAATTCTTGGTTGCCTAGCCCTATGCAATATGACGTCACACACGCGTCTTCATTTTCTGTTGCCAGGCTACACAGCACACAGCTGCAGACACAGGCGGTTCTAATTCAGCAAAAGTGACTAAGCCAAAGAAAACGGCTGGTTAGCAAAGAGAACTCTGAGTTTAAGATATCCGTAAAACAAAGGTAGGCCTATCAATGAAATTAAAAAGAGGCCTATATAGGCCTACTCAGATTATCCGATACTGATAAGAAAAATCTAAGCATCCTATGCATTGCATCGAATACACTAAGTCATATATTATATTTACTGAACATTCCTGGCAGAGATAAAAATTAGGGGAACAAGTAAATCAAAAACTTCTCTATAGAGAAAGGTATGTAGGATGTGTGGTGCAAAAAGCAAGTAATCAAGGTACCGGCAGTATGTTAAAGTGGAGGTTGGTAGGATCCTACAACTGTTACAGTCTTAAATTTGCAAATAGGCTTCTTCATTTGCAAATTCAGGACTGTGAGTTGTAGAATCCTACCAACCCCCACTTTATAAATTCGTGTCACCATCCTCCTTGCACATGAATTATTAATGAACTGTATCAAGGGTAACATCAGAGGCAGGGGCTGTTGCAGCTTTGGCAGAGCTGCAACAGCCCCTGCCTCTGATGTTGTCTGTAGCTCATATGGGGTTGCAAAAGTGTCAGGACATGTCATATCCCAGAGATGTGCATGGACGTCCTGACTTCCCTGACGCCATCAAGTCGTTTGCCATCTGAGCGTGATAGACCTGCAGGCTCCAAGATTGATGGAATTCAAACCGCCATCAAAGATCTATGAATGATGCTATTTATTGCAGCATGGCGAGGTAAACGGCCTTCAACCCTTGGGACAACTGAGGCTGTGAAGGCCTAGCTCGTCTACAGCTGGTTTGTATAAATCATCTACAGTCCATCATAATCAACTTTAATTTTGAGCAAGATTGACATCCATCAGTTCAATAACATCCTGATCATTTCTTCTGTTGCTGATAAGGCTCGTTTGTTGTCTGTCTCGTCACCACATGCTGCTTCATGGCTGGCTAACTGTAGTCCCTTCTGAAGGTCTCGGCCTTCATCTTGAGCCCTCAGTATTCCAGGTAGCAGTCAAGTGGTGGCTTGGTTTGGACACTCCAATGGTTCCCTGTGTGCCCTATGCCCAAACAGTGCAATAGATCCCCTTGGTCATCATGCTACAACGTGCAAAAAAGGAGGAGACGTAGTCACCAGCCTCAACCAGCTGTGCAATGTGTTGGTGGAGACTTGCCGTAGAGCCCACTTGAGCATAAGCGTGGAGATGGGTAGCAATCTTACATCTAAGCATGACCATTCACGCCCTGCAGACATTTTGCTACCCAACTGGGCCCTTGGCAAACCAGCTGCCTTTGATATTTCAGTGACATCACCGCTAAACCCCAAAATCGTTTCAGTAGCGGGATTGTCAGCTGGGGCAGCCAGCCGCCTTGTCCTCTGAAGAGCAAAAGTATACTGAGAATGACCCCAAATGCAATGCTTTGGGCTGGTGTTGTGTACCTCTCTGGTCACGGAGTCCTACAGTGCTTGGGGAAAGGAAGCCATGGGCTTGTTTAAGATGCTTGCCTCCCTTCTTGCCATCATATCGGGCAAACCAAAGGCAGTTGTGCTGTCTCAACTGTATAGCAGGCTCAACTTGCATCTGGTGAGGGCAAATGTGACAGCAATCCTTTCCAGGTGGCTCCCATGTTAAAGTTTATTGAACTGTAGCATTGTTTATTAATAATTCATGCATGCTGTTATTTTATAAATTATTCACGTGTAAAAAAAAAAACATACATATTTATAAGTTGTGTTTATAAAGACTTAAGCCTAGGCAATTCCTCCTCTAATTGTGTGGCGATTTTTTTGATTAAATTGTGGAGAATGGGAGATACCTAAAGAGGTGCAAGGCAGAGAAATGCAACAACATAATAAACACTGACATTCAACAAACATTAATGGTGAGGGATGTCCTGCCCAAATTAGAGCCAGCAGGGTCTTCCGATGCCTCACTATCATCTGTGGTCTCTGTAGAAACGATTATTGATGATATACATCTATTGCAGCTAATTAACTATATAAAAACTGACTCCTCTTTTTTCCAACAATTGGACCTTTTACTTTTGTCTCTTCAGTGCATCTGTCTCTTCCAGGAGAGTAAAAAACCCTAATTTGGGTCGCACACTGTGCAAGTACTTTGCTACAAAACAGAAACTCTATTACTTTCATACCTTTCATCTTAAGGCATACCTATCTCTCTCTAAACTAAAAAGAGTTTCAATCACACCATCTTTTGTTATATCAGATGTATAACAGGGATAGCTGTACGTGATGACAGTTGTATCTCCATGGTAGGAATGGACTGCATGTGAACAGAAAGAGGTGTGGTCTCCATGTAGTGACATGGGGGGGGGGGGAACCTTACCTGGAACTGTTAGAGACAGGTGACCAGATTGGTCTACTGTTATATATGCATCCCTGCGGTGTGGCACTGTAATAAAAATATTTGATCCCATGCATTCTGGTCTTGAAGTGTCACGATGACGTTGACAGCAGAGGACAGGAATGGTTTGGTTCTCAAGGAAGTAACATGTGGCCCTAATTGAGACTTGACCATCTGTGATCCCTGTGCAATGAAGTGATTAATCCCGATGCAAGGACTTGTGTCGATACATACCTTTGAATTTGAATTGTATTGGTAAGTCATCACACTGCTTTACATACAGTTTGTTCAGATCCTTTGAGTACTGCAGAAAATACAATATCATGTACATCCTGTTTTTAAAGTTAATGTCATTTACTGTGTGACTGTTGGACTTTGGTGATGTATTTCGACCATATGAAGTCAAATTCACCTCAAAGCCATAATCAGTATCAATTGGAGGTCTGCATTAGGGGATTCGGAGATGTGTATAAATGCTCAATAGGCAGATAAATGTAGATTTGGAGAACTTTGTGTTAGCAACAAAATTAACCACCTGAATATTGATGTTGATGGTTGGAGCTGGAGGATTAAAAATGACAATTATGGTTAGTGAAATTGCCCAAATTGGATTAAAACTTTTATTTCATTCTTTTGTTCTGTTTGTTATGTTTATGTAATAAATGGTGTGCTGTGTTCAAGTTACTTACTACCCACGTGAAATACCAGCAAATATATATTGCTATGCTATCATGGTCAAGTGAGAAAGACATAATTTGCACGTTCAACGTATAATTTACACACTATCCTCCCTCCCCCTCCCCTCCCCACATTGTCATTACATTATGAGAAGAACACACTTACGACGTCCTCGAGATCGGTCCGTTCAGAGTTCTCCGGCACAAGTTCGGGTATCAATGAATCCACATCATCGTCAGCATACCACTTCGCTGTGTAAATAAGTGAGCGTCGGGACTTATATACATACGTAGCATTAATGCAGGAACATACCAGCCATTATATTTGCTCATGATTCCGACATTCAACATTGGGGCCGTTTATATACGGCAGTCTCGTTTGTGGGGTACTGAAGTGGGTGGGATTTGAGTCTTCCCCCAGATTCTAAAAATAGGCGCTGACGCGTGCGCGCAGTTAAAACGTGCGAATATTAAATCTGGTTCCTCAATAAACTAATAGGGTGAAAATGACAATGCTGGTGTCATGGGCGGTAATGACTCCACTATGCCTAGGCACACCCCTAGTCGTAAAATTACTAGGATATATGATTCACGACTACTCGGTTAAAACTAAAATTCGGCAAAATGACTTAAGGGGTTATTATGAAGTAAAATTTTAAGTAGTACCAGAAGTTTGTTCTCTGTACAGCTGAGAATAGGCAGCCAAGCCAATGGCTCTGATTCTGTCTGGACCCACTGCAGGAACTTCACCAGCTGGAGCTTACCCCCACTGCCATACTGCAAGGGGGCAATACGAGATGTCAGGTCACATGACAACGTGAAGGAGATCATGTGAAACATAAGGCAACACAGTCAACTAAGGTCAGGTGAGCACAGGATGTCACATGACCTACACTGAGGTCTGGTGAGCACCAAGGATTGTCGCATGACCCACCTTCTTGATGCACTCCTGTGTACACATGTCACTAATTCGGGAGGAACAGTTCTGTGTGCACTGGTGCTCAGAGGTATCTGCACCAGGTCATGGAGAATGGCAGCTATCTCTGCAGAGGTGCCCCCCTCTTTGCTCTGTGAGATCACCTTGTATAGGTTTGAGGGGAGGGGAGGGCCCATCCATTGAAGTGTGGTGACCATGACATGTATACTTGCTGTCCAGTTGTCCATTAGACATGCAGATGGTTGCAATCTGGAAGCTTGACATGCTAACTGAACATGAACCTTCATGTGACCTGCACACAAAGCACACATACACACATCACAGGTCTGAGCTGACACCACTTGCTCATCCAGCTGCTCTCACTTGTCATAGACATCACGTATCCAGGATGTTGTAATCTCTATAGCCCTGCTCATGGCTACCTTGTCTGCAAAGTCTCCCTCTGTCTGCTGGAACATGGCCTGTGCATACGTGGCCATCTCACTAGCAGTGAGAGTGCCTCTTGGGTTGTCCTTGTAGCAATGGACCACATGTTGAAGGGACAGTACGTCAACTGTGTGAAAAAATGAATATTAGGTGCTATTTAACATTATTAACAAAAAAAGATGGCTGTATATCTGTCTAGTTATAAATGTATTGAACTGCGCTTATCTCGAGTTGAACTTTAGGCCTAGGTATTAATCTGTGTTACTTGTTCGACAAAACCAGGGTAGAACAACATGGATTTTACATTATTCCCACCCTGGACGTTTTATCCAGAATGGTTTTTATGCTATTAGGATTGGTTTTTGTTAAAAACCAGCCAAAAAAAATCCAGGCTGGACATTTATAACTTTTCCCTGTGAGTGGGTGTATGTGTAGGTGCTAACAGTGGTGTTAAGAGGCCAGTGGGTGCATATGTAGGTGCTAATGATGTTGTTAAGAGGCCAGTTGGTGTATATGTAGGTGCTAATAATGGTGTTAAGAGGCCAGTGGGTGTATTTTTAGGTGCTAATAATGGTGTATGTGGAGGTGCTAATAATGGTGTAATAATGATGTATGTGTAGGTACTAATAATGGTGTTAAGAGGCCAGTGGGTGTATGTGTAGGTGCTAATAATGGTGTTAAGAGGACAGTGGGTGTATGTGTAGGTGCTAATAATGGTATTAAGAGGCCAGTGGGTGTATGTGTACATGTAGGTGCTAATAAGAGTGTTAAGAGGCCTCTGGGTGTATGTGTAGATGCCAATAATGGTGTCAAGAGGCCAGTGGGTGTATGTATAAGTGCTAATAATGGTGTCAAGAGGCCAGTGGGTGTATGTGTACATGTAGGTGCTAATGATGGTGTTAAGAGGCCTCTGGGTGTATGTGTAGATGCTAATAATGGTGTTAAGAGGCCAGTGGGTGTATGTGTAGGTGCTAATAATGGTGTCAAGAGGCCAGTGGGTGTATGTGTACATGTAGGTGCTAATGATGGTGTTAAGAGGCCTCTGGGTGTATTTGTAGATGCTAATAATGGTGTCAAGAGGCCAGTGGGTGCATGTATAGGTGCTAATAATGGTGTCAAGAGGCCAGTAGGTGTATGTGTGCATGTAGGTGCTAATAATGGTGTTAAGAGGCCTCTGGGTGTATGTGTAGATGCTAATAATGGTGTCAAGAGGCCAGTGGGTGTTTGTGTAGGTGCTAATAATGGTGTCAAGAGGCCAGTGGGTGTATGTGTAGGTGCTAATAATGGTGTCAAGAGGACAGTGGGTGTATGTGTAGGTGCTAATAATGAGGGTTAAGGTTGTTATCGAGAGTTAGTAACTCTCGAGAGTTACGTTAGTAACTCTCACATAGGATTTGACCCCGATTATGAAGTCATTAAAAAACGCGGCCCGCTTCTAACATGACTCCTGACGTCGACGAGCGGATGGCTTACCTTGTTGTCATCATCGTACAAGAAGGTATCAACAAGCAGTTTCGTGTTTGTTTGATGTCACAAAACCGCGTGGTTGTAGAGAACTAAACTATTTTCCAATAGCGTACCCAGTCCCACGTATTTCTTCTTCTTGTCCTTGACCACGTATAACTCGTGATAGGAACACTTTTAGGAAATGAAAATCTCACCAATGGCTTTAGAATTCGTTGGCATTCTCGCTTCTGTGGTCAAAACGTCTCGAGGCTACATGACATATATCGGGGGTTGTGCTTGCAAATCACGTATAGTTAAGCTTACTGCACTGACACGACTCGTGTCGGATAGGTCACAGCGGCGGCGGAAGGTATATAAGATTGGGGGGGCTCTAAAAGCGAGGATAATTAAATTCATGAATTTAAAGAGAGCATTTGTTCACAGTATTCCTTTTGTCCGCCGGGGGCGGGAGGGGTAAGAACTCCCTAACCCAGAAAGCCGGTGCATATTGCATTACAATCTATCTGTACTGTTAGCATTTGGCATATAGCTAACAATCAATCGGGACAGCCTTCGCTTCACATTGTCAAGCACGCTCACGGGGGAGGGGGGGGGGAGGGGAGGGGGGGAGGTGTGCCCTCCCGCGCGAATTGGGGAAGCTTTCGATGCCCTAATTATATTTATGAAAAACTCATACGATTTAAGGGGGCTTGTCCAAACTATGTTTGGAAAAATTAGCGTCATTGTGACGTTAACATATTAACCCCCCCCCCCCCCCCTCCCCCCCCCTTCTCTAAGCGTCATAGCGTTTTTGTTAGATTAGTAGCATGAAACATTACTCAATGTGCAGTGTAGTCTGAATAGACGTAACTGCTGCCACTGGAGTCAACGCTGCAGCTAACTAGATGTTGCGTATTATAAAACAATACTTAACGTCACAATGACGCTAATTTTTCCAAACATAGTTTGGACAAGCCCCCTAAGAAAACTAGCTCTATGAATATTAATTAGTTGAGAGGGGGCCCCCCTTTTCTCCATCGAGCGGTCGCCTACGGCGACTTTTCTGGATATCATTATATAAATGCGCGGGCACAGGCGAACGGTGACGGTATACGCGAGCGATCTCGCGGGCAAGGAATAACAATTGTACTATACCGGTTATTGTTTGGTTAGGAGGGGCTGAGACCCCCCTATGTCATTATTGGGGGGGCTCGAGACCCTCCAGCACCCCCCCTTCCGCCGCCACTGGGTCATACTTCGCTCTTTATACGAAGTACTAATCGTATACATGATGTAATCAAATGTGTATGGACTGGGCACTACACGTAGTGGTAATTAACTGTGGCATGTATCCGGGCGCTACATGTATGATTTTTAAAAAACGTGCACGTGCGTACTATACAAGTAAATAAAAACATTCTCTAACGAGAGAGTTGTTGGCATATAGGATTGACCAATGGTGGTGTACAAAGCACGGAAACAAGATTTTACTGGAAAATTGAAATAAGCCAATATTTAGCCCATTACTCAGACATGCGCTGTTATTTTGTGAGTGTGCTAAATATAGGCCTATTTAAATTTTCCAGTAAAATTTCTGTCACTCTTGTTTCCGTGCTTTTTACACCATCATTGGTCACTCGTTAGAGAATGTTTTTATTTACTTGTTTCATAAGTTTTTTTTTCGCCTTGTCAGCAGTATCGCAGTCAATAATCAAACATCTTTAATTATTTTTATTATTTTTATAAGAATTAGTTGAATGTACATGTATGATGATGTGTCCTCGCCCGCACCCTCTTCTTCTTCGGGGACATCCTCCTCCCCAGCCTTCTTGCCATGCTTGTTCTGGCCAGGCGGGCCAGGGTGGCAGTGGCCATGCAAGCCAGGAGGGAAGCACTGGTGTTGGTGGTGGGGGCAGCGCTGGTGGTGGTGGGTGGGGCAGCACTGGTGGTGGTGGTGGTGGCGAGGGCAGCGGTGCTTCAGGAGGTGGCGGGGTGAAGGGGAGAGGAGTCGGGGGATGAATGTAGTCATCCTCTTCCTCCTCCGATCCCTCGTTGGTGAAAAAACCTCCGAGGTCTTCAGCTTCCATCTACATCTACATGACAGAGAGTATGATTAACTCTTTCTTTTTTCAAGCTAAGTGCAAAGCCAAAAATCAACATAGTATTAAATTTTTACCTCTTTTTGCAAAGTGCACTATTCAGCGGGTGAGTGACTTTTATACCTTGCAAAGCCTTAACACGTGTGTAGACTGCAGTGCTAAAATCAATTGGTCCAATTCCATCATATAAATGACAGGGAGGGAAGGGGTGTATGCGTGTCAGTTTTGCTAAAAATCTATTGGTCAAATTTGATCCAGTAAAAATGCTCCCATCTAAACATGGAGGTGTAGCCTACATGCAATAGATGGATAGTGTGGGAGTGAACTACATGGCTCAGTGTAGATCGATAAGTATAAGGAAGCCTTATCAGATTAAAACAATAGACAGTAATGTACACACAGTTGCTTTACATATCATGTGAAGTGAATGGTTTTGCCCGACCAAACGTGGCCCGACTAAGCTGTACAAATGTTGCATGCACAGCTTTTTAATACAACATGCCATAACATACCTTTGGGTGGTAGTGGTAGTTCTGTGACCCCTGCGGTACCGCGTCCTCTCGGAAGCACATTTAGCCAATCGGACAGCGGGGTCATTCCAATACCGACTCCTTTTAGATGCTTTAATGGCAGCTGAATTGTCCTCGCATTTCTGCCTGTTAGCAGCGCGGTTTTCCTCGAGGTCCTCTTCATATCGCCGCCTTTTAGCAGCACGGTTCTCCTCGCGGTAGTTAGTGCGTTGTGTTGTCAGAGGCCATTTTCTTTTCGAGATCGGCCTTGTAGGTGTCGCGAACAGAGGCCTCCTTTTCGTGATCTGCCTTGTAGCTGTCGCTATAAACAGAGGCCTTCTTTTTCCCGGGATTGGCCTTGTAGAGCGCTCGGTCTTTAGCTTTGTTCTCGTCTTGCTGCCGCAGGTTCAGATAATCAGGAAAAGAAGAAAGCCAATCGACGACCAAGTACCAGTGACGTAGTGTGGTTGTTGAGCGCCCGGGGACATAATGCAATAATGGCGCCGCCCCCCCCCCCCTACAAATAAAGGGGCGGATCTGGGATTTAGCAGCGAGGGTTGGTATGCAGCCGCAAGGGCGAGAGGGATATGCCGGGCCTGGATCATCCCAGCAAGGGGGTATGCAAAGCTCACCTAAAGGGACTGGGGCGGAGCCCCAGCCGCTTGCAACTTTCGCACTTTTTAAGCCACAAAAACATGATACTTTCGTATTAACAGACAATAATTTAATACACTGCCCGCAAGCAACCGTATGCCGTCGCACGTACATTAAAATTTGGGGAAGTATCCGCCCCCGCAAAACTACCCTTGCGCATATGACTGGCGCTAATTAAATGTGTACCTGTCTGAACGATAATGGCTAACCGCTCGCTGCCATTGTGAGCCTGTGCATAACAGGCTCACAATGGCAGCGAGCGATAACCTGAAGTTGCACGTTGGAACTGCAATGTGTCGTGGGTTTATTCAACAGATTATTAGAACACTGTACTGCCGTCGCCTACTGTTAACAGCACTGCCCAAGCCTGAGAACGACAGGGAGGCAATCAAAGCTGCAACAACGCAATGAGAGAGAGAGAGAGAGAGAGAGAGAGAGAGAGAGAGAGAGAGAGAGAGAGAGAGAGAGAGAGAGAGAGAGAGAGAGAGAGAGAGAGAGAGAGAGAGAGAGAGAGAGAGAGAGAGAGAGAGAGAGAGAGAGAGAGAGAGAGAGAGAGAGAGAGAGAGAGAGAGAGAGAGAGAGAGAGAGAGAGAGAGAGAGAGAGAGAGAGAGAGAGAGAGAGAGAGAGAGAGAGAGAGAGAGAGAGAGAGAGAGAGAGAGAGAGAGAGAGAGAGAGAGAGAGAGAGAGAGAGAGAGAGAGAGAGAGAGAGATATCTAGAAGGACAACATGTCAGCAACTTAAAGAGTTCTGGGTTGAAGCTGATTATCTCAATCTTGAGTGTTACAAGGTCCTCGGCCCAATCAATAGTGGGACAAAACAGTATGCATGATTTAAAAGTAAAATTTCCCTTCTTTAACGCCTAGAACATACACATGCATGATGCAGACAAAACCACACACACACACACACACACACTTCAGACAGCCGACTTATTGCAAAGTAAATAAGATGAGATCATAGCTTTCTATATGCGTAATAAGCTCCCGCTGAAGATAAATTGAAAACTAAATTTAGAAAACATAACGCACCGTGCTTTTGGTAAATCTCCCAAGACTGCTCTTAACTGTACCAGTGTATGACAAATAAAGAGATACACATCACGATGTAAAAGGAATCGCGCGCGCGCACACACACACACACACACACACACACACACACACACACACACACACACACACACACACACACACACACACACACACACACACACAAACACGTACACACAAGACACTCGAGCTCATGCCCACACACAGTTACACACCGGTGCGCAATCAGGGATCGAGAATAGCTGCCTTGCGCTGCCTCAGGATGTTAACAGCCCTTGGAAAAGTTACAAACGGATGACGCTAGCGATGCATCTGGAAGCCAAGAAAAAAAAAAACAAATGGCGTAATGCCTAAATCCAATGTAAACAACTGCTCTCAGCTCGTACGCATTTTTGCTCTCAGCTCCTGCGCGTTTTTGCTCTCGGACCATACGCAATTTTGCTCTCAGACCGTACGCAATTTTGCTCTCGGACCGTACGCAATTTTGCTCTCAGACTCTTGCTCGTACTCATTTTTGCTCTCAAACCGCTGCTCGTACCCGCGACCTACCGGGCCACCGTATGGCCACGATCTTGGCTCCTTGCCGTTATATATCTCACGATCTTGCCTCCTTGCCCCTAGATCTTGGCCACGATCTTGCTTCCTTGCCACTAGATCTTGCTTCCTCTGGCCTCCTTGCCCATTATGGAACAAGATTCGTGATTCTTAATTGATGTCAAAAATCCATGCAATGTCTTTAATAACAAAGTAATTTCTCACCAGACTGCATGCCTTGCATGGTGGTGTATCTTTGATTCATATCAATTTTTGGCGCATGCAGATTACACATTATTGCACTGTACATGCAATTGATATATTAGACGGCATCCAGTGTTGTATACAGATATCATACACAAGATACAAAATGCATTATACAAAATGCATTTAAAAGACAGTTGCAATACATGCATACAGATATCATGCATACAGATATCATGCTTTAATGATGTTCAAATGGATTGGGTTGTAATATAACAAAATCAGTTTCAGAGTGCTTCAAAGGTACATGCAGACATTGTTGAATTATTGAACTAACTGGGAAGGCTACAACAGTCTTTGACAATGATAACTTTCGTACCTTGTAAATATATGCTTGATCTGTTTTGTAATGTGTGATTTTTAACAGAAGGTTTACCAATAGCATCAAGAATATTATGGTGCATTGATTGAATAACATTGCCTATACCTATGGTGCTTCCATTTATAAAGCACAACCTTCTAACTGAAACAAACAGCATAGTGTGATTCCATTTTATTTTACATACGGAACTGTCCCGTTTCCTTCTGCTAAGCATTGCTCTAGGCTTCACTTCTTCATTGTTGATTTTAATAGATGGCACTGCATGTGTTAATGTACATATCACAACCGGGAGATAAAATACTGCTACTGATTAACGCATACATTTCTTCTTTTGGAAGTTTAACTTGCTTTCATTTTTTCATCTCCTCTGGATTGTGTGTTTTATTCAAATACTTGATAAATGAGATAGTCTCTTCATTGTTCTCCTTGGGTGTTGTCGCACTATTTGACACTTGATGCATCATGAATGACTCGACAAGTTGTGGCAAAACATTCCCGGTTCCATGAGCATATTTACGTAAGTATCCATTCAAATTCTCAAAACCAAAAGTTGAATAGCCCCACAGAGGACCCCAATCCTTAACACAATCACTCAAGTGCACCAACGTATGAAAATTTGCTGTTAACAATGTTTCGGGATACAACTGAGGTATAAGTTTATGAAAAGCTGTTAACATCTCTTGACACATGTTTAAGTCTTCGGTAGTGATGGTTGTCCCCAAAAGAATATGAATACTTGTAATTAATAAAGAAAGATGATATATATAGTCTGGTGGCAGTACATTGATAAGTAGAGGTATGGCATAATATAAAAGCCAAGCACGATGCTCAGAAGCTTTCCAAAAACTATTACAGGTATGCAATGATCTTGGTGAACGTCTAAAACTGTTTGGTGGCTTTATTCTAAACAGCATTTTGTCTAATTCATTACCCAGATAAAACGACGATCTCTATAACTTCCATCAAACCAGTTATTTAAAAGCATTTTACTTATCCCTTCTAGTATCATGTGCATGTAATCTATAGGAACATCCTTAACAATGTCTATGTACTTTTATAAAATGGAGTGACCTTTAACTCCATACACAGGTTTTCCAGATGTCTCTGCCTGAGAAGCCCACAATTCCATGTCATATTTACATCTCTTGATGTAATGTTTCAGTGGAGGGTACAACATTCTTCCGTATTTATACACTCCTTCGTGAATGCAGCCAAAGTAGCCATTAAATTGGACATTGCTTACTGCAATAGGTCGTGCCACTAAATCAAAGACACACATTAGTAGTTTAGGCTTTAAAACTTTCTCACCACCACTTGCACTGAGAAGAATGCCCTTTGTGCTATATAAATCCAGCTTTTCTAGAATGCATTTAAGAATAATGTCCACTGTTGGTTTTACTGGTCCAAGCCATATTCCTGCCAGTATTAGATTTGAAACTGACATTCATCCGTGATGCTGGTGGCAGGTTTGCTATAGACAATACAACTGGCCAAATGCTTTGTCCTATATATATAAAAGGCACAGAAACGACAAGTTTTATAACAGTTTTATAACTCAAATGTTATAGCACGTATACAAAGCGAATACACTGCTATAATGTGAAAAGTAAGTATTATGTACACACTTACCACTTGACTTGAACAGTACTCAGTATAAGGCCTATTTGCTCTACAGCATCACCAATTTCCACTTCTTTTATCAATTCTTGATATCTTGCTCCATCGTGGATATCTTTTATGACACCAGGGACTGAAGATGTTGAATGACTATGCAAGAGTTTATCCCAGTTGTCTGTAATATGAAACAATAAGAGGCATGCTACATGTAACATAAAATTTACATTTTAACACAAACTTCAACAATGCCTTTTAGGTATGACTCAAGACTGAGTAAGGTGCAGTAACACACTTGAGCTGATGTAGATTTGCATATACTTTTGATGCATCCTCTGTTGGCATCTTCAACCTCACTGTGACAAGTAGCACAATAGGAATAGTTACATGTTTCCATGCACCCTATCCGACTTTTCAGAATGTAAAGTGACTTTGGACAGACATTGGGCTTTGGAAAATGAATAGCCACCAAATCTAGTAATTTCTTTGTAGCAGCATCAGTTAGCTTATTAGCTAAACTGAACCGGTATATTGATAACCAGCTTGCCTGAGCAAATAGTGGAGCACCAGGATACAAAGGTTGAGAAGGTACATGTATACCTGCATGCAAAAGTATGTTTCTATACAAAACACACATTCATGCTATATTGGCTAAGGCTCAGCAACAGGTTAAAAACATAGCATTTACAACTTCATTAAATATATATTGTTTCTTACCTGCAATTCTCATATCCAAATATTCTTTTGTGCTGCTCACAATAAAGGGTCTTTCACATTTTGAACTAGCAGCAGAACACCCAGTTTCTCCACCACAGTCCTGCTGCATAGTGCAATGTAGATGTTGAGTGTTTGCCATCAGTATCCCCATCACATATTATTCCTGTAGGATATCTTGTTACATTCATGACCATATCACTGTCCACACCATTGCACACATCACTGTCCACATCACTGTCAACATCACAGTCCACATCACTGTCCACAACATTGCCCACATCACTGTCCACAGCATTGTCCACATCACTGTCCACAGCACTGTCCACATTACTGTCTACAGCATTGCCCTCATCACTGTCCACATAACTGTCCACAGCATTGCCCACATCACTGTCCACAGCATTGTCCACATCACTGTCCACAGCATTGTCCACATCACTGTCCACAGCATTGCCCTCATCACTGTCCACAGCATTGCCCACATCACTGCCCACAGCATTGTCCACATTACTGTCTACAGCATTGCCCTCATCTCACTGTCCACATAACTGTCCACAGCATTGCCCACATCACTGTTTACATCACTGTCCACAGCATTGCCCACATCACTGTCCACATCACTGTCCACAGCATTGTCCACATCACTGTCTACAGCATTGCCCTCATCACTGTCCACATAACTGTCCACAGCATTGCCCACATCACTGTCCACATCACTGTCCACAGCATTGCCCACATCACTGTCCACATCACTGTCCACAGCATTGTCCACATCACTGTCCACAGCATTGCCCTCATCACTGTCCACAGCATTGCCCACATCACTGTCCACAGCATTGCCCACATCACTGCCCACAGCATTGTCCACATTACTGTCTACAGCATTGCCCTCATCACTGTCCACATAACTGTCCACAGCATTGCCCACATCACTGTCCACATCTTCACAGTCCACTTCTGGGCTTTCAACATCTGCATGACAGACCATACAATTACAATTGTACCAGTATGTGTGTTAGGATCACCAATGTATATGTAATTGCACAGGCATATACCATTGACAGGGTCTACATACACCTTATGAACTTCGTTAACTCTCGCCTTGTATGTAGATTTATCCAGTTAGAACCACTAAAATACACCTACGTTCAATTTTCCTCCAGGTACGTGCTGTAGTTTCTGGAATTTGGCAGTTCCATCAATATTCATTTTTTTAACAGTCCCTTTCTCTAAAAAATGTGAGATCAGAAGTCGAATTATGAAAAAGTATTTGTGATTGAAAAGGGCCGCCGGTAACAAGTATCATTATCCATTGAACTGTCAACAATCATCATATTCATGCATGTAGTTTAAAAGAATTTCAATTTCATGCGACATCGTCCCTGGAAAGTGTAATATTGTAACGATTACTCGAATACTTATCCATAATGCATGTTTATTGAATTATAATCATGCTTACCGCAATCCGAAGCCGTGGAAAGTTTGAACCGTCTGGCTGTTCGTGGTGGGATAGGAATATGAGGGTTGTGAAGATACTGCTTGTATTTCCCTCTTCGCTTCTTCACTGTTTCTTGTTCGGATATCACTCAGTCGGGTTAATTGCGATTGTGTAACACGTGCTCTAAATCACGCGTGCGTTTATAAGAATCGCGAGGATGTCGCATTTGAAGAGGCCAAGAGAAACAATGCTGCCAAAGAAACTAAAAGACAAGGCATGGGAAGATCATCCAGCGAAAAAACGTATGCGATCCTTATCTTCTTGCGGTGGGGGGGGGCCTTTTAGCAGATTGCGTGGTTTTGTGGTTACATGCATAAAACAACCCTAATAGGCTCCTTTGTTAGAACCATACACAGTTTTACGCAAGTAACGTAGCTCCTTAGAATAAACATGGGGTAGCGAACACTATCTACGCTACCCTATATTGATATTTGTAATCTTTTCTATTTCCAGAACGATTGAAAGTGGTTTGCGTTGAAACGAACAAGACACACGATGTTATGAGCACGGCTTTGGAAACCGATGACCGTGATTACGTAACTGAGGAGGATCTAACGGTTGGAAACAAATTGATATGGCTAAAGAACAAAAAGAGGCTAACGGTCCGCGTGGCAGAAAAAGGTGATCACAATCATAAATAAAAGAAAAACTGAATGAACTATATACACTTTCGCTAGCTAAATATGTGTTTTATAGTTTTATATAATGTACATTCATTTCGTATACCCATCTAGATGTGTTAGTTGATAGTGGCTTTGAGCATTACAGTAACAGCTAATGGTACATGTACGCCAGCCTAGGCTGCAAATAAGGCACTTCATTAACTTGAAATAAGGATCTTTGATAATTAGTTTTGATTAGATTTGATCTAAAATTTTATTCACTTATAAAGAATGTGCCTAAGCCTTATTCTTTGCCATAGCTATAATTAAACATGTGAAGTAATTCAACCTTTTACATCATGCAAATTACATCACAGGCACAAGCATTCAATAATTTATGATATAGTTCGTGAGGTTATTTGACATTGCAGCATTCATATATATAATACTGGCATTGCTTTGGTAAGGAGAGGCACCAAAGAAGATCTTTTTAAAAGACAGTCCAAGTGGCACTGATGATGATGATGCAAAGAGTGATACCAAGAATGATGGAGTGGTGAAAGATGACAAAGAGGCAAGTTTATCTGTTTGTGTGTGTGTGTGTGTGTGTGTGTGTGTGTGTGTGTGTACGTGTACAGAATGTTGTGTACAGAGGTCTGTAGGCTTAAGGGATGTACATTCTTCATGTATACAATTGTCATCACTACGTATAATAGTGTCTCATGTGCTGCACCATTTTTCAGAAAATTAGATCAGTACCTTGCCTAAGTGGATTTTCCCAACAGGCACAGCCGTGGACCAAACAAACTGTGGATGAGTTTGAGGTTAAACAAAATGTGTAATGCTATATATTTTTTGCATGTGTGTGTTCTGCAGAATATGGAGATGCAAATTACCCCTGAACAGGTAGGGTATTAGACATCCTAATAAGTATCACAATTAAACCATTTTTGTATAATTGCCATGATCTGAAATTGATTATGCATGAATTTAGTTGTATTTGTATTGTTAATTCAGAGTGATGAATCCATGCTGCCTCATCAACAGGACTCAGAAAAGAATAAGGGGAAGAATTCAAATGTAAGTTAAGATTCCTAATAGTTCATGTACAAGTATATGATAAACATTTAAGAGATGTCGGACATATTGTAAAGGGGTCTGTGGAGGAAGGGGCAGAGACAATCTGTTGAGGCTGAGCTTTGAAAAGATGGGGGAGGGGCAATTGATGTGCCTTGCCTGTAACATGTGCGTTTTATACAGACACTAAGATCAGTCCCTTGCCTAAATGGATTTTCTCTACAGGCACAGTAGTGGACCAAACAAACTGTGGAAGAGTCTGAGATTAAACAAACTGTAGTGCTTGACATGTTAATGCATATGTGTGTTCTGCAGAATTTGGAGACACAAATGCCCCCTAAACAGGTACAGTGTCATAGATCCTAATAATTAAGCTACTATTATTTAACTTATCTGAATGTGAATTATAATTTATTTAAAGGATTATCAGACGTGACTTGTTAGTTTTTAGTTGTATATGGTTCAGATTTATTACAAATAATTTAAAATGTTGCACTTTATTAACCATTATATGAATCCATTTTCAATTTCCGTAAAGTATATATTTCATTTATTAATTCAGAGTGATCAATCCATGATGACGTGTCAACAGGAATCAGAAAAGGATAAGGGAAAGAAGACAAACGTAAGTTAATATTCCTAACTCCACATTTAAAATTTAAACATTTGATGTCAGTACATATTGTCAAGGGTGCTGGGGAGGAGGGGTTGAGACTATCTGTTGAGGCCCAGCTACAAAAACTTGAGGAGGGGCAATCTGTTTAGGTTTTAATGGTAGGGGTGAATAAATTTGCAGTAATACCAATGTGCCTTGCCTGTAGGTGTGTGTGGTGTAATTGATAATGATCAGTTGCGATTACCACTATATCTATATACCTACATCCAATAGAGGCCCCCCCCCCCCCTAACACTTGTTCCTTACTATCCTTATGGAAGTAACTACAAATCTATAAATAGAAGCATAAAATGGAGACCTGGACAAACAGTGAGGAATTCTCACATTTGTACACAGAGTTAAGTCTTGAATTTTCCAATTTTTTGCATTATATTTTGGTCTTTCCAGGCTGTAATTATTTCAAATACAAGTATACGATGACTTCAGTTACCATGTCTGTCTTTATTAATGTAATGATGAGCTGAGACGTATACGGGTTGCAGTGGAAGGTATTTTAGCACACCTTATTGCTCAGCCAAATAAAGTATAAGTAGCTCTCACAGGTGAAAGATATAATACTAGATACATTTTTGTAGGAATTGGAGGACCCGCACTGGCCTGTGATGTACACAAATGTAAACAACAACACCCAGCTAGCCCTGCTCCCAAGGAGATACTGCCAGATGCGCTATGAGCAGGTCCATCAGGTCCATCAGGCTCGAGTCACTCACCAGAGTACTTTTTGACTGTAAGTAATGGCTGTAAACCATGAATGTATACAAATTCACACGAATATTGACATAGGAAAGTGGTGTAAATTTATTGAATCTGAGAGGGCCTGATATCAATAAATATGCGCTCAGCCTACTGGATGCTCTATACTCTGAGGATGAGCTGAAAACATCATCGTTTGTCCCGGTGGGAAAATCAACGACAAGTTTGAAGCCACCATTGTCCCCTAACAGGATACAGCTACTTGAGGGTTTATATATATTTGCATGGATGCATTTTTTTTTATCACCAGATATTTTACCCATTTATATCATTTCACAGATTGCTTAAGTAATAAATTTGGAGAAAAAGTATTCAAAGACAATGCAACCAACATGCAACCAGCGTGGTGGCCAGAGGGGGCCTGGGGACCCAGGCCCCCCCTGCGGAGCCAAAATGATGGGGCGCCGTAATACTAGGGGGCGCCAATAAGACATCATTATTTTATTAAATAAGGACGTGATGTCATAACATTATTAACGCCTTCGTACAGGAATTACCGTGTATACTGTACAACAATGAAGGTGATACGATGTTTTCTCGAATAACGATAAACTCTATATAGTTCTGTGGATGGCAATAAATAGAACTATAGAACGCTGTTTCAAACGTTTAAGTGCATGTGATGGAGAGAGGAAAACGAAAAAAGTCTGGCGCAACGAATCAACGGGAGAAGAGGATGCGAGCTGATGAAGACAAGAGATTAGGTGAGTTTATGGATGCATTTGTAAGCCGCTCAGGTTCTCAGCCTGGTTCTGCCAGCGAGAGGAAAGCAGCAGAAGCAATTTCAGTTAGTACAGTTATTGATCCTTCTGAAGTATTACATGTAGATGTACACACTGTAATGCCAGTTGAGTCTGTTGCAGCCACCACAGTACATGTGATTGATTCAAGCGATGGAGCCTGCAGTGAAGAATCGGATTGTACGAACACAGAATTTGGCCATTATTTAGACCAGAAGGAAACTAACAGTGGTGCTGAAATTGCCAGCAATTTCAAATGTAGCACTATACCATTTGCATCAGTCAGCATTTCTGCTGAAGAAGCAACAGGTACCATCGATCCATTAAGATTGGTTGGCCAAAAGCTCAGCCTATTAGAAAAAGAGCATATAATCAAGCTTGGCCCGTGTCAGCCTTCCAAAAGTGACCTAATGGCTACAAAAGTAAAATGTGGAGCCGATAAGTACAGGTATTGTTCACAAAAGGTGTTCTTTCATCCTGACAATACCAAAAGGCAATGGGTTTCTTACTCCCAGAGCAAGAATGCTCTCTTTTGCATACCATGTCTTCTGTTCACTGATGCTTCCTTGAGAGGTGAACATCAGAGAGTAAAACAGGGCAATGCTTTTACAATGAACGGCTACTCAAATTGGAAAAAACAATGCAGTGGTATAGCAAGACATGAAGGCTCAAGTGCACATCAGAATGCTGTCCTTGCTCAAGCAATTTTTTTTGCAGGACCAAACGATCATTGAATTCTTTGCTGAACAGTCGAAGGCGGAGGCGGCTCGTCGCAAAGTGGAAGTTGATGCAAATAAAGCACTTTTGAAACGCATTGTGGACGCTAAAATAATTCTTAGTCACTAAGGAATACCTTTACGCGGACATCGAGAATCTTTTACTGACGATTCTGCAAATTTGGGCAATTTTCTAGAAATATTGAAATATCTTGCCCTTTACGATGTCACAATGCAAAAGCATCTATGTGATGTGAAAGAAGCACAGCTCGAGCAACATGGAAGAAGAGGAAGGGGGTCTGAACTAACATTTTTAAGTAATGATACTCAAAACAAGCTAGTTTCCATCGTAAGTCATCAAATTAGCCAGAATATTGTCAAAGCAATTGAAAAATGCAAAGCTTGGGCTTTAATTGTTGACACGACTCCAGATGTTAGACATCATGAGCAGATAAGCATATGTGTAAGAATAGTTCATCCGAATGGTTGCGTTTCTGAGCACCTTTTGGCTTGTCAAAGAGCTATGGGAACAACAGCTGAAGACCTATTTACTGTTATTTACACGACTTTACGATCCAAAGATGTATCGGAACCTACGCGAGTAGGTTCCATATAGGAATCCAACAGTATCATGAATGTCATTAAAAAAAACGTCACTCGCGTCTAGCGGGACATTTAAGAATCGGGTCACTTCGCTCTTAGTGGCATTCGAGCGATATAAAAAAGGACAACAGTTCTGCGTTGTATTTGTGTCACAAGACGGTGTACTTTTAGAGAACAAAAATACTCGTCCCCATCGTCCGTACCCAGTCCCACCTAAAATTTCTCCTCCGTCGGCTTCTTCTTATTCTTCTTCTTCTTCTTCTTCTTCTTCCTTCCGGAGAGTATAACTCACGACAGGAATGCTTGTAAAGCACGCCAAGTGTACCAATCGCTTCAGGATGCGTCCGCAGGTTATCTTCGGGGGTCTGTTAGACGCCTAACTGTTCGGGCAATTAACTAAAGCAAATAGTACCTCATTTGGTATTCGGTTAAAAATACCCAATTACATCAGCTAGCTATTTTTAAATGCAATAATAGCCACGTGTCGTGGGCGTGATTCAAATTCTTAATATTCCCGCACGCTGTGGAAGAGGTATACGCACTGAATCCAAGAGCCTTTTCGGGTCCCTACGGCTCCATGTATAAATGTCCAACCATAATGCCAAATGGTTGAGAAACGGAATGGAGCAGCGATAACGTTATAGGAAGGCTCCTGACGAATATTCAAGGTATCATTTTCTGCATGACGCCTGTGCGTTACTCTCAACTCTTATCATTCGTTACGCAGCTTGAAATGAAAGCCAAAACTACCATACACGTAAGTACCCGACACTATCGCATATAATTGTTTTGACCGAATTGATTTCTATACTATAGCTTCTTATATAGCATAACTTTCGAATTCTGTCGGTGGAACTACATACGCGATCAGATACTACTGTATACAGTCTACAGCAGATAATGTGAAGCAAGAGGCTCCAATTAGAATGTGTCTCCCCCACACCACCGCCCTTACAGAAAAAAAACCCGGCAACAACTAGCCACTCGTACACCTACAGATATGCCAAACGAGTGCAATACAAGACACGACAAGGTGTCAAGCGCGCTACTGAAAGGACCATCAAAGCGACCACCCCGAAGGTGCGTTACACCATGAATGTTGGATCTGGACATAAATTATAGCATGAAAAGTGTATCGCTAAAATATGTTATGCAACAGTTACAGCGGAAGATATTGCATCTCTCCCCGTGCGGTTGTTTGAAATATGTGCACGCTGTTCGCTGACAACAATTTCGTAATAATGTTAATGTGTATTGTGGTGCATAATTTATATCTAATAGTATCAAAGTTGCTGATGACAACGTATTGTGGTTTATCTGATAATAGCGTGAGATCAGTGGGTACATGTAATCTTTGTCTGATGTATTATATGGCTTCACTTGCCAGTGGAGGATTTGTTTTAACTAATGGTTGTTTAAATCACCTCAGGGTTCGACGTAAGGCCGGTCATTAATGGCATTCATTTACGTGGTATGACTATCATAGCATGTTTTTGCAGCTAACATAACATGTTATTATAACAACGCGTCATCAACCACAGCCCACACAAACCCATAAGGATAAAAAACTGAGGATAAAAAATTACTCGACTTTACTTATGATCATTCTGATTCCATTTCATCATCTGAGTTGGAATCAGAAATGTTTAGCGATAGCCTGCGTTTGCAGGTCCCTTTCCATCTAAGGATGGATGACGTCGGGTCAAAGTCACCAATTTCTGGACTGTGCAGCTGCACCGTCATCAAATCGGTGACCATGGTGTCCCTAAGCCTGCTCCTCCAGTCTGACTTAATCACTTTAGTCAGACTGAACCCTCGTTCACAATCAGCACTGCTGGCAGGCAAGGAGAGTAGCAGATCCACCAGCTGGAGCACATTTGGACAAGTGTCTTGGGCCGTCCTGAACACATTCACCCACTCAGGCATATTTGGTAGGACCTTTGTTGTTTCAGCGTACCTGGAGTCAGTGTACCATGTACTACTAATGCATTAACACAAGGTGAACCTACACTATGTCCTTGAGCAAGTTCCACTCTGTTAAAACAACACTGACATCCACACCACACTTCTCAAGGATGGGTCCAAAGTGCCTTAGCAAAAGTGCTACATCTTGATTTCCAAATTCTAATTGATGAGTAAGTTGGTTAATAACGTACTTCTACACTAACTCATATACCTCCATTCGCCTGGTGGGGCCAAGAATGTAGGGACAGAAAATGCATTGCACTAGTAACATCATCAGTTCCATTATCTCCTAGCCGCTTCTCCAGCTGTGCTGTGAGACCATCCAACAGGCACTTCATGTCAGCTTTTAACTGTACAAGATTGTACTTTCCCGACAAAGGGATTCCCAAAAATGATGACTCATTTTCAAGTGCTGACGTCAAATAGTGGCCAGGACTACATGAACATATATGCAATAGGACTAGCTTTGTATTATGTATGGATAGATTATTCACCTCTCTGTTAATGCCTGTAGCTTAGCCAGAGTTGACTTCAGTGTCCCAATGATGTGCCCAGGGGAATAGCTTGGAGACTGTATGGCCAACGATACAGAGTGGAGAGTGTCTACAACATCTGTCAGAAATGCCCCAAGCAAAACCATTTTCTTGCAAGACAGCTTTTTAAGAAAGCCCTTTGCTTTGGCCTTGCTATCACTGGACACTCCTGCCCCTGTTGCAATGGACAACTAAAAAAAAGATTACTATAATACCTGCATGCTTGTGTTTGTTTGTAGAATCACGTCTTACCTGCTCAAAATGCTGCATTAGGGCTGGATACATACTCCACAGCTTCTTCAGTGCCAGCATGGTGTGAGGCAGCCACCTAGTACCACCAACCCTGCTGGGTGCTAGAAATTTCACACCTGCTGCAGCACAGGATGACTTGAGGTTCTCCCGGTTCAGAGCACTTGAATGGTAGAAGTTATAGATGGAAAATAGAAGCTCTGAGAAGGTGGTCACGAAGCTGTTTTCTCCTACAACCGCCTTAAACCCCAGTTCCAGCCTATGTGCCATGCAGTGCATTGAGAACAAAAGTGGTTGTTCTCTCTTCAGCCGAGTACTGACACCACTCTTGCATCCAGTCATTACAGAGGCTCCATCACTGCCAAATCCAACCAGCTTGGAAAAAATGGTCTCCTTTGTCATGTGGAGATTATTCTCCAAGGCCTGGATAAGTGCACTGCATATGTGGTCAGCTGTGCCTCGGCTGATATTAACATAGGCAAGAAAGTTGACAGCAACCACACCTTTTAAACCCTGCCTATGTAGTATTGAAGCCAGTTAAGTAACTAATAATGACGAGCAATGTACCTGTGTACCTTATATAGATGATTTCAGCATCACTGACAGATGAATCTGTAGTGCCATCCATCATGACGGAGAAGAAGTTGTTGGACTGTAGTTGTGCCTGCAAACCCAACCTCTGCTCTTCTGCAATGCAGTGGATGAATTCACAGCACTTCTTGTCAGTCCTGTATGATGCTCCCACATCAAGACCCTTCTTCTCGTCCAGCTCACACATCCACTCCATGTCACTGAAAGGCCTACCAGCCTTGGCAATAGCATGGGCATTTCGAAACAGCAAGGCCAATTGCTGCATCACTGCCTGCTCAGATGTTGATGTATGCCCACTAAGTGCGTGCATGCAGGACTTATGCTGGATGCTATTGTTTTCAGGTAGATAACATTGGCATAATTAAAAAAACTCAATTGTGTATAAGCCTGTACTTATATACCTTTCAGCATGATCAATGAGTGAACACCTACGAAAGTTAGTGCTGCCATCAACGAATTGGCCTGATGTTCCTTCCTGGGATATGCATACTGTACAAAACATCTTTCCTTCCTCAAACAGCAACCACGGAAAGGTAACCAGCCATGGATCATAGAATAGGCGAGCAGGTTTACACGTGCTTGTACTAACAGGCTCATCCGGATCCATTGCAGAGCGCAAAACAACGGGAATGTGTTTATACATGCATACGTATCGATATGTACTAATCACCCAGAGCGCTGTGCGTAAGACTGTATAATAAGCCCATTGTTTACTTGAACAATGGAGACCTTTCATGCAATACAGTACATGTTAACGCGTGGTGAGACTGGTAATTGTGGTACATATAATCATAGATTTAGTTTCTATTTCACTATGTCCGCCCCTTTTACGGTGACGTATTATGACGTTTTTTGTAATTTATATAATTACCGACAATCGTCATCAAAATATGAATGTCATTAATGACCGACCTTACGTCGAACCCTGTCACCTGTTTCAGGTCCAGGTCCAGGAGTGGTTCCATGTCCAGCTGCAGGATTAGCTCCACCTGCTCTACCTGCTATATATCCTGGATATACAGAAGTATATCCTGGTCCAGAATATACAGCAGTATATCCTATACAAGATGACATGCTCCTGGGTTATAAGTGAAATACTTGTACTTATTGTTTAAATAGTAATACTGTGTGTTTTAATGGTACACCCACACCTCAAAAAATTGCATGACCACGAGATTCTAAAATAAAACTGTCATTTGACATTCTTGCTACATGGTTACTGTTCAAGAACTAAATACAATACTAAATCTACCAAAAATGTAGGAAACAAGTGATAAAAACATTCTCTATGCGAGAAGGTTGGTGGTATATAGGAATCAAAGGCGGTGGTGGTGTAAAAAGCAAGGAAACAAGGATTGTGATTGAAAAGGAAAAATGAAATAGACCTATATTAGCACACACAGTTAAACATGACGACATGCTGCTAATATAGGTCTATTTCTTTTTTCCTTTTCAATCACAATCCTTGTTTCCTTGCTTTTTACACCACCACCGCCTTTGATTCCTATATACCACCAACCTTCTCGCATAGAGAATGTTTTTATCACTTGTCATTCAAGAAACTGGTAGCTCAAACGTATGATGGGGCATCCAATATGAGTGGTTGTTATAATGGTCTACAAGCACTAATTCAGCAAAGAATAAATCCCAATATTTTATACACTCATTGTTATGCCCATACGCTAAATTTAGTTCTTTCGGATACAGCATCAGTTGCAATAGACGTTGTCACTCTGTTTGGTAATTTAGAGACCCTGTATCTCCTCTTTAGCAAATCTTCCAAAGTCCATTCCATATTTGAAGACATGCAGGTCTCTAAAGGGTTGGCTATTCGTTCTCTTAAGCGCTTGAATACCGTTAGATGGAATTCGCGGGAAAGGTGCGTGAATACTTTTGTGGAGCATCATGAATGTATTATTCTAACTCTTGACAAAATTCAAATGGATAACACATTTGATACAAAGCACAGATCTGATGCAACTGGATTGCTTTCTTCTATCAATACAAAGCAATTCATGGCAACCATGTATCTTTTCCAGGAGATCTTTGTAGTCACCGGACCTCTGAGCCGTTATTTGCGAACTGTGAACATGGATATTTGCAACGTGCTGGTCATGGTGCAAAGTGCAATTGATTCTTTGGAAAAAATTAGAAACTCTGCTAGTGACACTATTCAGAGGATGGAAGAAGCTACGGCAGGTTTTGGTGACATAGAATGGAAAACCAGTCGTATTCGTCGCCGCAAAGACAAGGGAAGTGATCTTGCAAATCATGCAGAAGAGTGCTTTGAAGTTGAGACGCCTGAATCCGTGTGGAAACGCAACACTTTTTATGTTGTAGTTGACACTCTCCTTGTGTCCTTGAGAAACCGATTTGAGAATAACAAATCACTATTGCAGTCGCTTGCTGTGTTTTCGCCTGTCAATTTCTCATCATTTAATGTGTCAGTAAAAGCAGTGAAATGTCTGCAATCCCAGGTAGCAGCATTTTGCGAGAAATACAATTTGGATTCTTCTAGGTGCTCCGAGGAACTGTGGAATTTTTCCACTGCGTATAAACGATTCAATTGTACGCAACCAAACAGCATTTCAGAAGATGAAAGTGATTGTTCTACAATGGATGAGGAAGATGGCGAAGAAAATCGAAGTGATAACTTTAATTTGAAATTGTCTTTTTCGGCTGCATTAACTCTCCTTTGCAATCCCAAGTATCACCTAGTGGATGCATTTCCCGAGCTCAGTAAGGCATATTCAATAGCTTTGACCATCCCTATCAGTTCATGCACAGCTGAACGTAGTTTTTCTGCACGGAAAAGGGTCAAGACTCGACTGAGATCAACAATGATGCAGGAGAGACTAGATGGGCTACTGCTAATAGCAGTTGAAAGGAAAATTTTGAAAATGATTAATAGTGATGCAATTATTGATGAATTCGCTCGCAGCTCGGCGGATATGTCCCGATCTTTGCTTTGACGATAAATTGATCATGCCTTATGCATAATAATTTTATACATGCAACACCGCACTGAATTGAACACAATTGCGTTGATTTGCTGCTTGCGGAAAGTGTTACATGTAAACGCTAGGAAGCGAGGGGAGGGCGCATCACATATTGAGGCCCCCCCAGCCATGAAATAGCCACCACGCCACTGTGCAAGATCATGGCCAAGATCTAGGGGCAAGGAGGCAAGATCGTGGCCAAGATCTAGGGGCAAGGAGGCAGGATCTTGGCCAAGATGTAGGGGCAAAGAGGCAAGATCATGGCCAAGATCTAGAGCAAGGATGCAAGATCGTGGCCAAGATGTAGGGGCAAGCAGTGTTGCCGCGGCCAGCCTTGGCCGTCCGGCAGCCGCCAAAATTTACCAAATTTTGTGCTGACCGCCATCGGCCGCGGGCCGTCAATGTGCCTGGCCGTCTGAGCCGTCAGAGTACGGTAACCGTCAGAATTTTACGGCTGACCGTAAAAAATATTATCCGGTCACTGACGGTCAATTAGCAACCATGACGTAAAAGATAGCTGTACCGGATTCTAAAAAGCTGAAATTGGATAAACCACCAGATAGCTGTGTGAAAAAGTGCTTACCATCCATTCGGTCCGCAAAAGTTTCTTAAAAGTTTCTTAACACAAAGTTGTGGAACACTTCAAGTTGGCTCGGGCGGCCCAGTTCAACAAATGGACTCTCTGTGAACAAGAGAAAAAGAATCACATGGAAATCCAGAGTTGATGGTTCTACTTCAAAGATTTGGAAGATGAATGCAAGTTGTATGTGTGCCTGGGGACCAGACAATGTATTCCCAGACTAAGGCTGCTTCGTATTTGTGAATTTCGTTCCTCCACTTTTTACTCCAGAGATCTGAAGGAATGCATGCCTAACGGCAGAATCTACCAGTTGGCGATAGCAAAGTTGGCACTAAAGTATTTGGCTGTTCCAGCATCAAGTGCACCTTCTGAACTAGTTTTTTTTTTTCAACGAATGGACTCTCTGTGAACAAGAGAAAAAGGATTACGTGGATATTCAGAGTTGATGGTTCTACTTCAATGATGAGGAAGATGAACGCAAGTTTATGTGTGCCTGGGGACCAGACAGTGTATTTTTGGTCTGGTCCCCAGACTAAGGCTGCTTCGTATTTGTGAATATCGTTCTTCCACTTACTCCAGAGATCTGAAGGAATGCATGCCTAACGGCAGAATCTACCAGTTGGCGATAGCAATGTTGGCACTAAAGTATTTGGTTGTTCCAGCATCAAGTGCACCTTCTGAACTAGTTTTTTTTTTTTTTCACAATTGAAGCTAATCCTTGACAGAAAGAGGTGGAGAATTGATGCAGACAGAAAGGATTTTGCTTTTACGCTGAAACAAGAACATTAACTTCAGTACCTATTTTCCATCCTCGCCTCCTTAATTCCCATATATATTCATTCTTTGTATTTATCCGTTAAATCTATTGCATCTCAAAGAATTAGTACAAAGCCGCATCGATATCTATACACATACCGATGTGCAAATTGCAACGAGCATGCAGTGCATGCATGGGGAGTTATGTACGGTGCCAATACAGTAATACACGCATGCAAGTTTGACTTTGACCGACTAAGGCCGTCTGCCGTGACCGCTAAGTATGAACTGGCGGTTTTTGACGGTCCAAAACTGACCGTGACCGTGCCGGATAAGTTTCAAACGGCCTGCCCGTGATCGTGACCGTATGGACTGGTGACGGCTATCTCTAGCCGTCGACCGTGACCGCCAGAGTGTATTCCGGTCAACTGGCCGTCCGTGACTTCCTCCAATCGGTCAACCGCGGCAACACTGGGGGCAAGGAGGCAGGATCTTGGACAAGATCTAGGGGCAAGGAGACAAGATCGTGGCCAAGATCTAGGGCAAGGAGGCAAGATCATGGCCAAGATATAGGGACAAGGAGGCAAGATCGTGGTCAGGATCTTGGGTCAAGATGCCCAGAATTTGGCCTCCAAAATCTTGCCATCTTAACCTTGGGCATGATCTTGACCAAGATCGTGCCCAGGATTTTTTTGCTGGGTTGTGTCACGCACTGGCTCGAGGTATAAACGAGCATTGTCTTCGTCACTGCAATGATGATATAATAGACAGACGCTTCGTTCCTTTTTCCAATCACTCATACTGTGTGGTATCATTTAATGATGA
This sequence comes from Eunapius fragilis, assembly GCA_963681505.1. Taxonomy (NCBI): domain Eukaryota; kingdom Metazoa; phylum Porifera; class Demospongiae; order Spongillida; family Spongillidae; genus Eunapius; species Eunapius fragilis. The sequence continues at coordinate 7,909,354 of OY811973.1, read as the reverse complement.
GACGGCTATGCTGATTGGTTTAATGACGTCATAATACAACCATGGCCAGTTGTAATCACGAGCCTGAAACAAAGTGATGTGTGCCAGCATGCTTGGTCACATTGCAGTGAGAAAATTTTCCATGTCGCTTTTGTTTATTTGAATCATGCAAGGTCATATTCAAAATGCAAGATTATCGCCGTGACGTTTATGGCGATTATATGATGACGTTAGCATGTCAAATGTGTTGATTAGCAGCCAAATAACCGCGTATGCGTGCGCACGACACGCACGTGCTTGAGTGTACGTTTAAAAAGCGGCAGGAACTCTCTCGATTTTTCGCTTCTGTGTCACTCAACAGGTGCTTTGGACCAGTAACGGCATGCAACAAAATAGACGTACGTGAGGCTGTACAGAGTATCTAATGTGTGCATTTGAATTTGAAAGGATGATTCATTCCCTCTGAACCATTGTAGGACGTGGTTTGTGAGATTCTTATGCCGTAAGTTGTTCTAATGGCTGCGCACTACCAATTTTAATTTCCGACCATTTTCCAGCAAACGCTGCTGCAGTTGCACCGACGGCACCATCAAGGAGCCGAGGTACTTCACACCTCCAAAAGCGTACGACGTTATGCTACTAGATTTGAAAGAAGACGACTTGTTCAACGGTGTATCGTTGGCATTGGGCGTGAAGTACCTTTCCAAAACTGACTGTTCGTCGAGATGGCAGGCGAAAGGATGTATATTTGGCGCGGGCGGAATATTAGTGTCTCTGCCAGTCAAAATGGCCACAAAGGAAGGAGGAACGAGCGAAGCTCGGAACGTGCACTTTATAGTGGACACAGGTGCTCCGAGAACATTTATGGCTAGCTCCGCAGCAGATACCATCAGTGGTTCCGGTTGCCGGGGGGAAGACCAAATTGATTTTTTCAAAGCGGCAATTAATGGAATACCCCTCGCAGTGCACCAGACACCTGAGAAATCGTGCCATTTTAGCGGACTGAACGTTTTGAGGGCTGACTTTCTGACAAAGTCGCATGCTGTGCTTCGCGTAGATTATGGACATATAGAGGTAGAATTAGATAGGGTATTAGGTGCTCTTGATACTCAGTTTAAGTTGTAAATGTTTTGTATAATGATTGTGTGTTTGATTAATACTCGTTACGCTGCCCACTACGTCGATTCCTGCGTATCTCTGCAGGGCTGGGATCAGTGGGGTGGGAGTGTTTGGAGAGCTACGGTTCTCGAGGCTTAAATGCCAATATATGGGTTCGTGGCTCTGTGCAGACCGGAGATGTTCACTTTTTTACGTGCATGTGGAGATGGGCATTTCCACCCATCCCTAAAGTATAAAATGCACCAGTATAGTTCTTGTGCCTTGACAATGCATATTATATATATCGAGGGTGCACACCAATTACATGCAATGGTTTATGAAATAGGCAAACAACTAAACTAACGATGACTATTCTCCTCGCATAAAACTGTCATTATTCCTGATAATATATTTCTTGCTGATAATAATGGCGGCTAAACTCTCCGTGGTTTGTGCGTTGGTGGTATCAAATGAAGGCCAATAAAACCCTCACGCTGTGTACCCGTTATGTGGAATGGAGTGAGCATTGACAGGTTAGTATTAATTGCCATACAAAATGTGCGTACATTGGCAGACGTGCATGCACAAGAGCAGACGCACGTTCACACACACAAACACACACACAAACACACACCCACACACACCAGTGGTCGTGAAGGAGGAAGAGGTACGCGTGGTGGTGATGTGTGAATGGGCTGTGTGATGTAGTGTGGTGGGTGCTACATGTATGTGCTATGGTGTGCTGTGTGATGTACTGTTTGCTAAACTTTAATGATACACCCCCGAACACTCATTGTTGTTGCCATAGTAGTTAGGTGTTTGCAGTGTTGAAGAGAGTGCTGTGGTAAGGTGTGTGCTGTGGTAAGTTGTGTGTTCTCTGCTGTGGTGAGTCCTGTGCTGTGGTGAGTGTGTGGTGAGATATGTGGCTAGGTGTGGTATTGTATGATGTGAGGTGAAGTGTGTTGATGTTAGGTGTGTTGAGATGAGGTGTGTGCTGTGGTGAGGTGTTTGCTGTGGTGAGGTGTGTGGTGTGGTGAGTTTTGTGGTGAGGTGAGGTATTTATTTGGTGAGTTGTGTAGGGAGTGTGAGGTGTGGTGTGTTTTCATGCTCTGTTGCCCACAAAGGTGGACATTTTCACAAAAGGCTGGGAGCTTCTATATAATGTTCTGAATTGGAGCAATGTGGGAGAGAGGTAGAGCATACTCTAGTGTGGTGAGCATGTGTGTGGTGTGCATGTGTGTGGTTTTTGTTGTATGTAGTGTGGTGTGTGTGGTACATGTATGTTGTGTGCATGTGTGTGTGTGCTGTGACGTTATAGTACATTGTTTTGACTTCCACCTCATACCAGAATGGGAAAAGCACCCATTCCAATAGTGACTGTGTTTCCTCTACCAAGCTTGTTAGTAGGACAATACTATACATTGAATGTGCATAGGTACATGTATGCATGTATGTATGATTGTATATATTTAGATATGTTTGTATGTGTCTGCGTGTTTACATACATATGAACTTATGTATTTGTGTATATGTGCATGTGTGTATGCGTTACAATCATTCCTTGTTTAGTATAGTCCTACCAATGGTTTTAGTGGAGGGAATACAGTGGATCTTGGAATGGGAGTTGGCACCCATTTTCCGTTCTCTCCTTCCTGTCCGTTCCCTTTCTTTGTTTCTTTCCCTTCCCTCCCCTTTACCTTCTCTCTTCCCTTCCCTTCCCTTCTCTTCCCTTCCTTTCCCTACCTCCCTTCACGTCCCTCCTTTCCTTTTATTCTCTCCTTCCTTACCACCCTCCTTCCCTTCAATTCTGTTTGATTTTTTAAATGTCAGACTAACATATTGCGAGTGGTAGCACATAACTCCAAGTGAAAGACAAAAAGCACCCAACATTGTCTTCACCTTACATGGAATGGAGTGAGCACTGCAAGGTAAGCCTGTGTAGTTTTACCGTACAAAGTAAACTCACAAGCACACTAACATGCACGTGCACTCTCACATGTGTGTGCCTGGTTAGGTAATAGACATTACGACTGTTATTGAGGAGTGAGTATATGCTATGTGATGGCTTTCTCCCTTTGACGCTCCCACTACCCCTCCCCCTGTCCCTCCGACTACCCCTCCCTCTCCCCCTCCCACTACCCCTCCCTCTGTCCTTCCAACTACACCTCCCTCTGTCCCTCTCACTACCCCTCCCTTTGTCCCACCCACTACCCCTCCCTCTCTCCCTCCCACTACCCCTCCCTCTCTCCCTTCTCTACCCCTCCCTCTGTCCCTGTAGGTACTCAACTAGTCAGGGCCCTGGAGCTGAACACAAACATTGTCACGAGGTCCAGACTTCTTGCTAGGGTGCATGGATCTACCTTCAGTTTTGGCCATTTTGATTGTGAAAGACATTAATATTCTTCCTGGGCCAAATATGCACCCTGTCTCCGTACATCTAGACAGTCTGTTTTAGAACTGTACTTTACACCCAACAACAATGATATGCTGTGATACAGGTCATCATCATGGTGTGCGTCCCAATATACTCCTCCGTCCGTCCCTCCCACTACCCCTTCCTCTACCCCTCATTCTGCCACTCTATCCCTCCCCTTACCTCTCCCTCCATCCCTCCCTCCCTCTACCCCTCTCTGCCCCTCGCGCTGTCCCTCCCACTACTGTTTCCTCTACCCCACCCTCTGCCTAACCCTCCTCTAACTCTCTCAGTGTACCCCTCCCTCTGCCCCTACATCTACCCTGCCTCTAACCCTCCCTCTGCCACTCCCTCTACACCTTCCTCTCTCTCTCACTCTACCCCTCCCTCTACCCCTACCACTGTCCATCCCTCAGTCCCTCCCTTTACCCCTCCCTCTGTCCCTCCCTTCCTTTAACTCCTCCCTCCCTTTATCCCTCCCTCTGTCCCTCCCTTCTTTTAACAACTCCTCCCTCCCTCCTTTCCTTCTACCGTGTTTAACTTCAGTCTAACTTCAGAGTGCATGTACGTGTGTGTGCATTGAAGTTTTGGTATTAAAGTTTGTTTTGTTAATGTTACTGTATTTGTCTCTTTATAATTTCCACGACTGCAGCCCTCTCATTCCCCCTATACAAACGCCTTTAGTTAAGCCAAGGATTATTAACTACGACAATAAATCCTTGCTTATATTGCTGAAAGCGATTCCTTTGTGTCACGCACTGGCTCGAGGTTTAATGGGGCATCCGTCTTCGTCACTGCAATGATGATATAATAGACGGTCGCTTCGTTCCTTTTTCCAATCACTCATACTGTGTGGTATCATACAGCTTTTAATGATGAGACGGCTACATGTATGCTGATTGGTTTAATGACGTCATAATACAGTGCTGCTGCTTTGGTCACCCATAGGCCTACATGTACGTCATCCAGCCGTACTGAGGGATTACATCCATCGCTTTCTGTGGCTCCCTTCGGTATCTAAGCAGGGTTGCTTAGCTTGACTTGACGCTTTCGAGTGTATGCAATCGCTTCGCTGGACGGTGTGTGTAGATTGCGGACGCCGTGGATATTGTTCCACATATCCATCTGACAGTAATCCTAGAGCTACCAGAAACCTATCCTTCCTTGCCATACGTCGCTTTCAGTTAATTTAACTCACTACTATGTCGCTAGCGGCAAATGGCGGTCATGCAGTATTTATACACTGTAATACCAGTTTTTGAACAAGCAAAACCTGTTTTAATCGTGGCAGTATCGCTGATCTGCATTATATTGAATCTAGTGAATCACAAGTATAAAACAAAGCACCTAGTTTACATTATTTTTTTAGAAAGTGGTCATCATCCTTATTTAAGGATGGTCATCCGTAAATAATGATTGCAAGATCGAGATTAAACATTAAGCAAATTTTTTTACTGGTTTCTTTGTTTTAACATACTTTTTGAGCACTCTACATGAAAGCTACTCAATCATCAATACAAATCCTGTCCACATGCATAACTTACTTCCTGATGATGTATGAGTGGAATTCACAAATGTCATATGCAGGAAAGAAACAAAGGCTATTACCAAGTATACATGACACTCGGGTATAAGTACATTTGGATAAATATAATAATTACTACTCACATTCATGTATTGCATGAACAGATATAGAAATTATGCAGCCTGTTATTAATGAACCTGATGATTGATTTATATGTAGTCACCACTTCCCCATTGCTATTTTAGAGAACTCTATGTACAAACTACTCAATCATCAATACAAAACCTGTCCACATAATGAAAAGAAAGAGAAATTGTCAATTTGTAGACCAATGTTCTCTAGCATAAAAACATGCATTGCAATATGATGGGCACATATGGTATAGTAACTACTAAGATGATACTCCATTAAAATGTGATGGTGATACAAGCATTTGATGATAAAATGAACGTGATACAGCTCCTTCAAAAAACACCTTTTTAATACGGTGTGGAATCCGTGCCAAAATTCACATTTTTGAAATAGCACACTTTTTTCAAACAATGCACTTTTTTATGTGACACATTTTTGAAATAGCACACTTTTTTCAAACGATACACTTTTTAATGTGACACATTTTTTACGTGGCACAATATTGTGTCACTTAAAAATTGTGTCGCAAAAAAATTGTGTCACTTAAAAATTGTGTCACTTAAAAATTGTGTTTACGTACATTTTTATTTCTATCGCCGCTTAATTAGATCTTATTGACGTACATTTGGTGGCTCACTAGAGGCCATAGGCGGCCCCACGGGGTGGGGGGGGGGAGGCCTTGACTACCCCCTCCCCGAGCTATGGCGCCACTCTACGCCACCCCACCCCTTCCACCCCGTAAAATAGAGTTCAAATTAGAGTAAATAAATCTGAAGAGACTACAGAATGTGGCTGTTATTGTTAGCGTAATAGAACACTCGCTTGTATGTATAATTAGCGACAAACAGTTATGAAATTTTACATACCACGCCCCCTTAGGTCCCTGTTAATGCTGGGGCCGCCGATATAATAGGGGCACATTTCAAACGTCTCGAATTCAAAAAGTGCAGTTACTAAAAGAAAAAAATCACATAATTTCCACGAAGTGGGAGCTATAAAACATGTATGTTTCCAAACAATGGTCAACACCATTAAAAAACAACTCTTAAAAATTGTTTGTTTCACCATCATGGAATTACTATGGGTCGGGATAGGAATGTAGGTGTTTCACCGTGTTACTTCCAACACATGCAAGCGGTAAATTTTAAAAATATAATCTTAACAATGCCTTGCACGTCATTTCGAGGAAACTATCTCTTGCATGTCTGCTTGTGCACATGATTATTTCCGCGACGAACAATGTGTACAATTGATATGCCCACTCTACCATGGAGCAAATGCAAATTTCTATGGCGGATCAAATCCATGAGTTATGATGCGCGCCTCTATACATGTACAGCATATAATTAATGGAAAGTCTTATGAGAAAAATTGAAACAGCCTTTATAGATTTACCTGATAATTAATTCTGTGCTAAGGGTATTTCAAATAGTGTTTAATTGTGTGCGTGTGTGTGTGTGTGTGCATGTGCTTATGTGTGTAGACATGTACATTGTATGTATGCAATCAAGCTTCATAAAAATACATTCAAACATGAATAAATACAAAAGTACGTTTTGAAACAACAAATGCTAGGTGGAAATAACAAGAACGTTGCAGACCATTTTAATTTTCAAAAAACATAAAATATTATTGGTTAAAACTACAGTTGCTAGTTGTATCTATTGTACAATGTTATTGGTACATAGAATTTGCTTGTTTCAACTAGAATTTAGTAAAATTGATGTAAGTTTTGTACATTTGAAATGACTAGTTTCTTTCAACTATATAGGTATAAAGTGTTTAAAATAGCTGTACTTTAACAACAGTTTAATTTTTCTCCATAACTGTTAATACTGCAAAAACAACATTTTACACTGTTACCTCAGTTTCAATTGTTTTAACCATTTAAGAACACGTAGTTGCAACAATACTTTTCTAGTGTTCTTAACACATTTTTTTTCTTATGGGCTGATCACAATGACATTAGTCATGCTCATCAACGTACAACAGACAAGAAGATCTAAAACACTTGATTGTTTTCTTTATGTCAGTTGTCCTAGTCATACTTTAAACATCATTGGTCAAATAATAACTTGTGCATTAAGTACTTATGTTTTATTGCATAATGTTTGGCACACTTGCTGAGAAATGATCCACACTATATAGAAACAACTTTTGTGCTTTTAAGGTGCGTGCAGTGTAGAAGTGCACAAGGGTAAACAAGCGCAAGATCAAATGCATGCAGCACACTACAGCAAAGGATGATAGCCAGCTCGTTGTAGATGAACGATGACAGTGGGCGTTGATCTACTTTAATAGAAACATGCAACTGCTAGCACGCGAAAAATGCCAAGCCAAACGACGCCAGTACTGCAAGTGAAGAGAATGCTGCGCTTGGGCAGACACAATTGATGACATGCAGATTTGTTAGAAGATATAGCACTCCAGCGAAGAGAGGCAGAATTTAAGATCATGCACTTTTTTATCGCTTTCCTCAATTAAGAGTCTGTATGTTTTTGCTATAGCTAATTAGTGATTCAGTCTGCCCGCGTACATGTACTTGTTGTACGTTCTACCCTTAGAACTTCCAAAAACATGTACTATTTCACCATCCTTTCCTTTGTTTGCTGACTACTTTTGCCAACGTACGTTTTCAGTCAGGGCAGTATCAATCGAGTGATCTTGATTCTAGTTTTACACTGATGAACCAATGCAGGAGCTACTAGTCCTGACTACTATGATCTATGTTTAGCAATAGATCTCTTAGAACACAGTACCAATTATGGCATTGACATCTATTAACGTGTATTGCATTATGTACTCTCTTATAGTATTACCAAAGTACTTTTGTATTCATGTTTGAATGTATTTTTATGAAGCTTGATTGCATACATACATGTGTACACACATAAGTACATGCACACACATGCACACACATACACACACACACACACACACACACACAATTAAAATACCCTTAGCCCAGAATTACTTATCAGATAAAGGCTGTTTCAATTTTTCTCATAAGACTTTCCCTTAATAATATGCTGTACATGTATAGAGGCGCTCGTCATAACTCATGGATTTGATCCGCCATAGAAATTTGCATTTGCTCCATGGTAGAGTGGGCATTTAAGTGACACAATTTTGTGCCACTTAAAAATTGTGCCACCTAAAAATTGTGTAACTTAAAAATTGTGTCACGAAAAAATTGTGTCACTTAAAAATTGTGTCACAAAAATTGTATCACGAAAATATTGTGTCACTTAAAAATTGTGTTTACATACATTTATTTTTTTTATCACCGCTTAATTAGATCTCTTTGACGTACATTTGGAGACTCACTAGAAGCGAGCATAGTGCCATAGGCGGCCCCGGGAGGGGGGGGGGGGGGGGCTGGAAGGCCTCGGCTCCCCCCTCCCCGAGCTATGGCGCCACTGTACGCCCCCACCCCCACCCATTCCACCCCGTAAAATAGGGTTCAAATTAGAATAATGTGAAGAGATTGCATGCGTTGGAAGTAACACGGTGAAACACCTACATTCCTATCCCGACCCATAGTAATTCCATGATGGCGAAACAAACAATTTTTAAGAGTTGTTTTTTTAATGGTGTTGACCATTGTTTGGAAACATACATGTTTTATAGCTCCCACTTTTTGGAAATTTTTCTTTTAGTAACTGCACTTTTTGAATTCGAGACGTTTGAAATGTTGCCCTATTACATCGGCGGCCCCAGCATTAACAGGGACCTAAGGGGGCGTGGTATGTAAAATTTCATAACTGTTTGTCGCTAATTATACATACAAGCAAGTGTTCTATTACGCTAACAATAACAGCCACATTCTGTAGTCTCTTCACATTTATTTACTCTAATTTGAACCCTATTTTATGGGGTGGAAGGGGTGGGGTGGCGTAGAGTGGCGCCATAGCTTGGGGAGGGGGGAGTCAAGGACTCCCCCCCCCCTGCCCCCCCCCCCCCCCATTGGGCCGCCTATGGCCTCTAGTGTGCTATTTCAAAAATGTGTCACATAAAAAAGTGCATCATTTGAAAAAAGTGTGCTATTTCAAAAATGTGAATTTTGGCACGGATTCCACACCATATTATAATGAGGTGGTGGTGCATCAAGGCACAATGGATTTTGTTGGTTTATGGAATAGTGTAAATATGGACCCTAATGTCTAGCTGAAAAGGGCTGTGCACAGGACAGTCCAACATAGAAATTATTAACACACTAGCATGTCCCCATGAAAAATCACGGGCTGATTATTTGTCTCGCTGTTATTCGTCTCGCTATTCATTTGCCAGATGAACATTTGGTCTACCTCATAGCTCCTCTATTTTTTACTGTTTTACCCAATGTTGCATATATAATCTACCACCTGTTCTAACATACGGTTACTAAGCAACCTCTATAACATGCCCGCACAATTATTATGTCTGATAGTAACTACATGGTCTCGGCCTGTACGATGAGACTTGAGAGTGCATGAACCACAAAAGCGTTGCTTTTTTATTTCTATTACCTGTACAGGCATGTAGCTTTTGTGGCAGGCATGGTCACTAAGTACACATTGCTATGTACTTTTTCGTGGGAGGTGGTTGTTCCTATTGGTTGCTAGGTACGCGTACAAACCTAGCAACCAATAGGTGCTGGGCCGAGTATATAAATGAGTTACGCGGACGTACGTACATACGATGGAAATTATAGTATTAGACTAGCGTGTCCTCGTGAAAAATCACGGGTTGATTATTCGTCTCGCTGTTATTCGTCTCGCTATTCATTTGCCAGATGAACAGTTGGTCTTAATCTATCACCTGCTCTAACATACAATTACTACGCAACCTCTAGAACATGCCAGCGCAATTTCAGGTAGTAACTACATGTTCTCGGCCTGTGCGATGAGACTTGAGAGTGAACCACAATAGTGTTGCATTAATTAATTCTTTCAGCACTTATGCAGTTTCCCCCTCCCCGCCCACTTTGAATTCAAGAAATATTGAAAAAAATTTAGATATTAAATGTGAAGTGGAAACCAGTTGTCATTGCGACCGCCTTTTGTGTGGGAGGTGGTCGTTTCTATTGGTAGCTAGGTACGCGTACATACCAAGCAACCAATAGGTGCTAGGCCGAGTATATAAATGAGTTACGCGGATGTACGTACGTTGGAAATTATAGTATTAGATTTATACATGACGGTTACAACCTTACAATAACATACATGCATCATACGGCAGGGGCAGATACAGAAGATTTGAGAAGGGGCGACCCGCAATGTGAAAGTGCCCTAGACGAAAGCTATATCTCAGTAACGGATTAAGGAAATTTTAACGAACAGGATAGATCAATGGATACAAACTCAAGACCCGAAAATCTTTTTTACCATACAGAAATTGTGTAGTATGAAGTAAATAGCATAACCGTTAGGAGGTTGTAGCTATTTAAACATGATACATTTTTATAATAATATACGGTAGGTCCTACTCAACCTCATGTTCAATGAGTTGATTCATAAAGTAAATACAATCACATTCGTAATCATAATTAAGTAGCCTGTTCTTTCTGAACCTGATGATAGTCACCACATCCACATTGCTACTTTTAGACCATTCTAAACAAGACCTCAATTATGACTGTCCACAAACATAAACTAATTCAACACTACATACCAGTAAGTAATATTCTTTCTTGCACATGACATTCCCATAAAAATGACATAAATAAACATGTCTGTTCTTTCCATAGCAGCAGTTGATATGTAGTCACCACCTCTCCATTACTACTTTTAGACCACTCTACATACAAACTAATCTCCTCATTACAAATACCACTAATGTTGTATCCCCCCCCCCCCCCCTGCATGTACATGTACATGGCATGGACCTAGACAATATGGAATTAACACCTTGCATTGATGCAAGACAATGAATACAATGTATTGTGGATCAACCCTTCTTCTTCTGCTTGTTAGTACTTCACCACACCTTACATCACTCACTTTGTTCACATCAGCTCCTGCCTTTACAAGGATCTCCACCATAGCTGTATGACCATTTTGAGCTGCCACATACAGTGGTGTCCCCTACATATGCGAGGTGAGGGTAAAGAAAAGCAGTGCAATACACATGCATCAATGAGGTGACATGTGGAATTAAAGAATGCACTGATTGCTGTTCTCATTCACATCAGATGGAACAAAATCTAGTGGCAATGAGAATGGAAGCTACAAGCATGAGGACAAACCTATTCTTTGGTCTCATTAATACTACCAGACTATCATATCCTTACGATAGCAACTATAATTTGGTTATCACCAAAATCTCGCTGGAACAGTCACGTATAGAGGCCAAACCTGATGCATGCAGCAAGTGTATAGCGACTGGTGTCCTCGTTGTCCTCTATTAATGTCTAACTGAAATGGGCTGAGCACAGGACAGTCCAACAAAGAAATTTATTAACACATTAATACATGACGATTACACATGTCTGTTCTATCATCATCTGCAGACTTGGTGATGGTCAAAGCAGATTATCCTTAAGCAAATTTTTTTACTGATTTCTTTGTTCTAACATACCTTTTGAGCACTTCAAATGAAAACTACTCAATCATCAATACAAATCCTGTCCACATGCATAACTTACATCCTGATGTTGGATGAGTGGGATTCATATAATGAAAAAAAAGAAATTGTTAATGTGTAGACCAATGTTCTCTAGCATAAAAACATGGATTGTAAAATGATGAGTGCACATATGGTATAGTAACTACTACGACGATACTCCATTTAAATGTGATGGTGTAACAGGTATTTGATGATAAAATGAAAGTGATACAGCTCCTTCAAAAAGCACCATTAAAATGAGGTGAGGTTATTAACACCTGAATAAACATGTCCGTTCTTCCCATAGCAGCAGTTGATATGCAGTCTCCACCTCCCCATTAGTACTTTTAGACCACTCTACATACAAACTACTGTCCTAATTACAAATACCACTAGTGTTGTATACCCCCAGCATGTACATGTACATGGCATGGACTAGACATATGGAAGAAATATTTAGTTAACACCTTGCATTGATGCAAGACCATGAATACAATATATTTGGATCAACCCTTCTTCTTCTACTTGTTAGTACTTCACCACACCCTACATCACTCACTGTGTTCACATCAGCTCCTGCCTTTACAAGGATCTCCACCACAGCTGTATGACCATTTTTAGCTGCCACATACAGTGGTGTCCCCTACATATGGGAGGTGAGGGTAAAGAAAAGCAGTGCAATACACATGCATCAATGAGGTGACAACATGTGGAATTAAACAATGCACTGATTGTTGTTCACATTCACATCAGATGGAACAAAATCTAGTGGCAATGAGCATGGAAAGTACAAGGGACAATATCAATTCTTTGGTCTCATTAATACTGCCAGACTTTTATATCCTTACGATAGCAACTATTATTTCACAACAATGTGTTATCACAAATAGGTAAGACATAAATTTTGCACACAAACATAATGTCCTACAATTGGGCGAGATATAGCCTAGGACTATTACATTTTCTAATTTACCCTTGTTTCTTCCCTTTATAGACCACTATTGCCTTCAATCCTATATACCAACTTTCTCACAGAGAATTTTTTTATTACTTACTTCTAATTTCATCATGAGATGAAATAGCATCTACACAATTCTGCAATAAGACCCCTACGGCAGTGCGCCATCTTTTGGGTCTGGACATCTGGGTCTTGTATTAGCAAATTGGACAGTTTTTACTTTTACATGTACATGGCTGATGAAGCAGATCAGCCTCGTAGCTGTCATGCTCATAGTCCTTCTTTCCTGGATCAGCCTCATAGCTGACACCTTCTTTATGGAATTCGCTTTGCTTGTGGTCGTAAGCCTTGTTGATTTTTTCAAACAGATGACTATTAATAACCAACGTAAAGGTAGGTGTGGGTTACCATATGTCGGTGAATAACGTAGTTGGCCTGAGTACCAGATTATTTGTATAGCAAGCTGTGCATATCAAATTAGGTACTACATGTACTCGTATATACTAAAGATAAAATCTGGACATATGCTGAAGCGCTTGGTGCTGTTATTGCTCTTGGACAACGTTTCTAGCTCGAGTTCTTCAAGACAGACGGAAGGAGATGGAAAAGAATAAGAAAAATGCCAGCAAATAACAGTTGGACAGAGTGCGATATGTGGGAATGAGTATTTCTGTTCTCTGTTATGACACAAATCCAATGCAAAACTGTTCCTACTCCGATTGATAGTGGACATAGTGTTAGATACGGTTTGACTGAAGCTGAGAGAAATGGTCAGGGGATGTTCCCCCTCAGGGTTATTTAGTACTCGCCTATCCTTACGATAGCATCAATTAATTCACAATCATACATTCAATGAACAAAGATCTGGTTGCAGTAATAAGCTCCATATTTGTTTTAAATTGAAGTAAGCAAGTTCAGTTATGTAAAAAAATGACCGACATTGAAATGCTAATGATAGCATTAAATGTATTATATTGCTAACTGCTCTACTGTGGTATAAAAGGTTACTTGCATAAAACTACTCAACCATCAATACAAACAGTCCACATGTACATACCTCCCCATACCCAACATACACATGTACATACCTCTCCATACTCAACATATACATGTACATACCTTCCCATACCCAACATCTGTTGGGTATGGGGAGGTATGTACATGTGTATGTTGAGTATGGGGAGATATGTACATGTGGTATGAACACGTGTACATATCTCCCCATACGCAACATACACATGTACATACCTCCCCATACTCAACGTACACATATACATACCCCCCCATACTCAACATACACATGTACATACCTCCCCATACTCAACATACACATGTACATACCTCCCCATACCCAACATATACATGTACAGTACAAACCTTCCCATACTCAACATACACATGTATATACTCCCCATACTCAACATACACATGTACATACCTCCCCATACTCAACATACACATGTACATACCTCCCCATACTCAACATACACATGTACACATGTACATACCTCCCCATACTCAACATACACATGTACATACCTCCCCATACTCAACATACACATGTACATACCTCCCCATACTCAGCATACACATGTACATACCTCCCCATACTCAACATACACATATACATACCTCCCTATACTCAACATTCCCACCGACACCACGTGACAGGAGCTGTTGGACAGCTCTCACATCTCCAGTCCTGCATGCTTCAACTAGCTGTAGTGGACAAATGTACACATATGAAAATGAAGTACTATAACACATATCCTAACCATGATCATTTGAGCATTAATATAATTGATGGTCACATCGTATCTGCCCAGCACTTGACATCTACTAAGTTAGTTAGATTTACCAAATGCTAATAATAATGAAAAGTTATACTAACAAATCAACCGACGAAAGGCTGGCTGGGGAAGAGGTAAATGTACCATTACTCATTTGAAAGTGAATTCTCTACTAGTTATCAATGCAATGGTTTTTATATCACGTGCTCAGGCGAAAGCGAGCCAGCTATAAAATAGTAAATACTATAGTTTGGCGTAGCCTGTATTTTGCGAGGTCACGCTACACTAATTAAGCCAGTACTACTAAGGTCATTAATTTCTTCTGCGAGTAAGAAGACTTCGGCGTATTTTATTGGGTAGCCTTGAAATAAACTAATCTGAATTAGGCGTGGTTGCTGAAAGCCTGGAAGACTTAGGGGGTTATATAAGCCCCTTGCCTTCACTTCAATTGCGATCAATTCAGCTTCTAAGAATGAAACTGTCACGTGCATCTCCCACTGAAATTTAATTTTCCACCCTCACCTCTTTTTTTGTCGAGAAACCGGATACATACCTGTGCAGAGGACATTCACTTTGTTATCCCGGACAAGCAGTGGCGGATACAGGGGGGGGGGGGGGGGGGGTTCCTGGAGGGGTCGTAACCCCCCCCCCCCCCCCCCCTCAGGGCCAAGCATGAATATTATTATATCACGTGCACTGTTTATGAAATCATATTGTACCCCACGTGTCTTATGACTCTTATTGTCAGCAGTTCGCGCGCAAAGAAACGATCAACGTCAATTTTGGCATATTTCCCAGTGGCGGATCCAGGGGGGGGGGGGGGGGGGGGGGGTGTCTAGGGTGTCTGGACCCCCCACCCCCCCTCAAACCTGAATATGAATTTAATTAGCATATGACGTGTCGCACGTGAGATATACATTTCTACGGAGTGCACTTCGTGAAGTTGCTAAATAGCTTATCTTATTGCTTACTCATTGGTTAGTACTATATTTTAGTTCTGTAAATTGCGAGATTCGTAGTAGGCTGGTATTTATACGTAAGATAAATGTATTCCAAAATGCTAACCCATGCACGGTCGTTTCTTTCCGCAGTTATTTTGATTCGTGCTCTTTTATTAGTACCCATCAAGGTTGAATGCACCTTGCTGCAAGACCATTGCAAATTTAAATTTTTAATTATAAATTTTAACAAAGAAACTAAGCCGGCGCATGTAACGTACAATGCAAATCTGTGACGAAACACACTAGCCGTATAAGTCCGCAAAACCACAATAGCCTGGAAATCAGAACGTAACGGAGTGGCACGCATTTATTGGTTGTGATTGTTTCCGTTTCTAATCCCCCTAAATGTACAATCTGTGGAATGTGTACAAAACAATTTTTCGGTAAATTTTAATGGTTCAAATAGCAAAGGAAACCGCATGCATGTAACAACACAGCCATTTAAATCCATAAGATTACAATAGCCTGGAAACCCGGCAGAATGTAACGGAGTGTCACTCATTTATTGGTGTTGATTGCCTTAGTTTCCAATCCCCGGCCCCCTTACATGTACAATCTGTGGAAAAATTGGAATGCGCACCAAAAAAAATTTCGCGCGCGCCCCTCCCCCTCATCAATTATTCATATCGGACCCCCCCCCCCCCCCTCGCCAAAATCCTGCATCCGCCCCTGACAAGTTTGTCGTGTTATACTCTGCTCCCCTCGTTTTGTCGCGTGAGTATTAATGAATACACGTACGCCTCTACCGGATTGCAAATTGACGTCATGGTGATGTTAACGTCCGGTCATGTGACTCAGCGAATTTATATGCACAATTACACACCCAGGAAAGTTCAAATTTGTATCATGACTGGTGATTGTATCATAGCAAAAAAACATCGAACTTAGCAAGCAGATATGTATCAAATATGTTTTGCTAGTATGTTACAAATACACTTATCTGATACAATTATGTATACACTTACGGAGATCAATGTTTCAAATATGTACACAGCAAAATTGTTTACAACCTGTATCAGGACGAATTTCCCAACAGAGTATGTACCAGGTATGATATAACCATGAAATGATCATATCATACCTGGTGCATACTCTGTTGGGAAAATCGTCCTGATACAGGTTGTAAAAAATTGGCTGTGTATTAGTTTACTATGCACAATTAACTAATAATTATTAATTATATTTTACAACGATGATTGAGCTGTCCATAAATGATGCTGCATAAGTATACATTAATGTTAAATCGCCGTGTACACGTAGACAACTGTATATTGTATGGTATATATCGATGGTGTAAAGTTTAAAATGCTACCTACCCACGTGTTACTTAACCTGTTTAGATGGCTCAGTAAGAAAATGAATATTTTTAATACTCTGAATCATCTACGCGTACGCGTTCATTAAACATTAACTGAACATTGTTGTAAGTAGTGAAAATTGTTACGTTGATATAGTGCCCAGACCCAAACAAATGTCACTTTGCTCCACCCACCTAACGAGTCGGTGACATCAATTCTCTGTTCCTGCCCACAGCCTTGGTGGAGATGTCCACACTCACTGTGGTGGTGTCCACTTGGAAGAGGCGAGGTGCCCCATCTTCCAACACAAACTTCTTTATGTCAGCATTGATCTTTGAGGAGGGAGGGGAGGTAGGGACGGGATGGGAGGGAAGTGAAGAGGTCAATTAAAAGAGGGTACACTTCACACATTGAATCAAATACATCACCACACACAACACACTCCACTATTCGCATAACATCCAAACACACTAACACACACATGTACATTATATGGGCACACATGTACATACAAATGCATACATGCATACAAACACAGAACTAGAGACATGCAAAATAAAAAGGTACTCTTCTAGTCATATAGCAGACCTCCAGACCACCCACTCATTTCATCCTTATACAACTAAACCATTAGCCACATAACACACCATATGAGGAGCAAAAGACCCAAGACCTACCATGTCCTGAGGGAGACACACTTAGAGAGTGAGCAAAGATGGAGAACACCTCACCATGTCTGAAAGTGCCGCAGATTTCCTCATATTCAGCTAGCTCGTTTGGAAAACCAGCCAGCAGGGAGGAGGGATAGATGACTTACCACCATGCTTTTAGGGAGCCACAACTCGTTCTACATACTCAGCTAGCTTGTTTGAAAGACAGCGTGAGTCAGCAAGAACGCTTAAGAGGGAGGAGAAAGGGGGTGAGATTCTAATGTGCAGTACAAATAGGAATGGGTACAGGCAGTCTGTGGCAACTAGCTACAATGACCTGTAAGTACATGACTTATATTTTGATATTCTCATCTTTGTTGCAATCAAATTTAAAATTAATATTATTTTGGACCAAGGACAACTGAGTTCCTTAAAGAGTTGGGCCATCGGTTGAGGCAGGTGTCAGGTGAAGCTAATTCCTATGCTTACCTTACCCAGAGACTATCAGTTGCCGTCCGACCAGGAAATGCATCTTCCGTGTTGGGACAATGAAGGTGGACAGTGAAAGATGAAGAGTTTTTTGTATGAGTGTTGTGTTATCATTTAGTTAAATGTTGTTGGAAAAAAAAATTATAATATATATATTCATGTAAGTATATAAAAATAAAAACGACAACACCACTCTCAGTTTTATTACCGTCCATAACGGAGAAAACAATGCGACTAAGCAATAGGAAGTTTCATAAGTACATCAGCAATGTTAGGACGATCACCTGGACTCCTTGCTGTGCACTGCTCAATCAATGTCTTCATTGCTGACCACTGGAGCCTTTTCATTACATCTAGCCTCTTTTGCACTTCTGCAAACTGACCACATGCCATTTCTAACAGAAGAATGCCATAGCTAAACACATCCATTTTGGGAGATTGCAGGGAAGGATCAGAGCTCTCAGGAGCTGCATAGCTGTAATTTCCAGGGCCCACTGTAGTCACCTGACGTGCAAAGTTGGACGACCCAAAGTCTGACAACTTGGCCTTCCACATGTCTCCTCCCAGTGGATCAAGGAGCACGTTGCTGCTGCTTACATCTCGGTGGATGATGGCATCTGGTTTCATTAAATGCAGATAATTCAGGGCTCTACCCACATCAATAGCTATAGTGGATACCTGCTGATGGGAGAGGGTTACCTTTTTCAGCACCTTATCCTCTAGAACTGCCCTTAGAGAGGTGTGCATCAGCTCTGTGAGGATGACACATGGCTGATCCAAAGTGGCTCCGATAAATAGTAGTATGTTTGGATGACGTACCAGTGCCGATATATTCATTTCTCTCTTAAACAGCCGCTCGTTGTGAGGAGATAAGATAGCACCATGAAGGAGCTTAGCAGCTACTTCAAGTCCACAGTACCTTGCTACCTTCACCACACCCCATCCTCCTCTGCCTAGCTCTTTATCCGTCAGTACAATATCACCTTTCTTTACAAGCCACGATGGTGTAGTGGCTTTATCAAGCTGCTCTTGTAGCTGTCTGCACTGCATGGTCAGGTCCTGGATTTGCTGCTCTGCTCTTGTGGCCCTGTCCTCCAGAGCTCTATTTGTTTGCACAAGCTCTGCCATTCTGATATCAGATATGCGTGCACTTTCTTGCAACATTTTCACTGCACCTTCAGCTTGATTGGTTCTCTCTTCCAAACCTTTTGCTCTGGTATCAGCAGCTGTAGCCTTCATGACAGCAGCAGTAACCTCCATTTCTGCTACATTGGCCCTCTCCTCTGCTACAGAGGCCCTCTTCTCTGCTGCAGTAGCTCGTTCTTCTGCTACGTTTGCTCGCTTCTCATCTGTAATGGCTTTCTTATTGGAAACAGTAGCTCTGTCCTCTGCAATACTGGCCCTCCTCTGTGCTGTTGTGGCATTCTCTTCAGCCACAGTGACTTGTTTAAAAGCATCAGACAATCGTTCTTTTGTGATAGCACACTCCTTTTCAGCTATCATGGCTCTCTGTTCAGCTGATGTTGCTTTGCCCTCAGCTGCAATGGTTCTCTGTATAGCTTCAGTGGCTCTCTGTTCAGCTGATGCAGCTCTTGCCTCAGCTGAAATGGCTCTCTCTTCATACATGGTGGCTCTGCTTTCTGCAACTTTTTTACTTTCTTCACAACTAGTAGCTCTCCTTTCTGCTCCAATGGCTCTCTCTTCAGCACTAGCAGCTGTCTTCTCAAGGACAGATGCAGTTTCCTCAGCAGTGGCAGCTCTTTCTTCTGCAATAATGGCTCTTCTTTCAGCAGTCATTGCTCGCTCTTAAGCAATAGATACTCTTTTTTGGGTGGTAAGCAATTTCAATTCAGCAATAGTGCAGAATTTGGTGTTCTTAACTTGTGCACCAGTACTTGTCTGGAGAATGAAATATTAATGTATGATACAAATGTGTCAAAATGTGCATACTGTGCATAATAATGCAGAATAGGACTGTTCACAAAAAACATCATATATCATTATGCTGCTATGAATATATGGAACAGTGTCCAGCAAATTCACCCTTATGATGCTTTTTATCAAACTTTCCCAGGACAAGCAAAAAAATAAGTAACGTTCGCATAGAAATGTATGGCTAATAATAAATTTAGTGCCTAATAGCTTTATGATGGATACTGAGTCCAATTTAGGATGCGTTAGGGCTATTTGATAGAAGCTCTTTGGAGTCCATGGAAAATGAAATTCTTTGAAAACTTGAAAAATAATCCACATGGGTGATTTGGCTAGTTACCATCCCTATATATAAAGTTATAAAATTTGTCCACATTAAAATTGCTACATCTCTCGAATCGTAAATGCTACTGACTTCCTATTATCTACACATCATATTACATCATTTCGTATGGCAAAAAGAATGTTGGCGTCTTGCATTTGCTTTGTGCCAGTGTTGCAATATTCGATACCCCTTGTGGTTCAAACCCAGCATATCTTTCTGCAGGAGAATCCAATTTACTAATTTGGTTTATACCTAGAGGGATCCTGTACCTATTGATTTGTCACACACACACTACACACAACACACACACAACACACACAACACACACAACACAAACACACACGCACACTTACACACACACAAAATCACACATGCCTACAGTAGTCCTGCATATCTCACTAGACGTAGGGGTTTTGTAGCCTCCAGTACATTTTGTATAGTGGAGTAAAAACCACTGCTGGGCTGAAAAGCAACCCTTCTTTTCTTTGGAATTTACATTCATTAGCACTGTTAAGTATTATTGGATGCTTAGCTATTATGAATGTCAATTTTTAACCAGAGTTAGTGCTTGGTATGCCTCAAAATAGGGAGGTACTTTAGTGTTCAGAAATGCACTACTTCCCTTTGGCAAAGATCTAGATAAATGAACAATACTTCTAGGAGGCCTTGCAATGTATTTATTTTTGTGTTGTGTACACCTTTTGAAACCATACATACATGTATAGGGGCAGTGAATATTATTGTTACCCTATCTCAAAGATTTGTAAGGGCGGGGCCTCTGGAAAGTTTATGTTGAGGGCATCACACACATGGCTTCATATTTACATGTACCTATTATGGTGTGTATGTGGGGGGGGAGGGGGGGACTCACAAATGGAGACTTTTCACACCTCACAGATGGAGAAAATACGCAGCATTCATTGCAACTGTCAGTTGATATAACATGCCGACTTTAGTACCACTTTTAATATTCATTGGCCACAGAAAACGTAGTAGTGCTTCGTAATCTGGCCCCTTTTTGCTAGCTTGCCCTCCATGCCCTGCCTACGTCTAGCTTGCCTTCATTATACGATGTACCTAATACCTGCCTGCAGTCATAATAAGAGTTTCAACAGCTTGGGTACTCAGGTTGTGTCATCCTCCACCACGGTAACAAAGCAAGGTTAACGTTCTTATTATGACAGGAAGCTAGCGTGCAGGCAGGTATTAGGTACACATAGCCTCGTATAAGGTAAGCTAGAACTAGGCAGGGTGTGGAGAGGCAAGCTTGCAAATAAATAGAAATAAGGGCGGATTACAAAACACTACAGTGTATGTGTGTGCATGTTTGTGTGTGTGTGTGTGTGTTTGCGTGTGTGTATGTGTGTTTGTGTGTGTGTGTATGTGCATGTGCATGTGTGTGGTGTGTGTGTGTGTGTGTGCACGCCTTGTGTGTTAATTGTTTACATGTGTATGCTTATGTGTGCATTACATGTATGTGTATAGATCATACACGGTACTTTCTAGGAGGCTGTGCAATTTATTTCTGTGATGTATAGGCCACAGACCTGCTCTTTTTACTGGGATACTAATTTAAGCCCACATAGTGGCAGTGAATATTATTGCCACACTATCCCAAACGAATGGGCGTCCTTAGGGGTATTCACACACATGGCTTCATATGTACCCATAGGCTGTGTGTGTGTGTGTGTGTGTGTGTGTGTGCGTGTGCGTTCCATTTATACAGATGCTTAGGAACATACAGTGGCCCACATCTGTTAATATTCACAGTCACCACATGTACCTCTAGATCAAAGTCTTCCATTATATAGAGAAAGTAAATTTTTAAAAACGATGCTAAATGTACCCATACTTGTCAATTCGAGCTGCCCATCACAAAAAATTAACTGAATCTGTACATACCACCTTTCATTAATAATGGTACCATTTAGGGATCCAAAAACTGTTACATTATCTTTGTGCTTGCACACACACACACACTTTAGTAAAGTATTTATGGCCCCACCCACCAATCTGTCCCTAATGTGACTCAAAAAAGACAGATCCATGTAGTGGAGGCTATAAAAACACAAGCATGTAGTGGTTGCAAACATGAAGTGGGGAGGCTATAAGACACTAACATGTAGTCAAGGCTATGCGATAGGACCACACAAGTATGTGGTAAGCATGCGTTGTGTGTGTGTGTGTGTTTACATGGTATAATGAAAGGGATGGATGATAGTGGTACAGCTATCACCATTGGGGAAGGAAGGGGTCCATAGGGTAAGTGGTACAGCCATCACCATGGGGGAGGGAGGGGTCCATAGGGTAAGTGGTACAGTCATCACCATGGGGGGAGGGCGGGGTTCATAGGGTGAGTGGTACAGCCATCGCCATGGGGGAGGGAGGGGTCCATAGGGTGAGTGGTACAGCCATCACCATGGGGGAGGGAGGGGTTCATAGGGTGAGTGGTACAGCCATTACCATGGGGGAGGGAGGGGTCCATAGGGTGAGTTGTACAGCCATCACCATGGGGGGAGGGAGGGGTTCATAGGGTGAGTGGTACAGCCATCACCATGGGGGAGGAAGGGGTCCATAGGGTGAGTGGTACAGCCATTACCAAGGGGGAGGGAGGGGTCCATAGGGTGAGCGGTACAGCCATCACCAAGGGGGAGGGTGGGGTTCATAGAGTGAGTGGTACAGCCATCACCATGGGGGAGGGAGGGGTCCATAGGGTGAGTGGTACAGCCATTACCAAGGGGGAGGGAGGGGTTCATAGGGTGATTGGATCTGATTTCTATGAGTCATTATGGTGTGTGTGTGCAAACTACAGTGTCGAGTAAGGCCATGGCAGCTGAAATTAGATTGCTTAATGTTTGCTTCTGTGCACTATAGAATTTGAATCAGACTGATGTTTCCAAGAAGTAAGAAGTCTGATTAGTTTTTAGGTTCTGTACTTAGAAAATGGGAAATCATCGTATGGGACATGTAGCAATTTTAAAGAAATAAATATGAAGCTTATTTTTTTCGTGAATTGTCTCAAATATAAATACATAACCATCAGTTTGATAAGCGGAGGACATTCATCAATTTCATTCATGTAGACTATCTGTATTTGACATATCTGATAACTACAGTATATCAAACACATACATGCGCAGACATGCTAACTAACCTTTGAAAATAATAGAGAAAGCTCTTGTCGATATTTCTTTACCATCAAATCAAAGGCCGTCTTTTTTTCCTACATGTACATGAAATACAAGTTGATCCTAATATGTAGCACATGAACATTCACTTGTGATGGTACATATTAGGACCATGACTTCTATAGTACTCAGTGGTGTCATGTATGCATTGTGCATGTCCACCTGGTGTGTATGGAATAATGCTATTTGTGTCCATTTCCACATTGTGTACTTTTGATCATGTGATCAATGCAACTGCGTATTATTTAATACAGCTAAGAAACAGGCAGTCGGTACATCCATGGTGATGAAGTTATTGCACACATTGTGAAAATTAATTTGCTATTCCATCCATCATGAAGTGCCTGGTTACATCACACTTGTGCATACTTGTGAATGTCATACATCATGCATGACAAATGTAGAGTACCTTATCCTTTATGGTAGTGTCAGCATTATATGCCACCAGGACTGCCACCACTTCATGGTGACCCTTCTCAGCAGCTATGTGTAGTGGAGTGGACCCGTTACAGGGCTAGGAAGAGATAACACAATATTATATCTCTAAATAAAATACAGTTATGGTTACATTGATGATAGATAGCATTCAGCAATAATACTACACAGCAATTGGGAATGGAAATTTGCTCTTCCAGGCTGGTGGGGATGCATACAAATACACAATATTGCAGCTACATGTACAATTGTTCCACCATTGCCTCATCAAATATTATTAAACAAGGGATGCAACCTAGCAACATAGTGGTTAGAGGCAGTACACCTCCTTTGGGGCTATTAGAGAGCTGTTGTAGGACAGTTTAAGGGTAGACATCTGCCATGATGCTGGGAAGTATACACAGTTGTTACCAACAGAAACCTCTCCAGGACTCATAAGACTGCAGAATATTGAGAAGAGCCATGCTATCTGCTGTGACATTGCAGAAGATGCAGATAACTTTCAGCTTTGTGAAGGTCATGAATCCAGGGCCGTAGTCAGAGGGGGTTCGTAACCAAGGAAACCCATAAAATAGCTAGTAAAATCCGATATTACTAGCTATATTAAAGGTTTCCTTGGTTACGACTAAACAAAATTAGAACTGAGAGCATGCTGGATCAACATATATTGCCATGGTGAGTGGGTTGACTTGATCTACTCCATCAATATTGATAATAACAGTATCTAAAGATGGGCAGAGGTGTTGGATATTTAGCAGAGTTTCCAGGTTATGGTAGTAAAAGCATTTGAAGCATCAATCAGTAAGGGACCTCAGTTAGTGGATCATGAAAGATGGTATATTTGCCTTGCATATCTATGATGTGTTCTTATTTGTAACATAAGTGAATGGATCAAAATATAGTCATGAGAGGTAATAAAATAGAAAAATTCAAAGGATGTCCCAAAGGCCAAGGGGTGTGTATTTTATTAATCAATAATTCACAAACTTTGAGGAAATGATATTGGCCTTTTATAATAGAAATTGTAATGCATACAGTATATGTCTACATCACCGCTACATCTATACCACAGTGCTTTCATTTCTATTCATATCAAGATGACACAAAATGGCCACCATGCAGGGGTACGCTCACCCATGTACATGTAAACATGTTAAGGAAGTCATAGAATAAAATGCAATTGACAAAATTAATGAGAGCATTTTCAGCCTGCTGGAAATAGTATAAATGTATCAGAAGTTATTAACCAATTAACATGGTTGCTAAACATGTAATAATTAAATAATACAGATATATACTATCATACACTCTTAGCTATACATACAGCTAGAACGTTCATTATTCCATATCCACCCAAACTAATTTTTTACGCTTTCATTTCTATATATTTAGTTCATATAATATACTACTGTACTTATTGGGATTATCATTACAGCAGAGATTGTGGCCTATATGTGCATTCATGATGCAGGCATGTTTTGAAGCCTCTACATATCTGTCATCCTTCATCTAAAGGAACTACATGTACAAATTCCTGCATGTACAGGAATTACAGTTGATAACGTTCTCAGGTGATCAGCAAGGAATAACTATGGCCTGGGCTGGGGTCCACCTGACAACTGCCTGCTGTATTTACACTCCACAGCTGTCTGCCATTGGGTTCACCATACAGTTGTCCGTTGTCGTAACAATATGTTTACATGACAATCCCCCCCCCCTCTCATCTCCCATATGACAAGCCTAACCCTCCCTCTCTGCTTCTCTCCCCCTCCCCCATGATGTGGGAAAATTCTTCTGACTTGTCCATTTTCAAACCCTATCACAGCTGCAGCATTCCTGTCAAGAGTCAAGAAGAGTCAGCAAGAGAGAACACGATAGTGGGCAGGTCTGTAGCTAGCCAAGGTTACGGCTCATGATGCCGACATTGGAGCAAACAGTGTGATCACGCATTAGAGCAAACAGTGTACTGACCTGGTGTGGGTAGTGACATGGTAAAGGTGTGGGTAGTGACATGATGAAGGCGTGGGTAGTGACATGGTGAAGGTGTGGGTAGTGACATGATGAAGGCGTGGGTAGTGACATGGTGAAGGTGTGGGTTGGGTAGTGACTTGGTGAAGGTGTGGGTAGTGACATGATGAAGGTGTGGGTACTCATGGGGTACTCATGCCCTTGCCCCCAGTAATGTACCAAACGGGATAAGGTTCCTCCCCCTCCCACGCTTTACGTATCGGGTCTGAAGGGCAGGTGCGTGCGTGCACGCACACACCACACACACACACACACACACACACACACACACACACACGCAACACACCGCTTTATGTATTACAAGTTCCCGAATTCCCCCCTCCCCTCTATGTAATGGTGAGTAAATGTGGGAGACTCAGCAAGCCTACCACCACTACTTTCACTATCATCACTGCAGTCATCACTATCATAGCCACTATCACCACCTTCAAAACTGCAATTTTAATATACGATTGTACCTTTCGAACTCGTATGAGAGAACCAACCAAGCCGAGCTCGTCTTCTGTTGTGTTACACGTCGAGTTTAGTTAATAGGTGACCTTATACATGCATCATACGGCAGAGGGGGATATAGAATACTTGAGAAGGGGGGACCCGCGATGTGAAAGTGCCCTAGACGAATAGTGGTGGGAGGTGGTGGTGGTGGTGGGGTGCTGTACACTTCAGGCCAGGTCCTGCACGGTATGGTGAAGGTGACCTCATATTGCGGAGGGAGAGAAAGGATCGACTCCCACCCTCCCCCCCCCCCCCCCCACCTGCGTACCCACATGCAAATTGAACTAGTGGACATAAATCAGTTGTTGATTAGAATAGAGCTCTAGCATGATCATGTGACATTGCCGTGGTTGTCAAGCTTGAATTATTCATACCATGTTTACGGCTTAAATCACGTGGCATTGTTGTAGTGTACTAATCCAAATACACTCATGTGATGCTATGTGGGCGTGGGTTATCAATGATGCTTAAATATTCATGCCCATACAATGGTGCAAATTGAGCGTGAAAGATGTACTGTACTTAGCTTGCACACCTATATCTCTGTAACAGATCAAGGAAAATTTAATGAACAGGATACATCAATGGATACAGGATCCCTCTATGTATAAACCAAATTTAACTTTCCTGCAGGAAGATATGGTGGGTTTGAGAAGGGATATTGGACGTTGCAACAATGGCACAAAATTAATTCAAGACCCCAAAATCTATTTTACCATACAGAAATGGTGTAGTATGAAGTGTTGAGTATAGTATTACCGTTGTGAGGTTGTAGCGATTTAAACATGATACATTTTAACAATAGTTTATAATATGCAGCAGGTCCTACTCGACCCCATGTTCAATGAGTTCAATATACTGCACATTGATTAACATAATTAAGTAGCCTGTTTATTCTGAACCTGATGATAGTCACCACCTCCACATTGCTACTTTTAGATCATTCTACAAAGCACACAATCATGACTGTCCACAAACATGAACTAATTCAACACTACATACCAATAGGTAATATTCTTTATTGTACATGACATTCCCATAAAAATGGTATTAATACATAAATAAACATGTCTATTCTTCCCATAGCAGCAGTTGATATGTAGTCACCACCTCTCCATTACTACTTTTAGACCACTCTACATACAAACTACTCTCCTAATTTAGTGTTGTATACCTCCAGCATGTACTGCATGTAATGGCATGAACTAGACATATCATGATATGGAAGAAATATTAACTATGCAAGGCAGGGAGTGTGGTGGTGGGAGTATACTTAAATCACCCCACCTCCCCATTGCTAGACCACTAAACCACTTTACATAAAAATTATTCAATCATCAATCCCCATGCATAACTTACCCCCTAGTGATGAGTGAGTGGAATTCACATAATGAAAAGAAAGAGATTAACCAATTACCATGAGAAATTAACCAATTAACTTGAGAAATTGTGAATGTGTTGACCACTAATGTTGTATACCCCCAGCATGTACATGCACATGGTATGGACTAGACAATATGGAAGATAGCACCTTGCATTGATGCAAGACAATGAATACAATGTATTTGGATTAACCCTTCTTCTTCTGCTTGTTAGTACTTCACCACACCCTACATCACTCACTGTGTTCACATCAGCTCCTGCCTTTACAAGGATCTCCACCACAGCTGTATGACCATTTTGAGCTGCCACATACAGTGGTGTCCCCTACATATGGGAGGTGAGGGTAAAGAAAAGCAGTGCAATACACATGCATCAATGAGGTGACAACATGTTGAATTAAACATTCTACAAAGCACACAATCATGACTGTCCACAAACATCAACACTACATACCAATAGGTAATATTCTTTCTTGCACATGGCACTTGCATAAAAATTACATAAATAAACATGTCTGTTCTTCCCATAGCAGCAGTTGATATGCAGTCACCACCTCCCCATTAGTACTTTTAGACCACTCTACATACCAACTACTCTCCTCATTAACTGTTGTATACCCCCAGCATGTATATTGACATGGCATGGACTAGACATATGGAAGAAATATTTAGTTAACACCTTGCATTGATGCAAATGTAAAGCGACTGGTGTCCTCATTGTCCTCTATTAATGTCTAGCTGAAAAGGGCTGTGCACAGGACAGTCCAACAAAGAAATTATTAACACATTAATACATGACAATTACACATGTCTGTTCTATCATCATCTGCAGGCTTGGTGATGGTCAAAGCAGTACATACATACGTTATCTTAAAGAAAAAAAATTTTTACTTGTTCTATAACATACTTTTTGAGCACTCCAAATGAAAGCTACTCAATCATCAATACAAATCCTGTCCACATGCATAACTTACCTCCTGATGATGGATGAGTGGGATTCACATCATGAAAAGAAAAAGAAATTGTTAATGTGTAGACCAATGTCCTCTACATTGTAGCATGGATTGCAATACAATGAGTGCACATATGGTATAGTATCAGCTCCTTCAAAAAGCACCGTTATAATGAGGTGGTGGTGCATCAAGGCACAATGGATTTTGTTGGTTTATGGTATAGTCAAATTATGGACCCTTATGTCCAGCTGAAAAGGGCTATAGTCCCACAAAGAAACAAAAACATATTAGTTCTATAAACATCTGCAGGCTTGGTGATGTTTATATGCAAGTCAAAGCAGTACATATCTTGAGCAAACGTGTTTACTGGTTTCTTGGGTTCAACATACTTTTTGAGCACTCCAAATGAAAGCTACTCAATCATCAATACAAATACTGTCCACATGCATAACTTACCCACTGATGATGGATGAGTGGGATTCACATAATGAAAAGAAAGAGAAATTGTTAATATGTTGACCACTACTGTTGGATACCCCCAGCATATACATGTACATGGCATGGACTAGAGAATATGGAAGAAATACTTAAGCACTACTAGTAAACATTTAATTTTGCCTTGATACATTCTACTTGGATAACCATCACTTTTAGTACTTCACCACACTTTACATGGTGTTCATAGCACAACCTTACTGCTGTCATGTATATATAACTATATATCTGGACTGGCCTTTATCCAAATGAATTTTTACAGATAAAAAGCATTATGATTGATTACTTTTGACCACTCTACATACAAACTACTCAATCATCAATACAAATACTGTCGACATGCATAACTTACCAACTGATGATGGATGTGTGGGATTCACATAATGAAAAGAAAGAGAAATTGTCAATGTGTAGACCAATGTTCTCTAGCATGGATTGCAATACGATGAGTGCACATATGGTATATATCAGCTCCTTCATAAAGCACCATTATAATGAGGTGGTGGTGCATCAAGGTACAATGGATTTTGTTGGTTTATGGTATAGTCTAATTATGGACCCTAATGTCCAGCTGAAAAGGGCTGAGCATAGGAAAGTACAACAAAGAAATTATTAACACATTAATACATGACGATTACACATGTCTGTTCTATCATCATCTGCAGGCTTGGTGATGGTCAAAGCAGTACATACGTACATTATCAATAAGCAAATACTTTTTACTGGTTTCTTTGTTTTGACATACTTTTTGAGCACTCCAAATGAAAGCTACTCAATCATCAATACAAATACTGTCCACATGCATAACTTACCAACTGATGATGGACAAGTGGAATTCACAGATGTCATATGCAGGAAAGAAACAAAGGCTATTAACAAGTATATAAGACACTCAGGTATAACACCAAGTCCATTTGGATAAGTACTATTCACATACATGTATTGAACAAATATAGGATTGATGTAATTATGCAGCCTGTTATAATGAACCTGTCACTATTGGTACTTTTGGACCACTCTATATACAAACTACTCAATCATCAATACAAATACTGTCGACATGCATAACTTACCAACTGATGATGGATGTGTGGGATTCACATAATGAAAAGAAAGAGAAATTGTCAATGTGTAGACCAATGTTCTCTAGCATGGATTGCAATACGATGAGTGCACATATGGTATATATCAGCTCCTTCAAAAAGCACCATTATAATGAGGTGGTGGTGCATCAAGGTACAATGGATTTTGTTGGTTTATGGTATAGTCTAATTATGGACCCTAATGTCCAGCTGAAAAGGGCTGAGCACAGGACAGTCCAACAAAGAAATGATTTACACATTAATACATGACGATTACACATGTCTGTTCTATCATCTACTGCAGGCTTGGTGATGGTCAAAGCAGTACATACGTACATTATCAATAAGCAAATACTTTTTACTGGTTTCTTTGTTTTGACATACTTTTTGAGCACTCCAAATGAAAGCTACTCAATCATCAATACAAATACTGTCCACATGCATAACTTACCAACTGATGATGGACAAGTGGAATTCACAGATGTCATATGCAGGAAAGAAACAAAGGCTATTAACAAGTATATAAGACACTCAGGTATAACACCAAGTCCATTTGGATAAGTACTATTCACATACATGTATTGAACAAATATAGGATTGATGTAATTATGCAGCCTGTTATAATGAACCTGTCACTATTGGTACTTTTGGACCACTCTATATACAAACTACTCAATCATCAATAAAAATACTGTCCACATGTATAACTTACCCCCTGATGATGGATCAGTACGATTCACATAATGAAAAGAAAGAGAAATTGTCAATGTGTTGACCAGTGTTCTCTAGCATAAAAACATGGATTGCAAGAAACAAAGGCTATTACCAAGTATATAAGACACTCGGGTATAATTTAACACTAAGTCCATTCATATATACTACTCACATTCATGATTGCATGAACAAATATAGGATTGATGCAATTATGCAGCCAGTTATTAATGAACCTGATGAATGATATATATGTAGTCACTACCTGCCCCATTGCTACTTTTAGACCACTCTATATACAAACTACTCAATCATCAATACAAATACTGTCCACATGCATAACTTACCCACTGATGATGGATGAATGGGATTCACATAATGAAATAAAGAGAAATTGTTAATGTGTTGACCACTTCCCCAGTATGTACATGTACATGGCATGGACTAGACATATGGAAGAAATATTTCTGCACTACTAGCTAACACAAGTGATAAAAACATTCTCTATGCGAGAAGGTTGGTGGTATATAGGAATCAAAGGCGATGGTGGTGTAAAAAGCAAGGGAACAAGGCTTCTGATTGAAAAGGAAAAATGAAATAGACCTATATTAGCAGCATGTCGTCATGTTTAACTGTGTGTGCTAATATAGGTCTATTTCATTTTTCCTTTTCAATCAGAAGCCTTGTTCCCTTGCTTTTTACACCACCATCGCCTTTGATTCCTATATACCACCAACCTTCTCGCATAGAGAATGTTTTTATCACTTGTTTCCTAAATTTTTTTGTTGTATTGTATTTAGTTCTTGAAACATATAGACCTAGGTAGCAAGAACGTCAAATGACAGTTTTATTTTAGAATCTCGTGGCCATGCAATATGTAGGCGTGGGTGTGCCATTAAAACATTTCATTTTTTACACTTCATTTATTGTTTATAACACAGTTATAAAATGTTTGTTTAGGCGCCTGGCCACGCCTCTTCCCCCGCCCCCGTCTTCCGCGTGGAGGGTATGGGTTAAACCTGGGTCCGGGGGGAAAGGGTCCAGGAGCGTGTCCTGGTCCAGGATAGTGTCCTGGTCCAGGATACACATCAGTATATCCTGGTCCTGGACCTGGACGTGGCGGCGCGACTCCAGGACCTGCAGGGGGCTGGACTCCTCCTGGACGTGGCGGAGCGACTCCAGGACCTGCAGGGGGCTGGACTCCTCCTGGACGTGGCGGAGCGACTGCAGGACCTGCAGGGGGCTGGACTCCTCCTGGACGTGGCGGAGCGACTGCAGGACCTGCAGGGGGCTGGAGTCCTGGACGTGGCGGAGCGATTCCAAGCTCATAGCGGCGGCGAGCCTGTGAAGGTGATGGTGGCGATGGCTCAGGAGCGGTTGGAGACACGGCAGCCATGGCTCGCATCATGTCGTCGTCATCACTGTCGGACATCTATCCATAACACAAATCAATTAAATTATGGCATCAAATACACCACATCTTTTTATACCTTGCTCGAGGTAATAAACGATGATACGAATGAGCAAGCAAATATTGCGTATATATATATGCGAAAAATGGGGGAGGGGTGATTGAGTGATACATGCAAGGGTTCTGAAGGTCATGGGAAGGCCTGCCTCCATCCATTGTAAACACTGTAAGATGCAGATTATTAACAGATACCTGCCCTGGGAAGGACTGCCTCCTTGTAAGTTTTTACTGCCAATTATAAGTTTAAGGACTGCCTCCTTAGTACGGGTGCACACCATATATGGTCTACCTAGGTGTGATACAAGTAGTGATTATGGATTATGAACCTTAGAACTATGTCTGATGCATGTAGCTTCAAGTGGATGCCATGGGAGCAGGTCCCCATGATATCTCTGTTTGGTTAATGAGTATATTATCCACTCAAAGGTGGGGTGTCATTCAGAGCCCCAGCTCACTCATTATCCATGCAGCTTTTGACGCATGTTTTTGTCATCAGCAGAAAGAAAATTATATGCACACAATACAGGGTGTGTGTACAATATATGATCCTACTTAATTTGGAAAGCATGTCTGTGTTAATTGATCTTATGGCAAACAGACATACATGTTGATCTAGAAGTTCTTTGTATAGCAGAGAGCGGTAGTTCTATCTCATATGGGACGGTGTCCAGCAAAATCACCCTTTTGGATAGTTTTTCAAGTTCTCAAATTTTTTCATTTCCCATAAGAGCTTCTATCTAATGGTCCTTACACATCCTAAATTGGACTATCCATCATAAAGTTATTAGGCACTGAATTTATAATTAGCCATATATTTCAATGTGAGAGGTACTTTTCTTTTGCTTGTCCTGGGAAGTTTGATAAAGTATCATCGGGGTGACACTGTTCCATATACAATTCACCCTGACCTCATTTAAAGGCTGACCAAATTCTGGATCACGTTTTGCCTTTCATTAATGATTCCCTCCTTGATGCATTGACCTTATTACTAACACAAATCAAAGCAAATCCTTAAATTCAAATATTGCATATCTTTTTATGCCTTGTTCTGAGGTAATACACAGTATGAGAAAGCATATAAATATGGGGGGGGGGGGGGGGGGTGGTTTAGTGATTCTGAAGGTCATGTGAAGGCCTGCCTCCTTTCTTCAGTGCTAAAATGTATATTGCTGCTATGCATTCTAAACACTGTACGATGTAGATCATTAATCAGATACCCTGCCCTGGGAAGGACTGCCTCCTTGTTAGTTTTTACTGCCTAACACATTGGAATCAGCCAATTATCATTGAAAGGACTGCCTCCTCTGTATGGGTGCACAACATATATTCTACCTAGGTGTGATAAAAGAATGCCATAATAGTATAGTTACAAGTCTGCTGATTATGAACTATGAACTATTTGCCATGGGAGCAGGTCCCCCATATATCTCTGTTTGGTTTATGAGATATATGTATTATCCACTCAAAGGTGGGGGTGTCATGAGCCCCAGCTCACTCATTGTAGCCTGCTTTTGGCATATGTACCAAACATATTTTCATCATAGAACAGAACCTTGGACATTTACATGCATGCAATGTTGTATAACTTCAGCTGGGCCAATGTTTTATATTGATTGTGCAGGAGACAATCCCACAGTACTGGTGCTATGCACAATGATTAATTTCTCTAGTCACTTGCAATAAAAAAATCCTTTGTCTTTCACAAATACACAATACACTGATATAGAACATGGGCTGTGTGTTAACAGCCTTGGTCTGCTTGTTGTAGCTTGACCAGTCTACTCAGACAAATATAGACAAAGGACATCAGTGTTTTTATTTGAGCATTGTGACCATCAACATTTGTAATCAATGTGCATACCCTCCACACCTACCCACCAGTAATAGGGACTGTCCGCATTGCACTGACCAAATATAATAACACTGCGCCTTATTGTGCCTTAGCATGTCATTGGGGAATCTAACCATGCATAATTTATTCCAACTGGGAGGTAACTACCTCAAAATGATTTCCATTTCTCCAGTAAATATACATGGATTTTCTTTCAACAATGTTGGGAATGCTGGGGTCAATTGCACCGGGGTTTGCCATGAAGCTCCAGCTAAAACCAAAGTCAGCATCAAAAGAGTAAATATTGCACAACAGCAGGTGTGACAATGCGACCATTTCATTACTTGTACCATAGCTACCCAACACATCCATTTTATTGTCAGATATATATGCCTCTATATCCTCCCCCACTTCAGTGAGCATTGAACCAACCAGAAGGTGTGATATTTGGCGCATGTGTCTAATTATAAGCAATCTCACTTCATAATGGTAATCAGGTGATATGTGAAAAACACCTGAAGAGACAATTTCCATCACCTATTTCTTTCAGTATGGTGTGTGCATTAGGGCGATTTAAATACACACCAGGGCCACCAATTTCAAAGTTGTTTGTATTGTGAAACTGAAGCCCCAATTGTGCACACTTCTCCTGTTGCCATGTTTCATCTGTTTGGTAATATCTCAAACATGGCCATGTGGTTTGTATTTCTGCCCGAAGTACCCTTCCATTACCCTTAGCCTTAGTAAGATCTACAGTAGATGAGCTGGGTGTGCATGGCTTTGCTGGTCGCTTTTTAAACTTCTTTTCATTTACTGCCTTCTTAGGTATTACATTTTGTTGGGGATGTATGCTGTCACATGTTAAACCAGTAAGCTTAGGTTTACTATTGGGTTCTTCAGGAACCCCTGACAGCTCTATGCATGGAATGTCACTTCTAAAAAGTTTTCTTAACCTGTTAACTTCTTCAGTACATTCCCTGCTGACCTTGATAGATTTACGATCAAATGATAAAAGATACAGACCAGCTAGTGTTCTCACACGTGACATGGCAACATAGGCCATTCCTGTTGCAAATACATCCTTAGACAGGTCCACAATTGCACAGTCTAATGATAAACCTTGGCATTTATGGATTGTAACAGCAAATGCCAGAATTAAAGGAAACTGTTTTCTATACACATAGAAACGACGCAGTATTTGAAACCTACTACGTACACGTTCAATTTTAAACAGTGATTTTGGAGTGTGATCAAATATAACCTGAATGCAGTCCTTGCTGATTGCAGAAATAGTACCCAGTGCCCCATTAACCAACCCTTGGGCCGTGTCCAGATTGCGTCTTAACATGACCCGTACCCCTACGGCAATTTTTAAGTCTGCCTCTAAACCTGCAGTCATATTACAGTCTTTATTTAACCTTTCTAGTTCAGATGATGCCCTTTTCGTCCACTTCACTTTCCCTGCTGTTTCATCAAACTCATCTATGCAGGGCATGTGTACAATATGTGATCCTACTTTGGAAAGCATGTCTGCGTTAAATTGGTCACAAGACTTTCTTGTGGCTAACAGACACACAGGGGACAGGTGTTGATCTAGAAGTTCCTGAAATTTTTCAATAGGTGTGCATTTTATAACAGCTTTGTTTAGGAGAGCGATAGTTGTATCTGATATACAATTCACCCTAACCTCATTTAAAAGCTGACCAAATTCTGGATCTCGTTTTTGCCTTTCATTAATGGTGAGCTCATCATACACTACAGATTCCCTCCAGATGTTTACTGCTGTCACACAGCCTAGCCTTGCTGCAATGACTTTATTACTAATATTTTGGAAAACCATTGAACCATTTACAGGAGGTAGCTGCAACAAATCACCAAAAAAGAGGATATTCATAGACCCAAACCATTGATCACCTCCAAACAACTCTTCAAGCCTCAGATGGACATAGGCTAAGGTCAGGCTTGATAGCATGCTAACCTCATCAATAATTATTAGCTTTACATGCCTAAAACCATTACGCATCACTTTAAGTGATTCCTTTGGTAAAGGCCAGTAGGTGGATGTTTTAGAATCATGTTCTACAGGCAACTGGAATAGCCTATGAACGGTAACACCATCTATGTTAAATGCAGCCAAGCCTGTGGGTGCTGCTAGTGCACACCTTATGGAATCTTTGTTATCCTTCCACAATTCATTCACCTTCCTTCTGAGTGTATGAATTAGAAAGGATTTTCCTGTACCACCCACACCACTAATAAACATAGACAGGGACTTATGGTTAGCGCAGGAACACTTGCCACTTTCGTGTAGTTGCTGATGGCAAAGATGCTCATTTATGTTATTGAAGATGCGCAGCTGATCTGGATTGAGCTGGGCAATGCGATCTTCAACTGTCTCAGTTTCTAATTTGCATTCATTCAGCTGGAACACATCTTCCATTGCTGCCTTAGCTTCACCGTTAAAAAAAGCATCTTCCTCTGCAGGAGGTACAGCAACACCTTCCTCCTCTCTTGCTTCATTGATTTTCTTCACTGCAGCTTGCGCTTTCAGCAACACTTGCAGTTTGTTGTGGTGTTCTGACAGATTCAAGTTCTCACCGATGTGGCGCTTGAAGGCAACCTCAGCTGTTTCTCCATCTGCCACCAGGTCACTTTCATTTTGAAATGGAATGAATAGCAACATAAGAGAATAGTAATAGTCTTCTCTCTGGCTCTCATTGGAAGGATCAAACAGCTTGTGATTAGGAAGATGAGGCTTTTTTAACTTCTGGTAAACCCTTTTTCCATCACTACTAGTCCCACGATACTCATACCACTGTATAAAGTCATACAGGCACACATTTTCTAGCTCTTTGGCTCGAGTAGGATAAAATACATCAATCACACTCCCCTCTAATATATCTGTAGAGATGGGATCACTCTTTTCAATTTCAAGGAGCTTTTTATGATTCTTAAGCCTGCGCTTTCTTTTTTGAGGCATTGCAACATCAACCCATTTTACAGTCACTGATTTCTCAGTGAGATGGTCACCAAGCAACAAGTCACTGGCTTCGTAAAGGCCACACTCTCTAGAACGCAAGGACCGTACACCAAAGGACCAGAGCTTGCTGTAAATACTGCTGTTAGAATTGACTTCTTGCCACACATCCTGCATGTTACTTTTCTCTGCTTTGGTAACATAACCTGTTACATAATGAGCTAGGGTCAATGAAGTCTCTGCAGTGAACTGTATATCCATATTGGCCTGCCATAGCATAAGCAGTAGTGGATTGTAATCGTTCACTCTGCATTCCTGTTCAGCTCGAGGAAGAAAATATATTTTCTTCCTTGTCTTGAGGCATTCCTCCACTGGGTTTAGCACAGCATACTCAGTACAGTCACGTGGAAAACCAAATCTGCATTTGGTAATAAACCCATTTTTAAGCTTCTGTCTGCGCTTGCAATAGTTAGTGCATTTATGCATCTGATATTTAGTAACCAATGCATGGAGTTCAGGGTTGAGAGAAGCGTCAGGGATTCTGCACGTAATGCGTTCTTGAATCCATGCAAGTACTTCTTTTGGATCACTCTTACCAATCATTGGTGCCCCCTCAATCCACAGAAGCACATGGTAGTGAGGGGCCCCTCGCATCTGGTATTCTTTTTTCCAAAAGAAATGTTCCACTACCCCAAGCACAGATCCTTTTAGTATAACAGTGTTAAACAAATCATGAAAATTTGAAGAAAATTTTCTGGACACTGATACAGGATCTTCAACGCAAAGCTTAGATATGGGATAGCTAGGAGGATGATCATTGACCTTCCTTAGGTACCTATCTATGTGCTCTGAGTTGTACTCTGCACAGCTAAAAGTAATGAAGAGCGTAGGCGATCCATACTCTCTCAGCATGCATTTCAATTCACTGCTCCTATGGAACCAGTACTGCTTGGTTCCACGCACAGACTGAAATATGGTGGAAAGATTTGCCTCAATATTTTCATCAGATTTAGAAACTCCTGCAAGAAACTGGTTCACAGGCATTTTACCTTTAGCAGTACTTTTAAGAACATTGTAAATGCCTGCTGAAATCTGCCGCATTTCTTGCAACCACAGTAAAAAGAATACGTATTGTGGATCTTTTCGAAATCGAGAATCTTTGTGGAGCAGCCGTGATTTGGCATACTCTGATGCTGATATGTGTATGTCCCGAGGGTGGAATTCACCAAACTGCCCGGATGGAAAGAGTGTTGGAAAACACATTACATCTAGATATCTCTGTCTACTTTCAATAGGATCATCTTTAACATTTTGCATCTTGTACTGCTCAACGTCCATCATTACTGACCCTTGTTGGTCTAACGATCGAATAGTGTATGCCTGTAAAGCAGCTACATCATCAGCTGATGCCTTTTCCAACATTGTGCAGGAAGCCTTGTCAACTACCTCAACTACATTTCTAGCTGCCTCATCTAATGATGCATCATCTATGTTTTTATAAAGCCAATTTATTTCTTTTAGTTTTTTTATAGCTAGCTTCACTGCATTTACATCCACCAGGGTTTGCCATACTATTTTATTTTTTGTTGGAACACCATTAACGATTATGTACAGCTGTGGGTCAGGCAAAGCCACTAGCTCAGTTCCACCTATTTGAACTTCAGATAAAGTGTCCCACGTATTCTTCAGTGGCAGTGGCAGAAAGAACATGCAACCTCTACATGCTTGCAGTGCATTGTATGCTGGTACTTTACCAGAATATGTACCCAACCTCACTATTGTCTGAAATGCCTTTGCCCTCTGAATCAACTGTTTACTAAGAGCATCTAGTGACTTCAGTTCATCTGGTACAGGTTCTGTGAGAAGCCCATTAAGGACACACCTAGCTGGTATGGCATTCTTATTAAGAAAAGGTCCACAATAGCGGCACACATACACCTTTTCTGCATCACTGTTTAGCACTATGTGGTATTTCAAAGTCAACCAAGCATCTGTGTTGTATTTTTCTAGGCTAAAGTTAACACAAGACACCTGTTTACGCTGACACAAACGCTCACAGCAACAACAGGGAAACTCTGGATCATCTTTGAACTTTGATTGTAGCGTGGCCATGAGGTCAGCATGAGTAACTTTCAAGTGTCTCTCAATGCAGCCTAGACCAAATGATGAGTGGTCTTCACTAACTACAACATGCTCAGCTCCATCCTCACTGAATAAGTTGGACAAGCTCCCCTTCAAGCCCAGTAAAGCTATCAGGTCATCAATATCCCCTGCCTGAAGGGCTGAATCAATAGCCTTAATGGTCATATGGCATTTGCGGGCAGAGTACAGAACCCTAGTAAACATCCGCAGTACAGGATAGTGAGGTGCAGCTGCTCTAATTACCCTCAATGGACTGGAGCATTCTGGAAGATCACAATAAATGAGATGACCTAGATGCTCGGAGCTATCGTGGTGAACATGGCTACATCCTGAATCAAGGTCATTAAGCCCTGCTCGAAGATCTTCAACAGACATTTGGAACAGTGACTTTGTCCTCAACACTAATGCTAATTCGTCATGAGTGAGAAGGCGACACTCGTTTGTACATTTCCATTTCAGTGGTCGCATGGTATCCTTATTCCTGTCCCCTATCTCCTCTGCCACTGCACACCTACCATTGAGGTCTACTGGTATGGCACCAGGTCCTCTTGTGTTAGTGTAAGAAGTGTCAAAGAAATAGGGTTCAGAGCCAGCTGTATGATACCTATTCCCAACTAAAATATCATTTTCTTCTAATTTAATTGCATTAACTTCACGGATAGCTTTTAGCAATGACCCTGCATTTGCTCTTCGTGCACTCAATGCTTTAGCGAGTAATGCATCTGCACTAATCTTACTTACTGCCGCATGTGCAGATCTAGTAATTACCTTTTGAGCTAGCCATGGATGGGTCTTACAAAAGGCATCATTTGCTTCACTTAAAAGCTCACTATTCCTAAGAATAGATTTTTCTAGACCACCATTATACTCCGTTAGTACACGAGAGTTGGGTTCATACAGGGAGTAGCTACATGAGAGAAGGAGATGGTTGCAGTCATTAATTTTCACCTAAAGTTGTTTAAACAACCCTCAGTTAAAAGGTAGCATTGGCAGTGGCAAAGCCATATAATACAAAGATTACATGTTCTCACGCTATTATCAGATAAACCATGCACCACAATACATTATCATCAGCAACTTAGCAGGGCCGGGTTCGTAACCATGGAAACCCGTAAATCAGCTATTTTACGGGTTTCCCTGGTTACGAATCCCCGGCCTGCTTGACACCATAATATTACGAAATTGTCTTTGACGAACAGCGTGCACACATTTCAAACAGCACTAAGAGTGGAGAGAGATGCAATATCTACCGCTGTAACTGTTAAATAAAATATTCCTTCCATTTTAGCGATACACTATGGCATGCTCATAATTTATGGATTCAACATTCATGCTGTAACGCACCTTTGGGTGGTAGCTTTGTCTGTCCTTTCAGTAGCGCGCTTGACACCGTGTCGTGTCTTGTATTGCACTCGTTTGGCATATCTGGCAGCATCGGGGTCTTTCCAGTAGCGACTCCTTTTAGATGCCCGAACGGTATCAGAATAGTCCTTGTACTTTGCTCTTTTAGAAGCACGGTTTTCATCAATGTCATTCTGATATCGCTGTCTTTTAGTAGACCTCGTGGATTCAACATCAGCATAGTAGCTGTCGCGAACAGAGGCCTTCTTTTTCTCAGGATTAGCCTTGTAGCTTTCGCGAACAGAGGCCTTCTTTTTCTCAGGATTAGCCTTGTAGCTTTCGCGAACAGAGGCCTTCTTTTTCTCAGGATTAGCCTTGTAGCTTTCGCGAACAGAGGCCTTCTTTTTCTCAGGATTAGCCTTGTAGCTTTCGAGAACAGAGGCCTTCTTTTTCTCAGGATTTGCCTTGTAGCTGTCGCGAACAGAGGCCTTCTTTTTCTCAGGATTTGCTAAATAGCGCGCACGGGCTTTAGCTTTACACTCTTGCGATGACTTTATTTCTAACACTTCGTCTTTGGTTTGGAGGTATTCCGCTCGT
Organism: Eunapius fragilis; assembly: GCA_963681505.1. Classification (NCBI taxonomy): domain Eukaryota; kingdom Metazoa; phylum Porifera; class Demospongiae; order Spongillida; family Spongillidae; genus Eunapius; species Eunapius fragilis. The sequence goes on along the minus strand of OY811973.1, from coordinate 7,868,051 downwards.
TGTTGCAATCTCTTCTTCTGTTTACGTGAAGGCATTTTTTAGCCCAAGTGTGTTAGATTGCATGGGAAAACCAACGAATTTAATAACGGCTGGTTATTTTATATTGGCTGCGTAATGTACCTAGTGATGTAATGCGCTATTTGTAGATCAACGCCAAATAAGGAACTACTCGCTTTATTTAATTGCCCGATCAGTTAGGCATCTAACAGACCCCCAAAGATAACCTGCGGACGCATCCTGAAGCGATTGGTACACTTGGCGTGCTTTACAAACGTTCCTGTCGTGAGTTATACTCTCCGGAAGGAAGAAGAAGAAGAAGAAGCCGACGGAGGAGAAATTTTAGGTGGGACTGGGTACGGACGATGGGGACGAGTATTTTTGTTCTCTAAAAGTACACCGTCTTGTGACGCAGATACAACGCAGAACTGTTGTCCTTTTTGATATCGCTCCATTGCCACTAAGAGCGAAGTGACCCGATTCTTAAATGTCCCGCTAGACGTGAGTGACGTTTTTATAATGACATTCATGATACTGTTGGATTCCTATATGGAACCTACTCGCGTAGGTTCCGATTAATTTTGCATTGATGCAAGACAATGAATAAAATGTATTTGGATCAACTCTTCTTCTTCTGCTTGTTAGTACTTCACCACACCCAACATCACTCACTTTGTTCACATCAGCTCCTGCCTTTACAAGGATCTCCACCACAGCTGTATGACCATTTTCAGCTGCCCAATACAGTGGTGTCCCCTACATATGGGAGGTGAGGGTAAAGAAAAGCAGTGCAATACACATGCATCAATGACGTGACAACATATGGAATTAAACAATGCACTGATTGTTGTTCACATTCACATCAGATGGAACAAAATCTTGTGGCAATGAGCATGGAAACTACAAGCATGAGGACAAAACCAATTCTTTGGTCTCATTTATACTGCCAGACTATCATATCCTTACGATAACAACTATTATTTCTACAATAATGTGTTATCACCAAAATCTCGCTGGGACAGTCACGTATGGAGGCCAAGCCCGATGCAGTAAGTGTATAGAGACTGGTGTCCTCATTGTCTGTGTCATTTGGGTCAAAAGAGGTTAGGAGCTTGGTGCAGCCTCCAGACATATGCCTCCCCATTGCTACTTTTTGACCACTCTATATACAAACTACTCAATCATCAATACAAATACTGTCCACATGCATGATGGATGAGTGAGATTCACATAATGAAAAGAGAAATTGTTAATGTGTTGTCCAGTGTTTTTTGTACTTCCCCAGCATATAAATGAATAGCAGAAGTTATTAACCATTTAACATACCAATAGGTAATACTCTTTATTGCACATGACATTCCCATAAAAATGTTATTAACACATACATAAACATGTCTGTTCTTCCCATAGCAGCTGTTGATATGTAGTCACCACCTCCCCATTACTACTTTTAGATCACTCTACATACAAACTACTCTCCTCATTACAAATACCACTAATGTTGTATACTCCCAGCATGTACATGTACATGGCATGGACTAGACAATATGGAGGAAATATTTAGTTAACACCTTGCATTGATGCAAGACAATGAATACAATGTATTTGGATCAACCCTTCTGCTTGTTAGTACTTCACCACACCCTACATCACTCACTTTATTCACATTAGCTCCTGCCTTTACAAGGATCTCCACCACAGTTGTATGACCATATGAAGCTGCCACATACAGTGGTGTCCCCTACATATGGGAGGTGAGGGTAAAGAAAAGCAATGCAATACACATGCATCAATGAGGTGACAACATGTGGAATTAAACAATGCACTGATTGTTGTTCACATTCACAACAGATGGAACAAAATCTAGTGGCAATCAGCATGGAAACTAGAAGCATAAGGACAAAACCAATTCTTTGGTCTCATTAATACTGCCAGACTGTCGTATTGGACTCTTCCATTATGCATGTTCCAAGGGACCATTGATTTCCAATCCTCTATGTAAACAATAATCTTGTAGAATAAAAACATTCTCTGTGAAAAGTTGGTGACATATAGGAGAACCCAGTAGAGGTATTAAAAGGGAGGAAACAAGGGACAAATAACATAATAGTCCAATATTTTGCACACAAGGGGTGAGGTGATGGTGACATCAAAAGCAGCAGGGTGGCCTCTGTCCCAGAACAAGGATGTTTGCTGGGCGAGAGTTGATGTTCTCCCTGCTCAAGCCGTAACCGACCTCTATCTTCACAGAGAGGTGAGCCCGGTGACAGAATCCTGCCAGGATGTCTCGCAGGAAGTTGTGCCAAGTGACCATGAAACCTCCATGCCTACAAGAAACTGCATGATGTCCAAGGACCGTGTCCGGGCAAAAAGGGCAACAGGAACCTACTGCTGTGTTCAGACCAAGCCACCATCTGAGAGCCATCTGACATTCTGCTGAATCCAAATGTAAGTTCAAACTTGGGGAGAGAATAATAGATACCTGCAAAGGGGGCTGAAACTGAAAGGAGACGTGCCTTATTAACTTGGGAGGAGGAGGACAGTAAAGATTGAAAAGCGAGCCCATCTACCTTCTTAGACAAGCTACTTTGAGGTGGAGGAGAAGCAAGTATCGCCTCAATTGTGATAGCATCCTGGGGAGACAACTGAGAGTTGAAACGGGTAACTGCCTGCTGCAAGTGAACATTATCAAGATTACCAAACCTTGAAGCAGCCAAAGAGGAGATGAAAGCCCTGATAACAAACGAAGACCAAAACCTCCCATACTGGGACTGAGTTGAGCCTGTGTCCAATTGGGATCAGTGATGTCTACAGTTGTTTCAAGTGGTTTTAATTTCATCATAGCTGTCACGCTATTAAAAATTAGAAATTAAAAACGCATGAAACAAGTAATAAAATCATTCTCTGTGAGAAAGTTGGTAACATATAGGAGAAGCCAATAGTGGTGTTAAAAAAACGGTCTAATAATAAAGGAAGATATAATAGTCCTATATATTGCACACAAAATAATGTTCTAAAAATGGGCGAGTTTTTTCATTTGAACCTTGTTTCCTCCCTTTTTAAACCACTATTGGCCTTCCAATCCTATACACCAACTTTCTCACAGAGAAGTTTTTTATTACTTGTTTCACGTCTCATGAGATGAGATAGCATCTACACAATTTTGAAATAAGACCCCTACGGCAGTACGCATCTTTCAGGACTGGACATCTGGGTCTTGTATTAGCAAATCGGACAGTTTTGAACTTTTACATGTACATGGCTGATGAAGCAGATCAGCCTCGTAGCTGTCACGCTCATAGTCCTTCTTTCCTGGATCAGCCTTGTAGCTGACACCTTCTTTATGGGATTCGCTTTTCTCGTGGGCTTAAGCCTTGTTGATTTCTTCAAACATTATTAATAACCAAGGTAAAGGGTAGGTGTGGGTTACCATATGTCGGTGAATAACGTATAGGTGTATGGCCTGGGTACCAGATTGTTTTGTATATCAAGCTGTGTATGCCTCATTAGGTACTAATCGCTTTTTAATTACACCCAATGGGTCATATATACTAAAGATAAAATGCTGAAGCGATTGGTGCTGTTAAGGTTTTTGGACAACAATTCTAGCTAAAGTTCTTCGTGGTGGAAGGAAGAAGAAGGAGAAGAAAAATGGTGGCAAATAACAGTTTTGACGAAGTGGGAGATGTGGCACAAGTATTTATGTTCTCTGTTATGACATAGAACCATCGCAAAACTGCGTGTTTGACTGAAGGTTGAATGGAAGTGAGGCCTTTGCCCAGGGGATGTTCCCCCTCAGGGTTATTTAGCACTCTCCTATCCTTATGATAGCATCAATTAATTGACAATCATATGTTCAATGAACAAAGATCTGGTTGCAGTAATAAGCTCCATGATTGCTTTTGAAGTAAACAAGTTCAGTTATGTAAACTTAAAAAATGACCAACATTGAGTGCTTATGATAGCATTAAATGTATGATATTACTAACTGCCCTACTGTAGTATAAAAGGTTACATGCATAAAACTAAACAGCCATAAAAATGTGATATACCTCCCCATACTCAACATACACATGTACATACCTCCCCATACCCAACATACACATGTACATATCTCCCCATACCCAACATACACATGTACATACCTCCCCATACTCAACATACACATGTGCATACCTCCCCATACCCAACATACACATGTACATACCTTCCCATACTCATCATACACATGTACATACCTCCCCATACTCAACATACACATGTACATACCTCCCCATACTCAACATACACATGTACTTACCTCCCCATACCAAACATACACATGTACATACCTCCCCATACTCAACATACACATGTACATACCTCCCCATACTCAACATACACATGTACATACCTCCCCATACTCAACATACACATGTACATACCTCCCCATACTCAACATACACATGTACATACCTCTGCATATTCAACATACACATGTACATACCTCCCTATACTCAACATACACATGTACATACCTCCCCATACTCAACATACACATGTACATACCTCCCCATACCCAACATACACATGTACATACCTCCCCATACTCAACATACACATGTACATACCTCCCTATACTCAACATACACATGTACATACCTCCCTATACTCAACATACACATGTACATACCTCTGCATATTCAACATACACATGTACATACCTCCCTATACTCAACATACACATGTACATACCTCCCCATACTCAACATACACATGTACATACCTCCCCATACTCAACATACACATGTACATACCTTCCTATACTCAACATCCACACCAACACCACGTGACAGGAGCTGTTGGACAGCTCTCACATCTCCAGTCCTGCATGCTTCAACTAGCTGTAGTGGACAAATGTACACATATGAAAATGAAGTACTATAACACATATCCTAACCATGGCCATTTGAGCATTAATATTATTGATGGTCACATCTTATCTGCCCAGCACTTGACATCTACTAAGTTAGTTAGATTTAGTTAGTTAGATTAAACAAATGCCAATAACAATGAAAAGTTATACTAACAATTAATCAAACGACAGAAGTAGTAGAAAGGCTGGGGAAGAGGTATTTGAAAGTGCATATAGTTAGGCGTAACCTGACCTTTGCTAGGTCAGGCTACGCCTAACTAAGCTAGTACTACTAAGGTCATGAAGTTCTTCAGGGAGTAAGAAGGCTTCGGCGTATTTTATTGGGTAGTACAAATATGCCTTGAAATAAACTAATTCTAATTTGAATTAGGCGTGGTTGCTGGAAGCCTGGAAGACTTAAGAGGTTATATTAGTCCCTTGCCTTCACTGCGATCAATTCACGTTCTACGGTCACGTGTATCTAATAAGCCTACGCATGAAATTTAATATTTTGTCGAGAAACCTAATACATACCTGTACAGCGGACATTCACTTTGTTATCCCGGACAAGTTCGTCGTGTTATACTCCACTAGTTCTGCTCCCCACGCGTTGCTGGTTTTAGTCGCGTGAGTATCAATGAATCGAATTTATACCAGAGATATACTAACATATCAGTTGAGTTGCAAAGTCCATCTCTGGATTGCGTTAGTTATACTAACTCGCCGTATCAGTAGTACGTACTGTATTTTTTGGATCGGTCAGTCTCTCGGTTAGTCTATGCAGGATCCCAAAGTACTAGTAAGTCGACCTCTGGATTGCGTCCGCCACCCCACCGCCCCCCCCCCCTTTTTTTAGATGTAACAGTTCTCGACTTCTCGGGAAATGACGGCTTGCGTTTCGATTTAATGGTTATAACTATGCAAAACTAGGATGTTTTTTAATATGCCCTAAAATGTTGGCAGCAATGTGCAAGTAGCACTAGGGCACGAAAGAACTGATATGTCGTCTAGTTACACTGATGCTCCCTTTAGTAGAGCTCTAACACTTATGATATTATTCACAATTGAAATAGTTTTTCCGAGAGAGCACACATGACGTCTCATTAGAATAATCACGGATGGAAATGAAAGCTGCCAACGGAATTGTGGGCCTTTCGTTGGATCATGCTTACAATTGATACGCTGTTAGGCTGAAATACAGATTTCTTCATAGGCACACCCTGAATTGATAATTGAGTCTCAGCTCCAAGCAAGCGATCTTTTCGGATACACACACATTGGTTAAGGTACAAATGAAAGACCCCGCCTGAGTACTTTTGTTCAGCATAGACAACAACCTGTTCTGAATTGTAAACTGATGTCAGTCAGTACAGAGTGGGAGGTGGAATTCATTGTAATAAGCTAGTGCCATTATAATCAGGTGCATACTTGTGCGCTGTACACAATACAGTAAATCTTCCACGGCTTAAAATTACAAAGAAACTAACTCATTTCACTAAAAGAAAATTTTATTGACGACCATGTCAATGTGGGTGCTGTCCACTTCAGGGTCATGAGGGTCAGGTCACATGATGAAGCCAGGGTCATGAGGATCAAGCCGCATGGTGAAGCCAGGGTCATGTGGGTCAGGTCACATGGTGAAGCCAGGGTCATGAGGGTCAGGTCACATGGTGAAGCCAGGGTCATGAGGGTCAGGTCACATGGTGAAGCCAGGGTCATGAGGATCAGGCTACATGGTGAAGCCAGGGTCATGAGGATCAGGCCACATGGTGAAGCCAGGGTCATGAGGGTCAGGTCACATGGTGAAACCTAGGTCAAGGTCACATGGTGAAGCCAGAGTCATTAGGGTCAGGTCACATGGTGAAGCCAGGGTCATGAGGGTCAGGTCACATGGTGAAGCCAGGGTCATGAGGGTCAGGTCACATGGTGAAGCCAGGGTCATGAGGGTCAGGTCACATGGTGAAGCCAGGGACAGGAGGGTCAGGCCGCATGGTGAAGCCAGGGTCATGTGCGTCAGGTCACATGGTGAAGCCAGGGTCATGTGTGTCAGGTCACATGGTGAAGCCAGGGTCATGAGGGTCAGGCCGCATGGTGAAGCCAGGGTCATGAGGGTCAGGCCACATGGTGAAGCCAGGGTCATGAGGGTCAGGTCACATGGTGAAGCCAGGGTCATGTGTGTCAGGTCACATGGTGAAGCCAGGGTCATGAGGGTCAGGTCACATGGTGAAGCCAGGGTCATGTGCGTCAGGTCACATGGTGAAGCCAGGGTCATGTGCGTCAGGTCACATGGTGAAGCCAGGGTCATGAGGGTCAGGTCACATGGTGAAGCCAGGGTCATGTGCGTCAGGTCACATGGTGAAGCCAGGGTCATGTGTGTCAGGTCACATGGTGAAGCCAGGGTCATGAGGGTCAGGTCAAATGGTGAAGCCAGGGTCATGAGGGTCAGGCCACATGGTGAAGCCAGGGTCATGTGTGTGAGGTCACATGGTGAAGCCAGGGTCATGACGGTCAGGCCACATGGTGAAGCCAGGGTCATGAGGGTCAGGTCACATGGTGAAGCCAGGGTCATGAGGGTCAGGCCGCATGGTGAAGCCAGGGTCATGAGGGTCAGGTCACCTGGTGAAGCCAGGGTCATGAGGGTCAGGCCACATGGTGAAGTCAGGGTCATGAGGGTCAGGTCACATGGTGAAGCCAGGGTCATGAGGGTTAGGCCGCATGGTGAAGCCAGGGTCATGAGGGTCAGGCCGCATGGTGAAGCCAGGGTCATGAGGGTCAGGCCGCATGGTGAAGCCAGGGTCATGAGGGTCAGGCCACATGGTGCCAAGGCTATGCAGATAGCTGAAGTGCAGTCGCTGGACTTAATGTATTGGGTCTTTTCCTCAATGAGGTCGGGAGTTTTTTCCCCTGAGGAAGGTGTGGCCTACCTCCTCTAAATAGCACCCATTTGGCCCCTGCCACAGTCTGGTACACATGCACACACCACATATCCATGCAGTCATTGTTGTTGTGTCTAGATGTGATGTATAAGCTAGTTGTGATGGACGTGTTTTGTGTTGTGCAGTCAACGAACACCAATGTTAGATGTTGTCATTGTGGTCATCTTGTATGAGCATGGAGGCAGGAGCCTCCCACATTGTATGGTAAGTTCCCCTCCCCCTACAGGTTGGTAGGCACACTTGTCAAAAGCTGCTTTGATTGGTTCATTTAATAATGTTTTTTGTAGGGAACTACCTACTGTAATACTTATACGTGGTACGCTAAATATGGCAATGAACTTTACCATTAAACAATATATTATCTATGTTGAAAAAGTACAAAACTTTTAACAAAGGCAGAATAGTCTACAAGTCTTGTCATTGAATCAGATCTAAAATGAATGATCTCAATTCTATGAAGTACAGAAAAACACAAAACTGGAATGGTACTACTCCCACCAACCTTTGCTAGCCTGTGGCTCCTATTTGGAACTCACTACCTAGTGATATGTTAGAGTTCAAACCTCCAAGCAGTCCTTCACCACTATTCTGTCTTTAACATGTCAACTAACTTACCTTTTAAAATTAAATTCATTGCATAATAAATATTTAATGTATATCTGCGCAAGCATCACGTTGCACAGGGGTAATGTAACCATGGTCCCAATAATCAAGTTTTGAAAAACGTTTGGAAAACACATCGTAATGATTAAAACTTATTCAGAGTGTTGAATTTCATGTTCCTGATATCAGACCATATATTGGGATCCTCCTTGTGGCTGCATACCTGGATCCTCTAGACTTTCTGACGCAAACTACAGTCACAACAAAGCCATCTGTTGGCCAAATGCATGTCACACAGTAGTAGTGTCCATTGTTCTTTTCCTTGAAAATACGGACACATACTTCCTCCTGCTCAACACTGCCTGCTTTGAATCGTACTACTGGCAAATCATCGCGCCATCAATTTCAACAATGAATAGATTAAATAACGGTGACATGCGGAGACGAATCCAACGTCAAAAATCAAGAAAGGCACAGGTGTGAAAGTAAAGAGTTGTGTTCATCACATGCCAGTTAATCGATCTTCTACTTATAGTACAATGAAAAATACAAGCCATCAATGTGCGTTACCCTTTAAACCTTTAAACAATAAGGGTAGTGTGTAGTTGCTGGTGAAGTAGTGTGAAGTATTAATGGAGGGGTACATAGTGCTGGTGGGGTGTTAATGGTGTTAATGGAGGGGTACATAGTGCTGGTGGGGTGTTGCTAACACAACAGTAACATTTCACTCAGTGATTGGTAAAATGAAGGCCTTGTTACAACACTTGTGTCCAACACAACTATGCACTTTCATCTTTTATATACAGTGCACACTTGGTCCCCAGACCTAGCTCAGAGAGGAGTGGACCCCCATCAGGCGTGCAGCAAAGCTCCTTACAGTGTACGAGGAAAGTTTGACATCAGCGTGAAGTCGTAAGACACATCTGGACAACTGTGAGCAAAGTTATATACTCCCTGATGAACAGAAGGAAAGAAGGAGGAGCAAGAGGGGGAGGGAGAGGAGGGAGAGGGGGAGGAGGGAGAGAAGGATGGAGAAGGAAAAGGGAAGCCCGTAATCAGCATTCCATGAAGTAATTCATATTAAATGTTAATTAATGAGCTTGATTTTGTTATTAACCAAACAGTTTGTATGCTAAATAGCGAAGCGATTTTTACACTTTGTGGTAATCTTATGCCAGAAATAATCAAAACATTACAGCAAACACACCAAATGTTAGCGCCCTAACTAAAAGGTATTTACAGCCTTTAAATGGAAGCTATGGCTACACATTGAATAGAATGAAAGTTCAGGTCACATATATGTACATAGAACAAAAATAAAGATTGGCCAATTCGATTAGATAAGACATGCACAACTGCCCACCCACTTATCACCACACCTCCCACCTATCACCTCACCTCCCACCTACCACCACACTCCCACCTATCACCACACACCACTTATCACAACAAGCAATTCAAGGTTATAAATCTAGTGTGTGTGTTTTATATGCTGGAAACAACAGGTGTTAAGGGGGCGGGGCATGTACAACATTTTGTGACATACCTTGAACAACAGACACCCCCATTATCTCTCCCTCCTAATCTCCCATTGACCCCTCCCTTGGCCACACCTCCAGCTTATCGGACCCTCTGAACCTTCTCTCCAGTCTCTCTCCACTTGGTACCCGGATCACCACATGGATCACATCGGCATCAGTTGAGAGTGGCTCAGGGGGTATCAGGCTGGCCCTATGGGAACGTCTGGACGCTGATTCCTACAAACAAAGACACAAAATACCAGGGCATGTGGCTGAGTTGTCGTGGAGACAAAGATAAATAATAAACGCCCCACCCCCAGGAGATTAGCCTACTACTGCTGGGTCCACACTATCCATGGCAATTCCTGCCAAAGTAGACCTCCCTACTTTAAACAAACCACAAAGCTGCAAGGCATTACCACCTGCAATATTGCCAGAGTGTGTGCCCAGCCATAGGGTATTTGCCAATGGGGGTGTTGTAAGTTGCCATGGGGATAAGAAGGTAAACGATAGACCTCTGTTTGCAGTAGTAGTGAGGGATATATGATTGTGCAAGTCATGAGGAACACACATAAGATTCCCTCTCCCTCCTCCCAACTCTCCCCACATCTCCAAACCTCATCTCTCCTCTTCTTCTCCTCCTCTTCCCCTCTCCTCACCTCCTCCCTCCTCAGTTCCTCCATTCTCTTCTTCTCCTTTTCCCTGTCAGCGTTCAAAGATGCCTCGTATGCACGATCTTGTTCGTCACGAATGCTTTGGTCTATTGAGCGACGGGACCTTCAGAAAAAAGGTTACATGTAAGATAACTCGCTATTCATGATTTTATCTGTACATTCAATGTAGCTGTCCATAACTACAGTGGGGACCAGGAGCATTGAGATATTGTAACACTGTCAGGTACATTGGCATCAGTTCAGACCAATAATGAGAGTGGAATGTCTGACATGACATTACATCACCACCCTTCTACAATGGATTACATCACCACCCTTCTACAATGGATTACATCACCACCTTCTGTTGATGAAATAATTATTGCCTATCAGGGATGGCAGGCACGAATGAGAAATAACGATGGGAACAGAAAGTGTTCACACATCTCTTTTAAAGGCTAAACAACCTTAAATTACATAACAACACAGAAGAATTAATATCTGAGCACATATGCACACATCTATTGTTCGACTGTAAATAATACACAATGACTCTTAACATCAGTGTATCATCAGTCAGACATCATGCCCCCCGACGATGGGGGCAATAGAACTATCACCCCCCCCCCCACCCTCTCTTGACTATGGGGGGCAATGGAACTATCTATAACCATGCCCACCCCCCCCCCCCCCCCCCCCGCCAGACTATGGGGGCAATAGAACAGGAGTAGTAGTTTTCACTTTCAGTGTACAATACATGAAGGACACAAGGTACCCTGTTACCATAGATACCATTCAAAGGAAGTAACCATTGTTTGTACTTTGTAGGTCAGCCTTTCAAAACAGATGCACTTTAAGTTAGGAATGATATGGTGAGGGGGGGGGGATGTTTGCACCATCTCCAGCTGGAGACACACTACAGTTTTAAATACTCCTTTCTTAGCAGAAAGTACCAAATAGAGCGTAAACATGAAAGGCTGCCAATATCCTCCTCCCCAGGCTGCCTCCCCTACATGGCTTCCCCCTCCCCAGGCCCCACTTCATCTTCTTCCAGGCTTTGCCCATCTCTTCCCCAGGCCTTACCTCCTCCATGCCTTCACCACCAGCACTGCCCCTCCCCAGGCCCTCACCTCTTGTTCCTCTCCACCACCCGCTCCGCCTCATTCGTACCTCCTCCCCAGACCCTCACCTCTCGTTCCTCTTCACCACCAGCTCCGCCTCATTTGCCCCTCCTCCCCAGACCCTCACCTCTCGTTCCTCTCCACCACCAGCTCTGCCTCGTTCATTCGCACGGCCACTGCCAGTCTGGCTATCAGCTCTCTCAGGGGGAGGAGCCCCTCCACCTCTCCACCACCACCATGCGGGACTGCCTCAAGACAATCAGTGCCAGGAAAGGGTATGTGTTCTCCCTCAGGATGTAGGAGACCCTCACTCCTTCCTCTGTGTTGACGCCCACAGACCACATTATGCAGTTTGCCGCTACAAAGTCAATAAATTCCTTGTTGGCCAAAATCTTACTGCAGTGGAGAGGACCATTGGAAATCAGAACAGTACACTGATCACCTGACCATGTACCCTGACCACCTGACCATGTACCCTAACCACCTGACGATGTACCCTGACCACCTGCATGTACACTGACCACCTGACCATGTACCCTGACCACCTGACCATGTACTCTGACCACCTGACCATGTACCCTGACCACCTGCATGTACACACCACCTGACCATGTACACTGACCACCTGACCTGTACCCTGATCACCTGACCATGTACCCTGATCATGTGACACTCTAAAGGCCATGTCATCAGCTTATGCCAAATAATGTGACCCACAGCTCACTAATCACATGACAATGGACCAATCATGTGATACACGACTGACTCACGTGCAGAACTGGACTGTGTCCTGGTGACCAGGTGAGTGAAGGTATACCAACAGAAACCTGAGGTCCTGTTTAGCTTGGTCCAGAACCAATGGAAGAGGTAAGGACAATGAGTGAGCAGGCTGCAATTCCTGCCCCACCCCCACCCCAGCTGCCCTCCCCACCACGCCCCCATCCCAGCTGACCTCATGCCCCGCCCCCCTCACCTGGCTGTAGCTGCAGGTCAGGATGGGAGGGTGGGTGGGGCCAAACTCCCTCTCAAACTCCGTTACAAACTGCATCACATCCCCTGTAGGGTTTTGGGCAGGAGCCAGCTGGTAGCCAAATACTAGTTGGACTGGGGAGGAGGGCAAAAATGAAACGAGTGTGCATGGTCACATATACTTCATCACATGTGTGTAAGTACATGCATAGGTACACATACCTCATCACATGTGTGTAAGTACATGCATAGGTCACATATACCTCATCACATGTGTGTAAGTACATGCATAGGTACATATACCTCATCACATGTGTAAAGTAGACCTCCCTACTTTAAACAAACCACAAAGCTGCAAGGCATTACCACCTGCAATATTGCCAGAGTGTGTGCCCAGCCACAGGGTATTTGCCAATAGGGGGGAGTTGTAAGTTGCCATGGGGAAAAGAAGGTAAACGATAGACCTCCGTTTGCAGTAGTAGTGAGGGATATATGGTTGTGCAAGTCATGAGGAACACACATAAGGTTCCCTCTCCTTCCTCCCAACTCTCCCCACATCTCCAAACCTCCTCTCTCTCCAAGTACATGCATACGTACATATACCTCATCACATGTGTGTAAGTACAAGTATAGGGACATATACCTCATCACATGTGTGTAAGTACATGCATAGGTACATATACCTCATCACATGTGTGTAAGTACATGCATAGGTACATATACCTCATCACATGTGTGTAAGTACATGCATAGGTACACATACCTCATCACATGTGTGTAAGTACATGCATGGTCACATATACCTCATCACATGTGTGTAAGTACATGCATAGGTACATACCTCATTACATGTGTGTAAGTACATGCATAGGTACATATACCTCAGCACATTTGTGTAAGTACATGCATAGGTACATATGTGTATTCCAGGGATCATGTTCTCGTCGTGGTCATTTATGCCCACTACACAAACAAGGATAATACTAATTAGTCACTAGCTAATGTTCCTCTCCACATTGTACTTCATTCCAATACCCCTCTTCACGGCCAGCTGGCTGTGGGGCGGGACCCAGGGGCACGCCCCTTGCTCCTGGCTCCTCCCACTGGGGGTGAGGTGAGGCATCCAGCACCTGCCAGTTGGGTAGGTCTGGGCGCACTTGGTAGACCTCATTCAAAACGTCATACTGCCTGGTAGGTCACATGACAGCCACATGGTAGGTCACATGACAGCCACATATGGATTAGAGGAGGATATAAAGGTGGCCATACACTAGGCAACATTTCGGCGCGCAACGTGTTGCGCGCCGAAATGTTGCCTAGTGTATGGCCCTATGTTGTGTGTTGCGTGCAACATGCAAGATAGTTCCTGGGATTAGAAAGGGTGTCTATTCGGAGTAACATTGTTGCAGCTAACATCAAAGTACCGCCATCCTAAGTGTATTCATTGCAATTACGTAATTGCCAAATAAGATGGCTTCTATCAAGGTACAAATCCCTCATTAGAAAAATAGAAATCTCTGAAGTGATCTCTTATGTCTTTAGCAGAATCTGAGTAGCGGTTGCTGCCTTGTTGCACAAGTGGTAGTAGTCCTTGAGGTGCTGGACCTTGTCGCCAGTTACCAGGTAATACTGAATGTGTTTCAGAATTTTCACTGTCTAGAATTGAAGGAGTGTAGGCACAACGAGCACCAATTCGAGTTCGAAGAAAATTGTGCAGGCTGCAACAGGCTAATGTAATAGCTTCAACTTTTTCAGGTTTTAAGGCAATTGGTGTCATAAATATTCGGAATCTGTTAGCAAGAATGCCAAATGCATTTTCCACTATTCTGCGAGCTCGACTTAATCGGTAGTTGAATACACGATTCTGTATTGTTAGTCCTGACAGGCTGTAGGGCTTTAGGAGATAATCCTTAAGTGGAAATGCATCATCAGCTACTATTATGTAAGGCATAGGCTGACTCTGTCCAGGTAGTGCTTTACGGTTGGGCTATTGCAGGGTGTTGTTTTCAAGTGCAGCATATAAACTGCTGTTCTTGAAAACACCTCCATCCGATACCCTTCCATTGCAGCCAATGTCAACATATAGAAACTTGTAGTCCGCATCAACCAAAGCCAAAAGCACGATGCTGAAGTGATGCTTATAGTTGAAGTAGTACGATCCAGTGTTGGCAGGAGGTCTTATGACAATATGTTTGCCATCCAAAGCACCTATGCAATTGAAACAATTCCACTTGTCTCTGAAAAGCTCAGATACACAAGCCCATTCGACTTCTGTTGATGGTACCTGTATTTATGTGCGTGGAAATATATATGTGAGTGCATGTATAAATGTGTAATATCATATAGACTATTATGCAAAACGTCTCACTCAGATCAATGTGGACGAAGAGGTTACTGATATGCATGTGGAAGAACAAGAAGATGACACCCAAAGTGACATGAATACCAGTTCAACAGTACAATCCACCAAGCGGCCAACAAATTCAGGTACGGGTTTAACCAAGAGGCAGAAAAAAGAATCACAGGAAGATGCACTAATGAAGAGAGCAATAGCATGCATGGAAAAAGTGGGTGACAGGAAGCAAGATGATGATGATGTTTTTGGCCTGTTTGTGGCTTCAGAACTACGCAGTATTAGTGACCCGCAATGTAAAAACTGGGTAAAGTGGCAGATAAAATCTATTCTATGCAATGTGCAACCCCAGTTCACCCCTACTAGTGGTTGGAATCTCCCTCCAAGCTACTCAATCTCGACAACTGCAAAGTCACCCAGTCCTTGTACTGGCAAAGACGATTTGAATTATTAGAAACTACATGCATATATCTGTGTTCATATGTAAATATATATGTAAATACTGTATACCTTAAGATATGGCTGTAAAACTTCATGTATGGCTTCACATGTCTCAGGGATTATTTGTCCAATAGTCTGAGCAGCAATTCTGTAGATGTACTTCAAACTTTCGTAGGATTCACCTATAAATATTGCATGAATTGGTTATCACACAACATGTGGGGATGCAACAATTTGCCTAATTGCCAACCTGTGGCCAAAAACCTTAATGTCAGAGCTAGTCGTTCTCCTGGATGAATAGATTGGCGCATTTTAGTATCCTTTTGGATTATTAAAGGAGCCACCATGCCAAGCAATTCCTCAAATGTAGCAGCGTCCATCCGTACGAAGTTACGATAGCTGGATACATCCAGGACCTTTAGCTCTTGCAAAAGATGTTCATACGCTCCATGCGCTCCACGACTAAGCAACCACTTTTTAACCCACATAGACCTTTCCCTTCGTTTCCTCCGTCGATTCTTCAACCTTATTGCAATTACAGCAGCACAAACTCCAACGACATCAGCTTCCGCCATAATGAATACCACTAAATTGCCAATGGCAACCTTGTGATGCGCGCGCAAAATGTTGCCTAGTTCTGCATGGTATTGTTGCACGCAACATGTTGCGTGCAACCATGTTGCGCGCAACATGTTGCCTAGTGTATGGCCACCTTAAGTGATCATGGAGGGGACAGTGGAGGAGATAGTGGAGGGGTCAGTGGAGGAGTTAGTAGATTACATAGACACAAGTAAAGAAAAACATTCTCTAACGAGAAAGTTGATGGGATATAGGAATTGGAGGCAAAGGTGGTGTAAAAAGGAGGGGAACAAGGTTTTGAGAACAGGGTAAATGAGACAAAAATCCTATATTTAGCACGTGTAAATGTAACAGAAAAGAAGTGCTAAATATAGGATTTTTGTCTCATTTACCCTTTTCTCAAAACCTTGTTCCCCTCCTTTTTACACCACCTTTGCCTCCAATTCCTATATCCCACCAACTTTCTCGTTAGAGAATGTTTTTCTTTACTTGTTTCCTCTATTTTTTCATTATCATTTTTTATCGATTATTACTACTGGCAAGTACCCCCGCCGCCCCCCCCCCCCCCCCCCCCCCCCCCAGCTTTAATAACCGTCACGAGCAGATGCCCGCTTTTGTTTGGGATCACTGTAAGGAACGCGACAGAATTCTAACTCGTCGTCTGCTCTTCTCTTTTGTTTGCACAATTCTAAATATACGTAAATGTCGCCATGGGAACGCTTCCATCTAATACTAGGCATTACGTAATGATTACGTATGTCCGTTTCATGCTTTATTCGTATATCTGATACCTGAATATGTCCTTCCAAGATATTCTAAAGCGATTGGTATAATTGGCGCTCTTTAAAACCATCCCTATCTGGAGTTATACTCACCCGAGAAGAAGACAACGACGACGACGGAGGAGAAGATTTGGCCTGGGAACGAGGTGAAACACGAACTTTTTTGTTCTCTTAAAGCAAACAGTTTGAAGACTGGAATAAAGCATTAAAATGACCGTCTTTGCCTTCTGGTTCGATAGCAACAAAGAGCAACACTACTAGTATCCGTTTCTCGGTACGCGAGTTATACGCGGGTCGCGTTTTTTTTAATGATTTCACGACCCGGGTCAATTCCTATATAGGAACTACTATCATAGTTCCTGATAAGTGACAAACCAGACAGAAGTACATGTAGGACTGGGGACCTCTCTATCATCTTCTTTAAAAAAAAGGAACGATGATTTTCCCAACCAACGGATGAGCAGGCAGAGCCATATATGGTAACTGAGCGTGTGGGAATACCTATGGAGCGCAGCACTGTGGGAAGGAAGAGTCAGCATAGTCCATCCACTCACCCCATACCCTTTAGTTCACCCCCTCACCCCATACCCTTAGTTCATCCCCTCACCCAGTACCCTTAGTTCATCCACTCACCCCATACTCTCAGTTCATTCTCTCACCCCATACTCTTAATTCATCCCCACAATCCAAACCCTTAGTTGATCACCTCACCCATACCCTTAGTTCATCCCCTCATTCCAAACCCTTAGTTCATCCCCTCACCCCATACCCTTAGTTCATAGTTTTAGCCCAGCTGGGCGCACTAGGTAGACATTCAAAACGTCATACTGCCTGGTACATGTAGGTCATATGAGAGCCACATATGGATTGGAGGAAGAAGTGATCATGGAGGAGACAGTGGAGGAGTTAGTAGATCACATAGACATTAGTGACTACCCAGACAGAAGTAGGACTGGGGACCGCTCTACCGTCTTCAGTTAAAAAAACTTTTTCCCAATGGATGAGCAGGCAGAGCCATACATGTATATGGTAACTGAGCGGGTGGGGATACGTATGGAGCGCAGCACTGTGGGAAGGAGGGTAATACCCTCACCCCATACCCTTAGATCATCACCTCACCCCATACCCTTAGTTCATGCCCTCACCCCATACCCTTAGTTCATCACCTCACCCCATACCCTTAGTTCATCACCTCACCCCATACCCTTAGTTCATCCCCTCACCCCATACCCTTAGTTCATGCCCTCACCCCATACCCTTAGTTCATCCCATCACCCCATACCCTTAGTTCATCCCCTCACCCCATACCCTTAGTTCATCCCCTCACCCCATACCCTTAGTTCATCCCATCACCCCATACCCTTAGTTCATCCCCTCACCTCATACCCTTAGTTCATCCTCTCACCCCATACCCTTAGTTCATCCCTCACCCCATACCCTTAGTTCATCCCCTCACCTGGCCCTCACTACACCATCCCTTCACTCACATGTGGTCAGTACACCAGAGGACACCCAACACTGCCCATACTTCACTGGGCACTTATTGCTCCTGTACTGAGAGTAGCTGAATCAACCCACCATATGTAGCACCATACCCTCCACATGTAGCACCTTACCCTCCACATATAGCACCTCACCCTCCAAATGTAGCACCTTACCCTCCACATATAGCACCTTACCCTCCACATGTAGCACCTTACCCTTCACATGTAGCACCTTACCTTCCACATGAAGCAGATTCTCTCCCTCTCACTACCCTCCCCCTCTCTCCCTCTGTCCCTCAGCTCACTTTCACTGGGTCACAGCGATCTTCCTTCATCAGGTCCAGTAGGTACAAGGCCACCTCTAACGTGTCCTTAGAAAACTGGGAGTGTTGCCATGGGTGACCATAGCTGCTCTCAGCCGTTCCAATCCACATCTTGCCAACAGTGGAGAGGATGTACTCATCAAGGTCTGCAGCAGGACCACTATAGTGGCATGTGTCAGCTTTAGTAGGCAAGAGGGAAGGGGAGGGGAGATGGAAGGGGAGAGGGAGGAGAGTGAGGAGAGAGAGAGGAGGGGAGAGGAGGGGAGATGAGGGAGGAGAGTGGGAGGGGGGAGAGAAGGAGAAGGGAGAAGAGAGGGAGGTGGAGAGAGGGAGGAGGGGAGGAGAGTAGGAGGAAGGGAAGAGAGAGGGAGGAGGGGAGGAGAGAGGGAGGAGGGGTGGAGAGAGGGAGGAGGGGAGGAGAGAGGCGTAGATTAATTGTGAACAATGGAGACCAATTGTTCCACAGGTTAAAGATGACAGTTCTTCACCACCATCACATGACCTCCTCTGTCCAAACTGAGCACCACATAATACCTACAGGCAGAAGACAACCCTATGGTACCAACTCTCAGGTGCACACCCTCCCCTTCCCCATCCCCCCAACCAACCCCACGTATCCTATCCATGGTATGCTGAAAACACAACATGCTGCGGTAAATCCACTTACAACTGGGCCACTCTGGTTATCAAACCAATGACAAAAGCTTGCCATAGCTACACACACACACACACACGCACACACACACACATAATACACAACACATGCACACATACAATACAACACATGCACACATACATGAGCACACACCTTAAGATGGGGATATCAGCAGGTGTACTAAGCTCCACCCTGATCCTGTTCCCTTCCACCCCGGCTACAACGTCCACTTGGAAGCAGTGGTGCTTCTTCGACAAGCTACGAGCGCCAAGGTTAAACGTGGCCTGAGCGGTGAACTTGGTGCTAGAGGGGAGGCTCTTCCCCAGGAGGAGGAAGAAGGTGAAGGGATGTCCCCTCCTAACGATGAGGCCACCACCATCATATCGGTCTGTCTGGTGGGCCCGACGATTGAGATAGGTGTTCAAGTCTACACCTATGATGGTGTCCATGATGGAGAGGCTCTCCTGGTGGTCTTTGCCCCCAACCATGTAGAAGTCCATCAGTGAACTGGGGCCATCCGTGCTATCCCTAGTATGTGTCACTGTGACCTACAAAGGAGGTGTGGCCTCATCACATAATTCCCGGGGACGTCAGCCCCCCTCCCCCCCCCCCCAAAAGTAGTGTCATGCCCAGACCCAACTGTGTATATGGATTACGTCTCAGATACATTGTAAATTTCACCATCTCTCAAGTGAGCAGATGAACATTACACCCTGCCTTAAGTGAGGTGAACTTCTACTTGCATGTACATGTATGGCGAAGTATAACTTTATGATGGATAGCCCAATTTATGATGCATAAGGATATCAAAAACTTGAAAAACTACCCAGAAAGGTAATTTTGCTGGACACTGTCCCATATAATTATAAACAAATGCAGTAACCATGGGTTACCATGTAGCAGGCCATCGTTCTCCACGTTGATTGACACGGCCTCCATCATAAAGAACTCCGTTGCCCCGATGTTGATGCGCTGACGAACCGCCTTCTTGTCCACGCTGCGTAGGACCCTCCCCGTGTACATGACGGCAGAGCAGGAGACATGGCCGCACACGTCCACAGCACGCTTGCTGCCGACATTTTTCACATGGACCTCCAGGGATATGTCGCTGCCCGGACGGTGGGAGACCTCTGGTACGTGGAAGGAGACCTCGTCGTTGGCCTCCACCAGCTCCTTGTAGTTACTGTACAGGGGCGCGGCCATCGTCGTCTGAACCGTCTGGGTACTTGTACTGATGGGGGAGGGGGAGACGGGTTAGGAGAGAAAGAGAATAGGTCACTGGGCATTTAGTTATGCATGGTTTACTAGTGCATATAAGTTTACAATGCATCACGTATTACAGTTTTATTTTACAAGCTGTCCATAAACGATGCTGCATAAGTTTACATTAATGTTAAATCGTCATGTACACGTAGACAACTGTATATGGTATGGTATTTATCGATGGTGTGCTACCTGTTTAGGTGGCTCACTACGAAAACGAATATTTTTTGGAGCATGTTAATACCTAAAAATTGCTCTGAATCATCTAAGTGTACGCGTTCATTTAACATTAACTGAACATTGTTGTAAATAGTGAAAATTGTTACGTTGATATAGTGCCCAGACCCAAACAAATGTCACTTTGCTCCACCCACCTACTAATATAAGTCGGTGACATCAACTCTCTGTTCCCTGCCCACAGCCTTGATGCTTTGAGGAGGGAAGGGAGCGAGATAAGAAGGGGAGGGAGGGAAGCGAAGAGGTCAATTAAAAGAGGGTACACTTCACACACAATCATATACGTCACCACACACCCCACACTCCACTATCCACATAACATCCAAACACACAAACACACACATGTACATTATATGGGCACACATGTACATACAAATGCATACATGCATACAATTCAGAACAAGAGACATGCAGAATAAAAAGGTACCCTCCTAGACATATAACAGACCTCCAGACCACCACCCACTCGTTTCATCCTTATAGAACTAAAACATTAGCCACATAACACACCAAAAGACCCAAGACCTACCATGTCCTGAGGGAGACACACTTGGAGAGTGAGCAAAGATGGAAGACACCTCACCATGTCTGCAAGTGCCGCAGCTTTCCTCATATTCAGCTAGCTCATTTGGAAAACCGGCCAGCAGGGAGGAGGGATAGATGACTAACCACCATGCTCTTAGGGAGCCACAACTGGTTCTACATACTCAGCTAGCTTGTTTGAAAAACAGAGTGAGTCAGCTAGAACGCTTAAGAGGGAGGAGAAAGAGGGTGAGATTCTAGTGTGCAGTACAAATACGAATGGGTACAGGCAGTCCGTGGCAACTAGCTACAATGACCTGTAAGTACATTACTTATATTTTGATATTCACATCTTTGTTGCAATCAAAATTAATACTAATATTACTTTGGACCAAGGACAACTGAGTTCCTTAAACATTTGGGCCATCGGTTGAGGCAGGTGTCAGGTGAAGCTAATTCCTATGCTTACCTTACCCAGAGACCATCAGTTGCCGCCCGACGAGGCAATGCATCTTCCGTGTTGGGACAATGAAGGTGGACAGTGAAAGATGAAGAGTTTTTTGAATGACTTTTGTGTTTGTAGTTGGAAAAAAAATTTAAAAAATATATATACATGTAGTATATAAAAAAACGACAATACCACTCTCAGTTTTATTACCGTCCATAACGTAGAAAACAATGCGACTAAGCTATAGGAAGTTTCATAAGTACATCAGCAATGTTAGGACGATCACCTGGACTCCTTGCTGTGCACTGCTCAACCAATGTCTTCATTGCTGACCACTGGAGCCTTTTCAATACATCTAGCCTCTTTTGCACTTCTGGAAACTGACCGCATGCCATTTCCAACAGAAGAATGCCATAGCTAAACACATCCATTTTGGGAGATTGCAGGGAAGGATCTAGGCTCTCGGGAGCTGCATAGTTGTAATTTCCAGGGCCCATAGTAGTCACCTGACGTTCAAAGTTGGACGACCCAAAGTCTGACAACTTGGCCTTCCACATGTCTCCTCCCAGTGGATCAAGGAGCACGTTGCTGCTGCTTACATCTCAGTGGATAATGGCATCTGGTTTCATTAAATGCAGATAATTCAGGGCCCTACCCACATCAATGGCTATAGTGAATACCTGCTGATGGGAGAGGGTTACCTTTTTCTGCACCTTATCCTCTAGGACTGCCCTTAGAGAGGTGTGCATCAGCTCTGTGAGGATGACACATGGCTGATCCAAAGTGGCTCCGATCAATAGTAGTATGTTTGGATGACGTACCAGTGCCGATATATTCATTTCTCTCTTGAACAGCTGCTCGTTGTGAGGAGATAGGATTGCATCATGAAGAAGCTTAGCAGCCACTTCAAGTCCACAGTACTTTGCTACCTGCACTACACCCCATCCTCCTCTGCCTAGCTCTTTATCTGTCAGTACAATATCACCTTTCTTTACAAGCCATGATGGTGTAGTGGCTTTGTCAAGCTGCTCTTGTAGCTGTCTGCACTGTATGGTCAGGTCCTGGATTTGCTGCTCTGCTCTTGTGGCCCTGTCCTCCAGAGCTCTATTTGTTTGCACAAGCTCTGCCATTCTGATATCAGATATGCGTGCACTTTCTTGCAACATTTTCACTGCACCTTCAGCTTGATTGGTTCTCTCTTCCAAACCGTTTCCTCTGGTATCAGCAGCTGTTGCCTTCATGACAGCAGCAGTAACCTCCATTTCTGCTACTTTGGCCCTCTCCTCATCTACAGAGGCCCTCTTCTCTGCTGCAGTAGCTCGTTCTTCTGCTACGTTTGCTCTCTTCTCATCTGTAATGGCTTTCTTATTGGAAACAGTAGCTCTGTCCTCTGCAATACCGGCCCTCCTCTGTGCTGTTGTGGCATTCTCTTCAGCCACAGTGACTTGTTTAAAAGCATCAGACAATCGTTCTTTTGTGATAGCACACTCCTTTTCAGCTATTGTGGCTCTCTGTTCAGCTGATGTTGCTTTGCCCTCAGCTGCAATGGTTCTCTGTATAGCTTCAGTGGCTCTCTGTTCAGCTGAAGCAGCTCTTGCCCTCAGCTGAAATGGCTCTCTCTTCATACATGGCGGCTCTGCTTTCTGCAACCCTTTTACTTTCTTCACAACTAGTAGCTCTCCTTTCTGCTCCAATGGCTCTCTCTTCAGCACTAGCAGCTGTCTTCTCAAGGACAGATGCAGTTTCCTCAGCAGTGGCAGCTCTCTCTTCTGCAATAATGGCTCTTCTTTCAGCAGTTATTGCTCGCTCTTCAGCAATAGATACTCTTTTTTGAGTGGTAAGCAATTTCAATTCAGCAACAGTGCAGATTTTGGTGCTCTGAACTTGTGCACCAGTACTTGTCTGGAGAATGACATAGTAATCAGCTATTAAATGCGTCAAAATGTGCATAACGTCAGGATGGCATAATGGACAGTTCACAAAAAATATCCTTCGTACATATCATTATGTTATATTGTGCGGCTATGAATATATGGAACAGTGTCCAGTAAAATCACCCATATGATGATTTTTATCAAACTTTCCAGGACAAGCAAAAAAAAAGTAACTCTTGCATTGAAATGATCCTGAGGCCGATGCTGGCCATAGGCGAGAGATCCTGGCACTCCACCTACGGTGCGGCATCTACGATGTACCTATTATGCTCACCTAAAGATAGGCCATAGTCGCATACTTCGGTAATATCCTCAGTCGCCGACCGCGTCGAATCCACAAGGGTGATGTTACTGGCTCATATATGAAGTTATAAAATTGGTCCACTTTAATATTGCTACATCTCCCGAAGTGTAAATGTTACAGACTTCCTATTGTCCACACATCATACTACACCATTTCGTATGGTTAAAAAAAAGTTGGCGTCTTGCATTTGCCTCGTGCCAGTGTTGCAATATTTGATACCCCTAGGGGTTCAAACCCGGCTTATATTTCTGCAAGAATATCCTATTTGGTTTATGTGTAGAGGGATCCTGTAACTATTGATTTGTCCTGGACGTTTATCTGTTACACTGTAAAAAGTAATTGCACATTTCTTGATTATTTCACGCCATTAACCTATTACGAACTTCATGGTTCCCATTACACACAAACACACACAACACACAACCACAACACACACAACACACACACACACACAAAACCATACATGCCTAAATTCCACTAAATAGTCATCTTTCACTAGATGTATGTGTCTTATAGCCTCCAGTACATGTTTGTGTAGTGGAGTTAAAGCCACTGCTGGGCTGAAAAGCAACCCTGAATTTACATTCGTTAGCACTCTTAAGTATTACAGAATGCTTAGCTATTATGAATGAATTTCTGTACTAACCAGAGTTAGTACATGGATACATGCATGGCATGTCTAAAAATAGGGAGGTACTTAAGTGTTCAGAAATGAACTACTTCCCTTTGGCAAAGGTCTAGATCAATGAACAGCACGATCATTAATACGATGACGGGTACAGCCATCACCATGGGGGAGGCGGTCCATAGGGTGTGTGGTACAGCCATCACCATGGGGTATGGAGGGGTCCATAGGGTGAGTGGTACAGCCATCACCATGGGGGAGGGAGGGTCCATAGGATGAGTGGTACAGCTATTACCTTGGGGGAGGGAGGGGTTCATAGGGTGAGTGGTACAGCCATCACCATGGGTGAGGGAGGGTCCATAAGGTGAGTGGTACAGCCATCACCGTGGGGGAGGGAGGGGTCCATAGGGTCAGTCCAGGGTGAAAAACTATGCGTTGCAATGCGAATTTCCACGTTGCTAGCAGCCTGGGGACCGGTAATTACTTGTCCCCAGGCAGAACGGCGTTGCACTACACAGCCACCTTTGTACAATCTGGTACAGATATGTTAGTGCGGACATTCTGTCTCATTTATGTATAACAGTTTGTACCATACATGTCAATAAGCAACAATCTGGTACATAAATGTCTACCAATATGTTACAATAAGTAGCTACATTTCGGCTCAATATGATAACAATATGTATGGGATGTGATTAGTGCCAAAAGTCGGTCACTCGCATCGCAACGACAGATGACGCAGCGCAGCGACCTCGTACCCAGAAATCATATGTGTATCGAATATGTAATATCGATATGCTGAGAAAAACATTATTAGATGGTGGTCGGGCTGGCTGACATTGCCGTATACAGCTAGGTGTGAAGAAAAAAAGGATTAAAGAATATATGGAGCCCTGCAGCATTCTATGAACGACGTGTCGCTACCAGTAACTGGATGGGTAGCCATACCGGTCATAACAAAGAGATACTAATACACTGTAACGGTACGTCTGTTTATTATTCTATTTGATACATATCCATGTATTTGAGGCAACTGCAATGGTGGGCGATGTTGATCGATGTTGTATTAGTTACATAATTTGTGCATAATAAGTATTACTGCTCAACTTGGCATCTCAAATTTTGTACCCAGGAATTTTTAAGAATATATTAATACGTTGTGTTGTGAACTGGTAGAAGTATCTTACGTGTAAGAGGGAGGGTGGGTTAATACGGCATGTCTATTGGCTGGGGGGGGGGGGGGCCTATATTTGACAAGTTTGTGTAGCACTTCCAAGGTGAGGTGGGAGGAAGCTTGGGCCCTCTGAGATAGATGTGAGTTCAATTGCCCCCACTGCCACTGTTAGTTCAGCGATAGATTTATATGGAAACTATGCATCCATTGTCCAAAACAAAAGACAGTGAGACAAAGATGCACGTACCTGGCTGCCACCATAGATTATGGAATACATTACAATCTATGCTGAGACAGCGAAAGATTGGCTCTAAAGAAAAATTCATGATATATACTGCAAGGGCAGATACAGTGCTTTTGTTAACAGCCCAGAGGGAGGGCGGCCCCAAAAACTTCTTGAAAAAGTCAGTGGATTAAAATTCATCAGTGGTTAGCATTTGTAGCTAGCAATTAATTGGGATA
Organism: Eunapius fragilis; assembly: GCA_963681505.1. NCBI lineage: Eukaryota > Metazoa > Porifera > Demospongiae > Spongillida > Spongillidae > Eunapius > Eunapius fragilis. The sequence goes on along the minus strand of OY811973.1, from coordinate 7,841,772 downwards.
GTCAGTGTTCAAATAAGATACTTGTGCCGTTGTGGGCACTAGACTTAAAACATATATGCATGGGACCCCACCTCCACCCACCAATGCATTTGATCAATTTGATTTTAAATAAAGATTCTACGGCATTAGAAACGTTAGATCAGTTATTGCGTCATTTGGCATAGTATTCCTGGCCATGGAGGACCCACATAATGCCAGGGGCTCTAGATTATAGGCTGTAGCTTAGAGCTCCATATTCAGTCCTATGGTTAATCTGGGCCTGGGGAGTTAGCCGCAACATTTTTGATTTTTTGCCCTTCATGATCACATCACACTAATAATCAGGACATTGTTCAGTTGAGGAACACTTTTGCATATGTTATTTTGTGTGGTGTGATTGTTTTGTTACATCCGTACCTAGTCTGTGTGAATGCTTATTTTAATACTTTATGTCCTTATTGTCTTTCATCTTATTAGATGGAATGCAAACACTGCCTGGTGTGTCTGGAGTTGGATTAGCAATTGAAAGAATGCATCTTCATCAGGTCATTCATGGAGGACTCAGTTGTACATGAAAGCATACTCCATCATACTATCTGCACCTGCAGCTAGCTCCTGTACTGAGTGGAGGACTGCACGAGAGACACCAACCTTCTCAAGTTGCATGGCCTTGATGTTTACAGGGACCCACTTCACAAAATACACACTCGCCAATGGTAGATCAAGACAAGAATATTTATTTGCCTTGATGTTTACAGGGACCCACTTCACAAAATACACAACTCGCCAATGGTAGATCAAGACAAGAATATTTATTTATTTATATTTTGGGGTGGGTGGAGGGGAGGGGGTGGGTGGGGGGGTGGGGGGGTGGTAACTGATGCTCAGTGAAGTCATATCCAGCTTGCATAGTAGTATATAAAGCCCAAAGACCTGCCCTCATTTTAATTGGAGAGAACATACAACCATATACCGTGATACTGAAAACAGTATTTTTTTCCAAGGTATCTCACTTGCCTTTATAAAATGTTGCAATAATCTATCATGCAAATGTTCGTATCAACACTAAACTCCTGTGTACTGTATGTTTTAATCCAGACCCAAATAATTCAAGTTTATCAGAGTTAAGAAGCACGATGTTTTAGTGCTAGTATTGAAGCTGCATTGCTATTACCAAAATATTAAATTAAATGTAATTCATACTTGGCTATACAGGAAAAATTATATGCTCAGAAATTTTCACGAGCAAAGCTCATTCAGGAGGGAGTCAGAACTTCCTTATAAACACCCTGAGAATTTGCGTCTGGAAATAAAGAGATGTCTGAAGTATTATGGGCAATTAATGTTAATGTGATCCAAAAGTATTGGCCCAGTAATGATAAAATGAAACTTCAAAACAGGACTGGTTACAATGAAACCAGACCAAAAGCCTGAGCTGGTATTTATGAATGCTGACCTCTGCAACTAGTGTGCTAAAATTTAGGGGTACTGGGGGGGTGGGAGAGGGGGCAGGCCTGTCCTCACCCTGAAAATCAGATGGATAGTTGAAAAACTGGGGGGGGGGGAGGCATAGCTACGTACACACCATCTTGACACTCAGTGCACACTCCATCCCAATACCTCACTGTTAGATTTATCCAGGCCGATCCTGAAAAGACCTCTGTACACGAACCCATAAGTTAAAACTTAAATTCCTAGCTTAGCACTTCTTTGTACATTTACACGTGCTAAATATAGGATTTTTGGTCAATTTAATGTCACTCATGCTCATATATTATTGAAACCACAATCCTACTACCTAATATTAGTTAAACTTAGATATTCTGCCGCTCCTCCTCCTCCATGTTGGCCATGCAGATTATTACTCTTCCTGCCCAATATATAAGAATGAAGTGCTTTTGATCGACCCCACGGCAGGGAAAAATAGTTGTTTCTTTAATTTCTGAATTCCCATCAGTTCTGGTTCTTGAAAATCAATTTGTTGCCAATATTAATGCAAATTAACTTTAATCACTTAACTTGTGATTAATTGCATGATACTTTCTTCCTGAAAGTGATTAGTATAATATGAAAAGAATGTTTTTTCCGATGCAACTACTGTGACAAAGGCCAGATTGCAAGCTATCTCTGCGCCTCAAGCCCATGCACGGCTTAAAGTGCAGCCTTCACCAAAGTTAGGTCTTGCGTTGATGCCTGATGAAGCACAGGTCATTCTTAAATGATGGCTTGGCCTTCCTTTGACACCTGAGGGCACACCATGCCCACTTTGTCATCACAACATGGATGCTTGGGGACATCACATGCTTCCTTGTCGCTCTGGTGGAGATGTAATAACCAGACACAACCAACTCAGGGACTGCATTGCTGACTTCAGCCACAAGACTTGCCTTTCCCCACAAATTGAGAAAGGAAATGGCATTCTTCCTAAAGACCAATCAAGACCAGCAGACATTCTAGTGCCAAACTGGTCCCTCTCCCGCCCAGCTGCATTTGACATAAAGGTCATCAATCCGCTTAATTTGCAATTTATACAAGAAGCGGCTCAAACCTGTGGTCATGCAGCTGAGATAGGAGAAGAGGCCAAGCACTCAAGAAATGATGAGGCATGTGCCCTTAGAGGATGGTCATGCATCCTTTTGGTTGTAGAAGTGTTTGGGGGATGGGGCAATGAAGTAATCAATGTACTTCTGGCCATATCCAAAAAGGTAGCCACGCAACTATGTCAACCTCTGAATGAGGTTATGTCGGGCATCTACAGTCGCCTCAGCCTGACCCTCATAAGGCAGAATGCAGGGCAATTTTGGCCAGATGTGTCTCACCAAACACCTGCTGTGACTTTTAGTTATTTGTAATGCTTATGTTTTAAATTCATGTATTCTATAAGCTGTATGTAATATATTATAGTAGTTTTTATAATTACTGTACATTTTTTGCTGACGTGGAACACCCTGCATTTTGGTGCAATATAGTCGACCAGATATAATGAATGCTTTAAGATAAATAATTTTCTAACACATCACATACCAGATAGGTATTAAGAGGCAGGCAACCATACCAAACACCATGGTTAATGAATTGAACTGTGTAACACAATATTTTTCACCCCAATTCCATTATAATTTTCATAAATCAGTTTTTCAGGCATATGTGTACAATGAATGAAGTGCTTTTATATATCTTCCCACGAATGATCATATATAGTGTTTGTATGATAATCTGTTTGTTTATCAAATCAGGTTTGGACAATAACATTTCTTCTTTAAGTGTGTGTGGGGGGAGGGTGTTGTTTGACCCTGGGACCTCATGGCTATGGCTTTGTACAATGATGCTTTCATGATTTTAATACCACCTGCGCCGTGTGATACTACATTTGTTGAGTTTTATTTTTTAAAAGCCCTTCAAAACAAGAAAAATCACATGCAATGGTGAATCATTGTACCTCTTATTTCCTTGTGTGGGATATTACTTTTAAAGGGTTTGCGTGCTAACCACAAGGAGAAAAGCCATGTTTAATGCCCTTCAAACCCCAAACCACTTTCTGATTCAACAGATGACCCAGGCTAGTCCATTGGCAAGATTCTAAAAGGAAATCCCTGACTCTGATGTGACATCTCCCTGTACATGCATGTTAAGGCGTGGTGACATAAAGGATCCAAACCATACTATACCGGGCAGTAACCCGTTACAAAAGAATGTTTACAGCACCAAAGGCTCATGCTGAAGTTCAACATATAATCACATCATTCACATATGGTGCATTAATAAAAACTCTGCCGGGCTGATATGGAATATTTTGGAATCATAGATGCCAGCAGGAGATAATCTTCTCTTCATTATAAAATGTCTACTGTGTTTTGATATATGTACCTGCAATTAACCAATCAGATTGTGCAAAATGTGTATAGCTGTTGTCTAATTAGAGTTATAACTTACTTATAAATCATATTAGAATAGTGGTGGAGGTACAGATCTGAGAAAAGCACCTCACCAATAACTCTCCTCCTTGACCTTAAATTAATAATTGTTGTGACTCTACCTTTTAAATGGCACAGTACAGAAGTGCATTAACAATGATTCTCAATCCACAAGTGAATACTAGTGGATATATAACTTTAAATTGCCCAACCTCATAGTGCTTGAATGAATGCAGGTCAGGAAAACTGGGCATTGAGCACACTCATGGATGATCTACGAGGCAGGCACATGAGGTATGCATAATACAGGGTGTTGGCAAAAGAACGCAATGCTTTAAAATCCCTATATCTCTGGATTGCTTGATTTCTATAAAATATGTTACAGTACTTAGGCAAATAGTAACAATCCAATTAGATTATTACTAGCGGTCAAGTAACTGTATCAAAACCCTCATAAATCAAACTACTCCATTAACAAAGTTATTCAAGATTGCGGTTTACGATAATTGATTTTAATAACTAATAATAAGTAGCACAAGATCTGTATATGCGACGGAACAGCACTGATTTCAAGTTACTAGGTTCAATAGTAATTAAGACCATACATTGCTGTAAAATTATTCAGATGAAGCTGTTATATATGTGGTATATATTTTTTAAATGCAAAATGGTCCACATAACCAGGGTCACTCCTCCTAGTTTGGCTTCTGATGCCCTAGTGTCCTTCGATGAAGATGTGAGGCAGTGTTTTGTGCTCAGCTCAGCTATTGAAGTCTCAGATACGGCCTGGAAACAGGCTCAGCTTAGTTTGAGGTTCGGGGGCTTAGGCCTTCGTTCTCTCTCATGCCATGCTGCTGCTGCCTTCATTTCCTCACTTTCTTCATCAGGCCTGGGAAAATTGCATAATCTCCATCTTCAGCAGGCAGTTACTGCCTATAACTCAAAGTCGCCTCTCATAACTCAATCACAGTTGAGTCTGTCCTTGCTTCTCCCATTCCTCAGAGAGAGCTTTCCAGCAAGATTGATGAGGATCAATTCAAATCTTTATTAGAAGCATCCTCCCCAGCCAACAAGGCCCGACTGCTGTCTATATCAGCCCCTCATTCACCTTCATGGCTGTCAGTGGTCCCTTCCAAGGGCTTAGGTTTACATATGGAGCCCAATGAGTTCCAGATCGCGATGAGGTGGTGGCTAGGTGAGGGTGTTGGTAGATCTGTGTGTCCCTTTTGCCCAGAGGTTGCCCTTGATCCCCTGGGTCACCATGCTGCAACATGCAGGCATGGGGGAGATGTGGTGGTTAGGCATAATCACTTGCGTGATGTCATTGTCAATTTCTGTGGGCGAGCTCATCTAAGTGTGACCATGGAGAAGGGCCATGGTCTTACCAGGGACCACAAACACACCAGACCTGCTGATGTGCTCATTGTGGGGTGGGACAGAGGAAAGCCTGCAGCGTTTGACGTCACAGTAACGTCACCTCTCTGCCCAGCCATACTCAGGGATTCATGTCGAATGTCTGGTGCAGCTTCTACAGCAGCGGAGACCGGTAAGCAACTCAGCAACGGCCCCAAATGTCAAGAATTGGGGTGGACTTGCATTCCCTTAGTGGTGGAGACCTTCTGCAACTGGGGTAGGGAGGCTCACCTCACTTTCTCTAGGTTGGCATCCCACCTTGTCATCAGCATGTCCTCTCCCAAACCTTCCATCTTGGCAGACATTTACGGCAGGTTGAATATCACTTTGGCTAGATCTATTGCCAGAGCCATCCTGGCAAGGGAGCACCAGATCTAGTGACTTGACGTTGTTTGTGTGTGTCATTGCAGTAATGTTGTAATATTATATTATAATACATAAATTATTCCACATATACATGTTACTACACACAAACTTGCACAAAACTAGCCTTCACGCAAGTCCATTTTTGTTGCCAACCTGGCATTGAACGCACAGGCATTGGCTCAGACTAGTATAATTATTCCAAAACACTGTTTCATTTGGTAATGGATTATTTAATGGTGCGTTATTAACACTCAAAGTTAATAAAAACGTAGTGGGTCATATAGCTTTTTCAGTTTGATTTGTTGATTTGAATATTAACTAAGTAAAACGCCAATCAAATTTCATTTTCTTTTTTTCAAAATCTCATCCTGCAGTTAATAAATAGTTATTCATTAAAAAGTTGTTGTACATTGTTTTGACAATTTAGTTAATTGCAACCTATTTGATTTTATTTTTTGAACTGCAACAATGCCTCTCGTATTTGACTAAATGTGGTTATTGTACGTTCATAAATTCATTTAGATTGGCAATCTTATTAAGGAATTATATTCATTTAAAAGCATTGCGTTCTTTTGCAAAGACCCTGTATATCACCCATCCGCATGGCAAAAATGGGATTACCTAGCTATGTTGAACAAGTACTGTCGGCTGCTCACATAGCAAAAAATTGCCACAGGTGGCAAGCAGAACAAAGTTGATGAGCAGGAGTAAAGAAAGGTTACCCCAGCACACACACTCACCATCCCACACCTACACACATTCACTGCATGAGTACATGTTTCATGGATCTACAAATCAAATTCACTGACGCTGTTGTTACATATATGATCATACTTGCACCATTTACATACCATCACATTCTCACAAATTGTCACACACGCACACAAAAACCATGCTTAAAACATGCACATACACATTACAATTAGCACCACACACACTTGACATGTTCATCCCTTAACAATAGTGCATTCACATTCACTGAGGAGGATGCACAGAGAGGATGTCAGCACAGCTTAGAAGGGAGAGCTGGTCCAGCAGAAGTCTGGCTGCATAACCTAGAAGGGGTTGAGGAACTGAGTGCTGCCTCAAGCAATGTGAAGGACAGAGAAATGCCCTCCTGGCAGTATGAGATGACATGGAGATAGGGGATATGATCAATCCCATGGGCTCGATTCTCCCATCTTTGGTACACCTCATTTTCTTCACAATGACAAAAATGCCACATGTACTCATAAGACATGACCACATACATTATGCTCCCATGTGTGAGTGTGTGTGTGTGTGTGCCCATTAAACTATATATATACTGCTCGATTCACAATGATGTTTGAAATGACATTCATCATACTGCAGAATTCCTATACGGAACTTACTCTCATAGGTTCAAATACTGCAGGGGGCAGGAACCTCAACATGAGCGTGTGTTTACTGCACTATCAGCTGTCACCCCATCCCAATACCTTACTGTTAAATTTATCCGGGTCGATCTAGAAAAGACCTCTGTCAACGAACCCATAAGTTAAAACTTAAATTCCTAGCCTAGCACTTCTTTGTACATTTACACATGCTAAATATAGGATTTTTGTCTCATTTTTGGTCAATTTAATGTCACTCATGCTCATATATTATTGAAACCACAATCCTACTACCTAGCATTAGTTAAACTTAAATATTCTGCCGCTCCTCCTCCTCCATGCTGGCCATGCAGATTATTACATTATTACTCCTCCTGCCCAGATCTCATCAAATATATCCAGAAAGTTGATGATAAACCAAAAGTGTTACGACTGTGAGATATTCTCAGTACATGTTGTATTATAATAATCATGATTACGGCTTTTAATAATCACACCATTAAATCTATATCTATTAGGTTAGTATGCTTAATACATTTTGATTTCATCTAGCATGTTCATGGTTTATAACTAACCACTGTAAAAAGATATTTACAATACATGTAGTACAGTGTTAAATAGAACCTTTGTTGTTAGCATAGAGCACTGAGAATATCAAGATGGTGTGTATGTAGCTATGCCCCCCCCCCCCCCCCCCATTTTTCAACAATGTCTATGCATCTGATTTTCAGGGTGAGGACAGGCCTGTCCCCTCTCCCACCACCCCTCCACCCCTCACCGCCCCCGTACCCATAAATATTAGCACACTAGTTGCAGAGGTCAGCATTCATAAATACCAGCTCAGGCTTTTGGTCTGGTTTCATTGTAACCAGTCCTGTTTGAAATTTCATTTTATCATTACTGGGCCACAATACGTTTGGATCGCATTAACATTAATTGCCCATAATACTTCAGACAAGTCTTTATTTCCAGAAGCAAATTGTCGTATTCTCAGGGTGTTTTATAAGGAAGTTCTGACTCCCTCCTGAATGAGCTTTGCTCATGAAAATTTCTGAGGGAGCCTAGCGTCTAATTTTTCCACCCCAAAATAAATAAATAAATATTCTTGTCTTGATCTACCATTGGCGAGTTGTGTATTTTGTGAAGTGGGTCCCTGTAAACATCAAGGCCATGCAACTTGAGAAGGTTGGTGTCTCTCGTGCAGTCCTCCACTCAGTACAGGAGCTAGCTGCAGGTGCAGACAGTATGATGGAGTATGCTTTCATGTACAACTGAGTCCTTCATGAATGACCAGATGAAGATGCATTCTTTCAATTGCTAATCCAACTCCAGACACACCAGGCAGTGTTTGCATTCCATCTAATAAGATGAAAGACAATAAGGACATAAAGATGTATTAAAATAAGCATTCACACAGACTAGGTACGGATGTACAAAAACAATCACACCACACAAAATAACATATGCAAAAGTGTCCCTCAACTGAACAATGTCCTGATTATTAGTGTGATGTGATCATGAAGGGCAAAAAATCAAAAATGTTGCGGCTAACTCCCCAGGCCCAGATTAACCATAGGACTGAATATGGAGCTCTAAGCTACAGCCTATAATCTAGGGCCCCTGGCATTATGTGGGCCATCCATGGCCAGGAATACTATGCCAAATGACGCAATAACTGATCTAACGTTTCTAATGCCGTAGAATCTTTATTTAAAATCAAATTGATCAAATGCATTGGTGGTTGGAGGTGGGGCCCCATGCATATATGTTTTAAGTCTAGTGCCCACAACGGCACAAGTATCTTATTTGAACACTGACTATCCCAATTAATTGCTAGCTACAAATGCTAACCACTGATGAATTTTAATTCACTGACTTTTTCAAGAAGTTTTTGGGGCCGCCCTCCCTCTGGGCTGTTAACAAAAGCACTGTATCTGCCCTTGCAGTATATATCATGAATTTTTCTTTACAGCCAATCTTTCGCTGTCTCAGCATAGATTGTAATGTATTCCATAATCTATGGTGGCAGCCAGGTACGTGCATCTTTGTCTCACTGTCTTTTGTTTTGGACAATGGATGCATAGTTTCCATATAAATCTATCGCTGAACTAACAGTGGCAGTGGGGGCAATTGAACTCACATCTATCTCAGAGGGCCCAAGCTTCCTCCCACCTCACCTTGGAAGTGCTACACAAACTTGTCAAATATAGGCCCCCCCCCCCCCCCCCAGCCAATAGACACGCCGTATTACCCCCCCCCCCCCCAGCCAATAGACACGCCGTATTACCCCCCCCCACACACACACACACCTTCCCTCTTACACGTAAGATACTTCTACCAGTTCACAACACAACATATTCTTAAAAATTCCTGGGTACAAAATTTGAGATGCCAAGTTGAGCAGTAATACTAATACTTATTATGCACAAATTATGTAACTATGGCACTGCCTGAGTGCCAAATAATACAACATCGATCAACATCGCCCACCATTGCAGTTGCCTCAAATACATGGATGTGTATCAAATAGAATAATAAACAGACGTACCGTTACAGTGTATTAGTATCTCTTTGTTATGACCCGTATGGCTACCCATCCAGTTACTGGTAGCGACACTTCGATCATAGAATGCTGCAGGGCTCCATATATTCTTTAATCCTTTTTTTCTTCACACCTAGCTGTATACGGCAATGTCAGCCAGCCCGACCACCATCTAATAATGTTTTTCTCAGCACATCGATATTACATATTCGATACACATATGATTTCTGGGCACGAGATCGCTGCGCTGCGTCATCTGTCGTTGCGCTGCGCGTGACCGACTTTTGGCACTAATCACACCCCATAAATATGTACCAATCCTGCTAACCAGACCTGGTACGGCTTGTAACAAATGTATCCACGCGCTCCTAGGTACCCTCCCCCGACTACGCCCACCGTGTCCGCCATGATTTAAGAGTCACTGGGTAACGGTAAGGAACAAATGCTCGTAGTTGTGGCATCAAGGAATCGGAACGGGGGTCAAAGTATTCTTTTTGCGGAGAAGCAAGGTTGGCATGGTTGTTTAGGTATTATGGTGGCGCATGTTGGGCCTGGAACTTGGATAGAACAAGGCTATAATTGATGTTCGACTGTTAACAATTCGCTCCGCGGCACTGTTCCTTTCCTTTGCCGGCACTTACAAAAAAGCAAATACAGCACACACCACACAAAACATCACGTGTGGTGATCACGTGTCGATATTGGAACCGCAAGATTCAAAATGGCCACGACGATAAAGCTGCTAGCTGGAACCTCACAATCGCCATTCATATGCAGTCATTTGTCTAGCACCTACGTGTCTTTGACGATGATCAACGTAAGAAAGAGATTTGCATGGTTGTTTAGGTATTATGGTGGTGCATGTTTGGCACAGGCATCAGGCGTCCAATTAAAATGACTGCGCTTGCGAGATACTGGGCTACACGGCTTGACGATCCCTCCGGTTGAGCTATAGATGAAGCCATCGCATGGTGAAAGTGCTGACTGCGATTTGAATTTTGTGTAGTAGCAGCTTACTGTATCGGCACAACAATCCATTGACATGTTTCTCCAACAGCCCTCACTCTGTGGTAAGTGTGCACTATGCAATGCAATCTTTATTATGTAATCCTTTTACAAGGGTCATAGAGACCACTTTCATTTTTATGGTGTCAAAACTCCTATTGTGGGGCATTTAACCCAGAAATGAGCTCCTCTGAATTTCAAAAGGAGACAATCATCAATGTACCTGAAAGCAAAGGCTGCAGGCAGGTCAGTAATTTCTTAAAGCTGCATAGTAATTATCACATTCCAATGGATGATTTAGAGCTATTCATCAACCAGGAGCAAACCAGAAAGGTATCGAGAGTTACGTTAGTAACTCTTATATAGGATTTGACCCCAATTATGAATGTCATTAAAAAAACGCGACCCGCTTCTAACAAGACTCCCGACGAGCGGATGGCTTACCTTGTTATCGTCGTCGTACAAGAAGGCAATAACAAGCAGTTTCGTGTTTGTTTGATGTCACAAAACCGCGTGGTTGTAGAGAACAAAACAATTTTCGAAACTCGTACCCAGTCCCAAGTATTTCTCATTCTTCTTCTTCTCCTCCTCCTCCTCCTCCTCCTCCTCCTCCTCCTCCTCCTCCTCCTCCTCCTCCTTCTTCTTCTTCTTCTTCTTCTTCTTGACCACGCATAACTTGGGATAGGAACACTTTTAAGAAATGAAAATTACACCAATGGCTTCAGAATTCGTTGGCATTTTCGCTTCTGTGGTCAAAACGTCTCGAGGCTACATGACATATATCGGTGGTTGTGTTAGCAAATCACGTATAGTTAAGCTTACTGCACTGACACGACTCGGATAGGTCCTACTTCGCTCTTTATACGAAGTACTAGCAGTATACATCATGTAATCAAATGTGTATGGTCTGGGCACTACACATAGTGGTAATTAACTGTGGCGGTTATGTATTTTTAATAACGTGCACGTACTATAATCATTCTTGTTATTCGATCGTTGTAAGTTTGACGCTCTTTGTAACTTAGTGAAGTTGTTTTTTTTTCAAAATGCCTTCACGTCAGGAAAAGAAGAAAGCCAAACGACGAGCATAGTACCTCAAAACTAGAGACGACATATTAGATTCAGCCCGAGTGGAACTACAAAGCAGAGCCTGAAAAGAAGCGGCCCTCTCAACGTGAAAACTATCGAGCAGAGCCTGAAAAGAAACGGACCTCTCGACGCGCAAGGCATCGAGATGCGATTAGTAGGGGGGGAGGGAGGGGGGGGGGGGGGGGGAGACGGTGCTGTCTGGATCTGGCCCGGTACAAAATGCGTTCGTGGGTTCGATCGCGCTGGGGCGACAATCTATTTCGGCCGCCCCTTAAAGCCCCCTCAGATCCTGAAAGGGAACGGACCTCTCGACGTGCAAGGTATCGAGCAGATCCTGAAAAAAGACAGCGATATTGCCATAGTCCTGAACGTGCATCTCGCTCGGCGAAAAGAGTTAAGGTCACTCAAAGGTATGTCGTACCTTTACAACCTCCCTCTCATATCAAGATGGATTACTTCACATGCTATACGGCTCATAATCGGGTATGAATAAAAATCAATGAAACAAGTAAATAAAAAACATTCTCTATGAGAAAGTTGGTGGCATATAGGATTTGAAGGCAATGGTGGTGTAAAAAGGAAGGAAACAAGGGTCTAATAATAAGGGAAAATGGAATAGTCCTATATTTAGCACATTTCTATATGTAGGATATAGTATGTTGTTCATGTGCTAAATATAGGACTATTCCATGTTCCCTTATTATTAGACCCTTGTTTCCTTCCTTTTTACACCACCATTGCCTTCAAATCCTATATGCCACCAACTTTCTCATAGAGAATGTTTTTTATTTACTTGTGTATATATCTTTCATTTATTGCATCACCATTATCCACATGTCTTTAACTCTGTCATAAGAAAAAGCATGTAAACCCATCACTGCTGGAAGTATACTGCTGCCCACTGTGACGTTCAGCTTGGAGAGCACACACGCTCTGATGTACTAGCACTTAAGTGGATTAAACAACTTATGACATCACATGATCAGGTATAGTCTTTTCTGATTGTAGTATTTAAGGTTGTAATTTTTCTCATTTAGTTTCAATGCGGAATCTACTGGATATGTTTCCTGCTAACAATGCTGTACAGTATTTGGTTCAAGGCTGTCTACCTGTCATGGCTCTTGATTACCAACCCTTTTGGACTACCGTGGCTACTCCAAGCTGCTTCAGACAACAGTTTCTGCTTGTGCAGGACACTATTTAGCAAAATGTCCTTCCAGTGTAACTCTAATGTATTGTATGAATGTATATTTACAACAAAATTAATAAATATTTTATAAAATACATTATATCCATATATGGAAAATGGTTTATGGTACATGGGTGATAGCAGGTTTGTTACAGATATGATGATCATTTATGGTACAGATTGTAGCTACATTCTGGGTCATAAAATTTGTCTACATAGTACATGTATGTACCAAGGTGTGTCAACATATCTGGCCCAAAATGACTACATATACGGTACATACGTCTTACAGGTATGTACCAGAAAATAGAAGTTGGCTGTGTATACGCGCATATACATGTACATGTACATACACACTATTTTCAACCGTTGCTTAAAAGGCGTTGCATACGACAGTCCACTCAAATTTCAGCATGCCACTGACTTATGCTATGTGTCAAATTGCAGTGCAATGTTTTAACACAGTGTAAAAAGGGTTTGTTATACCCCTCGGCATAACATTGTTATACACGCCGTTATACATAATCTGTCATACACATTGCGTATAACGGTGTAGAACTGAGTACTTGGCCATGGTCCCACCGTCAGTTATACACATTGTCATATTAACGAATTGATTTTTTAAACCCGCACGCGCAACGTCAAGCATGCAACTCAAACGGATTGGAAAAACAACCTACGTTATATACTAATTCCCTTTTACGTAGTAGCTTGGCGATCAATCGTACAATTCTTCAGGTCTACAAGAAGAAGTGAGCAATTTTGTATCTTGCTATCCAGTTGTGGAGCGTAAGTGCATCTAATTGCGAAAGCCCGTATAGAGTTTAGTGTACATGTATGTTTACAGAGTTTTGGTCTGCGATCTTTTGAATGCACCTGAAACCTACATGTATTTTGTTGTTCTGTACGTATGTCTTCACCTTTTTGTGAATGGTGTGCAACATTTAGAATATCACACAGGTTGTTTGAAGTTTCGTGTTTCCTTTCCTACACTGTTAAAAAAAAGGTGTTACCGCAACACACTTCGGGGTGTTCGTATGGATATTTAAAAATGACACCCCCTGGGGTGTAGTGGTAACCGCTTAGGAGTGTTACAGCTAACACCCCTGAAGTGTAGCCAGTACACTCTATTGGGTGTTGACAGAGGTAACAATATCTCGTATATTTACCGTAAATTGATGATCCCAACATAAATTGATATTAATAAACTATACAACAGGTCCAATTGATTTTAATAAAATGATGATAAATAAATACAACATGAAGAACACATAAATGATATATATACGAAACGTAGAAGTCTTTGCACGCCATGACGCTCGAGCAGGTTATTTCTCTGGTTCAGACACTAAACAAAATAAGAGAACATATAAAGGTCAGGTTACAGTACAAGACATGTCTGACCTTAAATCTTGGCCTTCGCGAAGGAGTATACTGTAACAACGCCGTCGACCGCACTGACAGTGAAATACATTGTTCTGGCTTACCTCGATAGCTTGGTAGGGCATGTCCTTTTAGTCTTGCGAACTTTGTAAAATAAAATAGGGCGTATTTGAACGCGTGAAAGGGAACTGACGTGTATGGCTTACCCCGATAGCTTGGTAAGGCATGTCCTTTTAGTCTTGCGGACTTTGTAAAATAAAATAGGGCGTATTTGAACGCGTGAAAAGGAACTTACATGTACCTCGATTCCTCACGCGTATAGTGGTAGTAGCTGGGTAGCACGGTAGTAGAATTTTCCTTAGCGTATATAACCGAGAAGTGGATTTGTACAGGCATTCCGAACTGCTGTACTAGTATCCCTACCAAGAACAACTCGATGCACTCTCTTCAAGGCACCCAACTGTTGTTAATTGAACGACGCATCGCTAAATGTTTGAAGAAAACAACTGGGTTTAAACCAAGCAAAAAATCACCATGCCTATTACCTTTCACGAACACTTTATATTAAAGGTCACGGAGAACGTGCTATTAAGGGTCACGCATGCGCAATGAAAAATACCCTGGGGTCGAGGCAGCGAAAAGGGACCTAGCGCATATTTTTTCAAGTTTTCAAAATATTTCATACAATATGGCACATGTGGAATCAAAATGCTACCCTGCTATTGACTGACCCATCACATGATCTTCATGGCAACCAGTTTGGTCCAAGTCACATGATCCCCTCTATGGCAACCTTTGGTAATGGTCCCCACAGCCATTTCCTCCTCACTCGCTAAAACCTTGTCTGCATCAGGAGTCTTCTCAGTTGTCTCTTCCTTTACAAACATGTCTTCCTTACCCTCAGTTCATCCTACATGTATACCTCAGACTACTTGCCTCTCACTATAGTTACTTAATTGCCTCTCCCTACTTGTCAACACGTTATGTAGTGCTACACATCGATAATAATTATATTCTCATCCATAAAAATAAACAATAGATGGAGCAACAGAAAACTAAGGGCAACCCAGATGCGCTTTTATAAGAGTTACAAGGAAGAGCAGATAAAGAAGTGGCTAGCAACTACGCACTAACGACCAACATATGCAATCAATCTGTGTACATACTTTCACATTACCACGACTCAAAAAGCTTTTGGCAGTGTGGTATAACCTCAAAGTTTGATACACATGTATTTGTTCAGCAGTTACAATAGTAACATGAATCAAAATGACAAAAAGGAATAAGCACTTAGTCAGAGTACAGAAAAAAATGATTAGTTACTATAGTCAATCCAGGCATACAGCAAAAATGATCAGTTACAATAGTCGATCCAGTGTTGACTTGACACAAACAGCTAGGGTAGGTATTTTCTGACTATCCTGGATGTCTAGAATATAGAATTGTCCAAATGTAAGGAATGCTAGACTGGATTTTGGATACTCTATATTAAAGGCAAAGTATGCTCCATACAGAGACTTGATAGCCTCCCAGCAAGTTGGCTTCTCTACCAGGATCTCTTGTTCGGTAACAACAAAGATTTGTGGGGCAGTAGAGTCATGATTCACTATAAGTATGTAGGGCCAGTTTTGTCCCACAGTTTGTACAGCCTGTTCCAGTTGGGTACAAATCTGTCAGGAAAATGTTTTTCAACACCTACAGATGTTTGCTCACTCCCCTCCTCCTCCACCTCTAAGCCCCTTAGTATTTAGAAAACTCACAGACATTCAGAGCACAACGTTGATACTTTTACTCGCATATTTCTTGGGCGTAAGTAAGGCATTGAGTAGCTCCAAAGAGTGCAGTTCGCTCAGTGTATTTGCTGTCCAAACAAACACACACACACACACACACACACACACACACATGAACACACACACATGCACACACACATGCGCGCACACACACACAAATTTGAACATGTGTAAACAAACAGAAACAGTCACTACTTGTAAATCACAAGTGTTTATGTGCATGCATTGTTATTTATACTGAAAAGTTTAGCTGGCATTTAGAAAAATTCTAAATCATTTTATCAAGACCCTATATAATTTTAAAGATGGTGTTTATTATATGCCAATATACCAGAGCTATCTAACTTTAATAAAATGAAATGTGTCAAAGCCATAATATCTTTTCGTATCTGTACATAACTACAACTACCCCTTTTCACAGTCATTATTCACAGCAAAGATTATCTGTATAAACATGCCTCTTTACAATTACCTTCCTCATTTGTGCAATTTTGTATCTCACTGAGCTGAGCTTTAAGTATAGCAGAAATATTGTCCCGACTTTCAGCTTCCTTCTTTGCCAGTCTGTACACTTTAGGAATCATCATTTTCCATCTCTCACTAGCCACTTCCTCATTGTCAGTGCCAACTATAGCCACCAGTTCCCTCCAAAGCTGAAGGGTACAAAACACTAAATGAAGCTAAAGACTGTCCATCATTAATATTTAATGCATGTTCAGAACTCGTTTTGAATGACAAATACATGTATGTGCATGAACATAAAATATTTGTAAATTCATTACTACTATCACCCGGTCCGCATCTTCCTAATCAGATTGTGGAGGGAGGATCCTCTCCCACCTTTGATTACCATACCCCCCCCCCCCCCCCCATTTTCTTACACCTCCCCAATCCAATTCTCCTACACTGTACCTCCCTAATCAAAACTATCATCCTCCTCACCCTCCTTCCCCCCAGCCTCCTCCCCCTTACACTTCCTGTATCATCCTCACAAGCATCTCCATCATCCTTATAGTACACGCTCTCTTGTCCTCCCCCTGCTTACATAACAAAACTAGGTAACCCCAATTGAGTTAATGAGACGTGTTTTTCATGAGTGAAAAAAAAAAAAACGATGTCATCGTTATATAAACACACATATATTTTTAATTGCAGGGCTAAATGCATCACCTTTGCTGGTCAGAAGTATCAAACTATGTGTATTGTTATTCTAGGAGTGGATGAAGACTACCCTATGTTTGGGCAAGTTAAGGAACTGTACATGATTGATACCACAAAACCTATGGCAACTGTGACTGTAATGTCAACGCTTGCATTCAACGAGCACTACCATGGCTATACATTGAGTTATTCAACCTCTACCAGGGTAATATCTCTCAAAACATTGTACAGTCCCTTTTCCACTCCATGCTAGAAGATGTCCAAATGGCGACAGATTGGTGGTAATGAAGCACCATATATCTGGAACAGTTCAAAGTTAAAGCGTACATATACTATCCTGTATGAACTGTATTGACTGTAACAGGTGATAGACATGATTTTATTGTGTTGGTACCAGATGATTACTATGCTCCTCCTTGAGCTACATGTGATAACATATGAAAAAACTTGTGTCCAACAATATATATATATGTTCCCATGTAATTTTACTATTAGGGTGTGGTCTAACTAGAATCCAGATGGAGTTTTAACACTGTGACGTGGTGCGCATACATGAACCACTGCACGCAAGCCTTCTTAAACACAGCTTTGTTGTATACCGTTATTGCACGTTGTAAAAGCGACGCTAACGTGTACAAACGCACTAACCTACAAACCCACACCGACGAACGCCCGCCAAGGCCAGCGTTTAGTACCGTAAGTCGTGTGCGTGCGTACATACCTTAAAGATAACGTTCGGCTTTAAAGTTCAATCCAACTACGAAGTCTGTCACAGCTGCCATAGCATCTTGCCAACCACGCCCTCAATCCGTCAAACAAACAAGGCTGGGAACGCGTTCACTGGGGTGTAATGCGGTAAATCAGTGCTATGACAACACACCTTTTAAATGTCTTAACACTCCATTATTGGTGGGGTACGGTGCTAACACTCTCGCGTAGTCTGCCAACACCCATAGGTGTAAGCTGAACACCCTAGTGTGTTATCATAGCACCCCATGGGCTGTAACACCCCTCAGACCTAACACCCCTCGGGCCTTTTTTTTTAACAGTGTACATGTGACTATAAAAATGGCCTCACTGTGCATAGGGCTTCACATATCTTGGCAATGTGTGGCAAGTTCAATGGGTGCTGCTATGTGTATGATGTGCAACATTTAGAATATCACACAGGTTGCAATTGTTTGAAGCCAGGTTTGCCTTTCTTACAGGATATCCAACATGGAGTCTTAGAGTGCATGGTTCTTATGACATCTTGTGGTAAGTTAAATGGGTACTGCTTTGTGTATGATGTGCAACATTTAGAAAGTGTTGCTTTTCTTAACAGGATGCCTCTATAGTGTCCTCCAAGTGGGAAAAGTTTACTATGTGTATGGTGTGCAACATTTAGAATATCACACAGATTGAAGCCAAGTGCTGCCTTTCTTAAAGCATGTCCAACATGGTATCTGTAGAGTGCATGGTGCTTGTGGCATCTTGGCAATGTGTGTGGTAAGTTCAATGGGTGATGCTTCGTGTATGGTGGGTGTGCAACATTTTGAATATCACACAGGTTGAAGCCAAGTGTTTCAGGATGTCCACCATGGTGGTAATTGTTGTAAACATTACATCGATGCCAATTTTTACCCCTCCAACTATCATCCCCTAGCTCCAACTATCATGATATCCACTGTAATGGATGAAGACAATCTTGATTAAGATTCAGTGGATGCAGCCTGACCCATCCGAGGCATAAAACGGACATTGTTTTGTTGAACTTCTCATGGCAGTAGAAATGATAACAAAGATATCAATTTCATTCGATTTCATTACTCTATATATAGTAACAATAAAAATAATTCATCGACCAACGTTATCCCAATGCCGGCTATGAATTTTGTTATAAGCCTACGCATTGCAACGCGTTGCCGCGCGCGTGGTGTTAAAAAGGGACATTTTTCTAGTGTAGCAACGCGTTGCAAAGTCATCGAACGTAACCGTGCTCATTAACGCCGCGCAACGTGTTGCAACGCGAAATTTTTCACCCAGGATTGTACAGCCACCACCATGGGGGAGGGAGGGGTCCATAGGGTGAATGGTACAGCCATCACTATGGGGAGGGAGGGGTCCGTGGGGTGAGTGGTACAGCCCTCACCATGGGGAGGGAGGGGTCCATATGGTGAGTGGTACAGCCATCACCATGAGGGAGGGAGGGGTCCATAGGGTGAGTGGTACAGCCATCACCATGGGGAGAGAGGGATACATAGGGTGAGTGGTACAGCCATCACCATGGTGGAGGGAGGGGTGCATAGGGTGAGTGGTACAACCATCACCATGGGGACGGGTAGTAAGCAATTTCAACTCAGCTACAGTGCAGATTTTGGTGCTCTGAACTTGTGCACCAGTACTTGTCTGGAGAATGAAATATATCAGCTATCAATGTTCCTACAAATGCATCAAAATGTGCATAACCTCAGGATGGCAGAATGGGACAGTTCATGAGAAAAATATCCTTCGTATATATTAGTTCACGAGAAAAATATCCTTTATATTGTACGGCTATGACTATATGGAACAGAGTCCAGCTAAATCACCCCTTATCATGCTTTTTATCAAACTATCCAGGACAAGAAACGCTCACATTGAAATGTATGGCTAGTTATAAATTCAGTGCCTAATAACGTTATGATGGATGCTGAGTCCAATTTAGGATGCATAAAGACCATTTGATAGAAGCTCTTTGGAGTCCACGGAAAATGAAAATCTTTGAAAACTTGAAAAACTATCCACAAGGTGATTTTGCTAGACACCATCCCATACATAAAGTTATAAAATTGGTCCACTTTAAAATCACTACATCTCCCGAACCGTAAATGTTACAAACTTCCTATTTCCCACACATCACACTATTTCGTATGGTAAAAAAGATGTTGGCGTCTTGCATTTGCTTCATGCCAGTGTTGCAATGTTCGATATCCTTAGGGGGTTCAAACCCAGCATATCTTTCTGCAGAAAAATCCATTTTACTGATTTGGTTTATACCTAGAGGGACCCTGTACCTATTGATTTGTCCTGGTCGTTAATTTTTACTTTATCTGTTACGGAAATACAGCTGTGAAAAGTAATTGCACATTTTTTGATCATTTTGCAAGATTCACCTATTATGACCTGGTTCCCGGCAAAACTCCTAGACATGAATCATGTCTCTCATTGAATTTGCAAGAACTTCATTTGCCATACCTTATGACGCCCAGATAGTGAACCATAAAACAAATGGGACTTCACTTCAAGTCGCATTATTTGTCGACCAACTACTATATCGAACAGTATCAATTGTAAGCAATCTAAATGGAACTGAACTGCCATCCCCTTACGTACTCGACACAGTACGTACTAGCAGTTATGTGCACAAGCAATATCATGTATCATAATTGTCTGCCTGTCAGTTCAGTGGAACTCTTTGCGTACCACCCCTTGCACGGCCATTGATTGGCGCACAACGCTATAATAGCACTTCAGAGCCATAGTCGGTAGTGGAGGCGTGGTCGACCACGTTTGGGCTGCAAAGCAACATTTCTTGTTACATTGTTGGGATTTACGTTCTGCACGCACAGTTGTATTAACCACTCACTATATTTTCATTTCACCTGCATGTCATACTCCCTATCCTGTGTGTGTGTGTGTGCGTACGCGCGTTGTAACAATACATAGTGTTGTTCCAGTCATGGTTAAACACAAGTTTGTTAACTGCAATGTCCATTCTCTCTATGTTCTGCACTGCTGTAGTCTCAGAAAATGTGCAGGTGCCTCCACATTCATGGATGATGGAGACTGCTTGCATTACATTGGAGCCAGATGTGCTGTATATCATTTTGCTGAGTTCCAGTAGAGGACACTCATGTTCGTTGAGGAGTGGCTGACCATCCCTTGAACAAGGCAGTGCACAGAACCATTTGGCAGTGTAAAGACCGCAAGAAAAATTCCATACTTCATCTATTTAGAGCATAAAGCAAAGTTTGGCTCATATGCATTTTGTACGTGTGCATGAATTGATGCTTACGTTGTGCTGAGGTGATATGAGTTCAACATAATTTCCTGAGTTTACTAGTGTTGAACCTTGAGACATGATGGCATTATGTTGTGTAACAGTGTCCTCAGGCACAATTCCTTCCAGTAGCGTGTTGAATTGTGTTCCAGAACTCATGAGGTTTTCAAGGGTACTCTTGCACTTTCCAACACCACTAAGTAACACAGCTGACAGGCTGCATGAGTGCCTTGATGCCTAGAACACAATTGCAACATAAAATAATACACTTGGTTGCAATATGTACACATATACGTACCTTTCTTGCTACTCCAGCCTTATACATGTTCTTGTCAGAATGTAGTTCTTGTGATGAAATACCACGAATCAAATGTTGTACAAAGGGTGCTAAACACAGTTCCTTTAGTGCACCTCCACACCTGAAATAAAACAGTGATAGCAGTATGTTCAAATCTGTCACAATCTTTAACCTTGCAGCAGGGTTGCCACTAAGACATATTGAACGAAGATGCTGCAATACTGAAAAACGTTTAGCAATGTCACGGCTAGGAGCAAGCCTGTTTCCATACACATTGTCATGCGTACATGTGAGTTAAATGACACAAATCTGTAGAAGCAAGGTGATGAAAAAAGGTTTAAAAGTAATATATACATACTGCTCTGCACTAAAAGATGAAGAAGGTCCAAATCTCCTCATATTATCAACCAGATGAAGAAGCAGATGAGTTTTTTGCTTCTTAAGAAGAAGAGGCATGTGAAGCTTTATAGCCGTAACAAAATCAATGCATATTTGCTGCCACTGGTCATACATAGATGACTTCAAAAAATCACAGTATGCTAGTTTGAAAACCTGTGAAAAGCAACAAAAAAACCCACTAAAATATGAATACAAATGAATGACTAACCCTTGAAAATGTTAAAAGAACTTGCTTTTCACCATCATTTAGGTATGGACTCAAAAGACACTGCGCGAAGGCATACCGTATGCGGCGTTGTATACTGCATTGATATTACACGAAACTGGTCTGCAATCGTCGCGTATGCAGTTTTAGGTACGACTGGAATGCAGACTCCCGATAACTCCGGATACGGATACATTGTATATACGTATGATATCAGGTCTGCATACGACCTCTGTATATCAATCAGTATACGTTTCATGACCGTATACTGACTCTTGTAACGTTTCAGCATACGTTTGATGTTTGCATGCAGAGTTTCGGTATACGAGTGGTTATCGTAGCATATCCCGATCTGCATTCGGCTACTATATCCATTCCCAATAACCAGTAATAACATGAGTTGCAAACTTTATATAATGGAATTACAACGACATGAATAAGCAGTACGAAATTCTGCTTTCTATACTTCTTTCCTCCACCATCCATGCAGCTTTGCATCCATTCGGTCCTGGAGTTGAGGTAATGTGCGCGTCAAGTCAGTAGCCGCGGATAAACATCCATGACTTACTGGAAGCAACAGAAGCGCTGTGTACATAGAGTGCACATAGCAAGTTCTTCAGCGGGTAGTATTTGCCTTTTTTAGGGCAGGTTCGATCCTTTGTTTAGTAGTGGAGCAGTGGTTTTATGCTGTGCTTGCTGTCGGCTTTCTGTATTAAAGAACACGCTACGGTAAATGTCAAAACGGTACACATTTTCCAACGTACATGTCAATGAGTTTACTTGCCAAGCGTACGTTCGATTTCTGTCTTCAAGCGGTGTACTAGTACTTCTATTGTGCTATTTATTGTAAAGAACACGGCATTGTAAAGACTGTACCTTTTTATGTTTTCATCGTAAATCGATTCGCCTGGTTTGAGTTTAAAAGAACACTGACACACGTTCAACACTTACTACGATCCCTGCACAAGTGAATTCCACCGTAGAATTTCCACGCAGGAGCGAGTTCATTTTTTTTTTTACACGCGAATAACTACGGAAGATGAAACGCATGGCCAAATTGAACATCATTACACAACCATAATGACCACTTACCTTCGTTGATCTCTCTGCCTACCTAGAGAGACATCTACTGCCTCGCCCCTATATGCGCCAAAATACACGTGACGCGACTAACGATTACTTTTAATAACCTCCAATCGAAGCCCACCTGAGATTCTAAGCCCTGTGGATATGAAATGTAATGCTTGATCAGATCATTGATGTATGTGTGTATGTGCTTTTTCTAGCGGCCTACGAACAATTTCAATAGGCCTGGAACTTTTTTTTACACCAGGGCGTCAAGACAACTGGCTGTCTGTGTCACGGTCATGCAGTATTAAGCTGTGATTGACTTTGCTCCGTCGATGAGCGCACCATGTATGTCACACCCACGTTGAGAGCTGTGTTGATGATGTGGTCGGGGAGCATCAGTGTACAGGGACTAATATCTAAAATGAGGATTGCAGGTCAGACCCGCGATATGAAAAGCAGGGGGGAGGGTGCTGTACGCTTCAGGCCCGATACACATAGAGGGGGGGGGAGGGGGAGTGGGAGGAGGGTGCTGCCTAGCGGAAGAGGGGGAGGAACCTTATATGAAATGGTAAGGGGGGGGGGGGGTTGCAACCCCACCCCCCTGTATCCGCCCATGGTGTACTGTACTCCCCACAATAATGTATGTCACTGATTTGTGACTGCAGCGGCTTCTTCTAAAAAAGCACATGCTGTCACCATATGTCTCCTGGCCTAGCCGGCCTCAGTTAAACAGTTATACGTAATGCCCGCCCCCCGCCCCAAATCTGCACTTCATTTTCTATTGTATGTGTGTGTGTACCCTTAGGTATTATACATGTTTCTGTTGGTTGAGTACAACAAATTTGACAGAAATGCAAGGTCATAGACTAGATTTTAAGGATAGGGGGGCTATATGTGGTTACTTTTGCGTGCGCGTGGGCTTTGTTTGTGAATACAATGTTGTTGCTCTCCTGGCTTGCTACACAGAAACCAAACAGTTGTACACTTCCAACTCAATCAGCAATACAAGTATGTAACGCAATTGTAATACGTGCGAGTGATTCTATTGAATAGCGCGCACTTTGCAATTGATTATTAACAACTTCAGAAATTTTAATAACTCAACTGCAAAAATCTGGGGAGGCTAAAGCCCCCCCTGCCCCCCCCCATCCTTGTCTACGCCCTTGCAATGTCGTGAATGTGATTGCTGCACACTGCCACGTGCTTGATGGGGTTTAATGTGCACATAGGGATTGTCAGTCTAAACTTTTCTGTGTTGGTGTTTGGTGAATTTTTAGGCAGATTCCAGTTGAATGTTCATTGACAGCGAGACAGGACAATATAACAAGATGTTGAACTGGAGAGTTCAAGGCACAAAATGGAACTGTGTGTGTCTTTTGTAATGTGATGTGGGAGTGGTTTTCTGTAGGTTTTTTCCAGGAGCCGTGTGAGGGCCCACCCCTCCAAATGCATACACATGGCTCGTTGTGTGTTGTGTTGTAATGCTATGTCTATGTGGTTATGTGTGAGCGTGCAAAATGAATTTGAACCAAATTGATGATTGACAGGGAGGTGGAGGCATCACATGGTGCAGCACATGGGGAGGGAGGTACCATGAGTTTCATGCACCCATGATGTGTCAAGCGTGTGAGTACACTTACCTTGTTCGTTGTATAGTGTTCATGTGTAATACGCAAACGCATCCACAGACAGTTGTGCACAGAGTCTGCGTCTCACAGGTGACTATGAGTACATTTGTTTCAGCTGGAAAGAAACAAATGTACAGTAATCGTAACACACACACACACACACACACACACACACACACACACACACACACACACACACACACACACACACACACACAACTTTGTATCCCACCCGTAGGACTCATCGACATCTGGTTTGGATTTTCAGGCCCATCTTGTCATCAAGGAACACCATTAAATATATATTAGTACACCATAGCGGATTTAGTTTGTTAAACTCGCACTGTCATGACTTATGTTCACTTGTCACATGGTGCATGGGAACCAGAGACCTCAAACCAATGCTTTCAGTCTGCCACTGCATAGTCCAAACTATGCAACACTATAGCTAGTACTAATGTCGTCCACTCTGACCCGGCTTGTGATGATGAAATCATGCTGGATTTTAGAATCGGTGTTGTAAGGATTGTTATTGTGCCCCGCCCACATTATAATACACTTGTTTTAACGCTTATAGTCGACTTAAGTGCAACAGAAATCGACTCAGCGGGGTACATTTCACTGTATTCGGAAAAAGATTGGTCATGCTAAAATATCGCCGCGAGATCGGATTGGAATTAGGGCTCATACTGATTTAAACTGCAATTGAGCACTGCATTCAGAATAGCAATAACAAGCTGCAGTACACAGAAATTAATTCCTTTATTGCTTTCCAATGTATTCTGTACTTCATACTTGCATTTATAATTATTTACTGCCGATTACCCGGCCTAAGATAGTATCATCTCTGATATGTCAATAACCTCGGTCAATATAATATTTAAAATCAGTCATTGAGCACTTGGTTGAAAAATAGATATTATACCAGAGGATTGGAGGCTTATCACGTGAGCAATACATTATTGTACACCTGAAGCGGGCTGTCCGTTGAGCCTTGTTAACACCTTGACTCGTGTTTGGAAAGAAGGGCTGTTGTGTGGTTTTAAGATTGCAGAATCTGCTGGGAGCATTTGGAAGGAGCGGTATGACTATGCATTGTGTAACACACCATTATGTATCGATTTCATGTTAAAAAATAGTCTTACACTCATTGCTTCGAATTTAAAATATTTTTTTTTCGCCATCGTTTCTAACCCGCTACGGTTCTAAAGCTGTAACTGACCGTGGTTTGGATTGATATGAATTATTTTGCTTTTGTGGTACTCCCCGTATGTTTTTGGGTGTATTAGTGTGTTTCTTGTGGCCTTTTGAGTTATATTGACTAGCGAAAATACCAAAATGGCGCTAATGGAGGTCTCGTGGCTCTAAATTTGTGACATCTAGATTAGGCATGTTTTGAATTCTATTCCAGTTAGGTTCTATAGAGTACTCATCGGAGGGTGTATTGGGGCATTTTTCCACGCTCAAAATTGTACTGCTGTGAAGATAATGTTTTCTTTACTTACACCTACTTGCGCGCTTGTATACGTGTATGGTAGAACTCGATGGGGCCGAAAATTGGAAGACGCCACAAGTACTGGTACTTGAAGAAACAGCTCCTGAAATAAAAAGAGTCTGTTTCCACAGAAACAGCGCTGGGTACGTTCTTTTGCATAGCTGGTATAGAAGCTGGACATATGTACATGTACATGTTGGTAATGGTACATGCAGCTACAAAGAGCTGTAAATTAAGCTTTGGGTTTTACCCACATACAATTACATGTCCCTACTTTCCTTCTG
Source organism: Eunapius fragilis (assembly GCA_963681505.1). NCBI lineage: Eukaryota > Metazoa > Porifera > Demospongiae > Spongillida > Spongillidae > Eunapius > Eunapius fragilis. Next base: position 7,815,182 of record OY811973.1, on the reverse strand, counting down.
TAGTTTGTGATGTGTTGTGATGTGAACAAGATGTAACACATGAAACATACATGTACATTTTACTTGTTTAACTTGTATTTATGTATCCAGGTGTGGGTAAAGAGATGAGTATGATGGTGTCGCCGTTGGTTTTATCTCCAACGTGTATTGTTCAAATTTCCCGCTCTTTATACCTGTCTGCAAGTGTCTCTGATGGATCAGTGCTCTATTCACGTCTTAACCAGTCCCAGGTACATAGGAAACTGTTGATGTTGCAAATGTAAATGTTTCATGTGAACTTCTTACAGGTGTTTCCTTTAGGATGGGCATTGGATCACACATCACCCCTGAATTCTTTTTCTGCTGTTTTGTACAAGTGGCAATGCCAATCGAAGAATCCACGCATTGTACTAAACGTGAGTGCACGTGTACTGTGTACATGTATGTGGAAGGCGGAGAGATGATAATGATATGTTTTGTAATGCAGGTGTCACAGGATTGTACATGGCAGTTGGCCATAGGATTGCATCATGTTGAACCCATCACCTGCTCATTACTGAAGGCTGTGTCAAGCACTATTTCACTTCTCTCTTATTGAATAAGACCATTTGATAAAAATACATATGTATATTTGATTCTACGACTTCTTACCGCTACTAATGTCGACCTCTGGCTCCAGCGTTTCTGCATCCATTTATTAATCTTTATTCACAATTATTACATTAACCCTCGACTGAAGGCGAACACGGATTGCCCGTGTTAATTGCCCCTCACGTGATAAGCCTCCAATCCTCTGGTATAATATCTATGGTTGAAAGTATGCAACACTGCCAGCGGCTCACCATATTCTTCGTCAAGTTGTTGAATCACTGAAGACAGCTTCATTTCTGACTATTATGGTTGATGAAACCACAGATGTTTCAAACAAGGAACAAGTGGTGGTTTGCTTTCGCTGGGTGGATATAACCTAGAATCCCATGAGGAATTTGTAGGGCTCTATGTAACAGAAACTATTCAGTCCTCAATGTTGGTACAAATCATTCACGACATTCTGCAGAGGTTTGACATACCTATAACAAAACTCAGAGGGCAATGCTATGATGGATGCTCATCCATGTGTGGGTCAAAGGGTGGTGTAGCCGTCTATAGAGCTCCAGAAGGAAGAGCCTAGAGCTCTATATACCCATTGCTATGGGCATGCTCTTAATCTAGCATGTTCTGATGCTGTCAAAACGTGAAAGATCATGAGAGACGCATTAGATTCATCTTATGAACTTATAAAACTTGTCAAAAAGTCACCTCGTCGGGATGCAATGTTGCAAAAGCTAAAACAACAGATGCCAGATGATAGCCCCGGTATACGCGTGCTTTGTCCTACAAGGTGGACGGTCAGAGCTGAGGCACTGCATAGCATTCTAGCCAATTATGAAGTGCTGCAATCACTATGGGAGGAGTCAATAGATTGTGTAAGAGACACAGAGATGAGAAGCAGAATTCAAGGAATATCAGCATGCATGACAACATTTGATTTCTTCTTTGGAGTCTCACTTGGAGAACTTTTGCTTAACCATAGTGACAATCTAAGCAGGACTCTCCAGGCATCCAGCATGTCAGCTGCAGAGGGGCAGAAGATAGCTAATATGACTGTCAAGACATTGCAGGCAATACGAACTGACAATGAATTTAAACTGTTTTGGCTATCTGTTAGCCAGAAAGCAAAACATCTTGAAATTAATGAGCCTACCCTTCATAGGAGACGAAAGCAATCAAGAAGGTATGATGATAGTGTACATGTAGATGATGGCTATGCTCCACAGTCTGCAGAAGATTTGTATAGATGTACATATTTTGAAGCACTTGATTTGCTAATACAAGGAATCCTACAGCGATTTGATCAACCTGGATACAGAATGTACACAAATCTTGAAGTTCTCTTAGTGAAAGCTGCAAATAATGACAAATTTGATGAAGGGTTGAACATTGTTGCTGACTTCTACAAGGATGACATTAACAAGGAACAACTAAAAATGCAGCTATCGATTCTCTCGAGCAACATTTCATGTGAGCCTACTCACGAGCTACATACTGTCATCAAGTACTTACAAGGACTGTCTCCACCAAAGAGGCTACTACTATCTGAAGTATGTGTTTTAGCGTCCTTGATATTAGTTATGCTTGCTACGAATGCAGTCAGTGAGCGTTCGTTTAGTGCTTTGCGTCGAATAAAGTCCTACCTGAGAGCAACCATGTCCCAAGAGAGGCTGAATCATATCATGGTTCTACATGTTCACAAACAACTAACAGACCGGATCTGTTATATTGTAATCGGCAATGAATTTTCAAAAGGTTGTAGCCATCGTGAAGCCTTTTTTGGAAACTTTTTGCCAACAGACATTTAGCGTGTTAATTGGTGGTACATTGCTCTGTTCCAAGCATGCTTGCTATTGTTCATTGGACACGGATTTTTTTCGGAATAATGTTTTCACTTATAAACAAGTGCGTTTTTGGGGGTGTTTTTCTACGCAAAAAGCGTTGGCTTCTGGGGCGGAGCCCCAGACCCCCACGGGGGAGCTTACAGCGCTCCCCCATACCCCCTGGCTGGGCGGGAGGGGCGCCCCCCTCCCGCACCCTCCCCGGGGGACTCCGCCATATAACTTTGGCCGCTGCACTTTTTATTCCCTTCCTACGCCACTGTACAGTGATCCCAAACAAAAGCGGGCGTCTGCTCGTGACGGTAATTGAAGCGGAGGGGGGAGGGGTGGGGGGTGGGGGGGGGGGGGGGGTGGGGGGGGGGGGGGGTGGGGGGGCACTTGCCAGTATTAATTAATCGATAAAAAATGATAATTAAAAAATAGAGGAAACAAGTAAAGAAAAACATTCTCTAACGAGAAAGTTGGTGGGATATAGGATTGGAGGCGCAATGGTGGTGTTAAAAGGAAGGGAACAAGGTTTTGAGAAAAGGATAATGAGACAGAAATCCTATATTGAGCACGTGTATTAAAATGTAACAGAACCAAAAGAAGTGCTAAATATAGGATTTTTGTCTCATTACCCTTTTCTCAAAACCTTGTTCCCTTCCTTTTAACACCACCATTGCCTCCAATTCCTATATCCCACCAACTTTCTCGTTAGAGAATGTTTTTCTTTACTTGTTAAAAATATTTTACAAGGATGATTGAGCTGTCCATAAATGATGCTGCATAAGTTTACATTAATGTTAAATCGTCGTGTACACGTAGACAACTGTATATAGTATGGTATTTATTGATGGTGTAAAGTTTAAAATGCTACCTATCCACATGTTGCTTAACCTGTTTAGATGGCTCAGTACGAAAATGAAGCATATTAATACCTAAAAATTGTTATGAATCGTCTACGTGTACATGGTCCGTTGATTTAACCAGAGTTAATAATATATATTATCTCTGATTTAACATTAAGGAGCATTTCCTGAAATTGTTCTAAGTAGTGAAAAGTGTTACGTTGATATAGTGCCCAGACCTAAATGTCCCTTTGCTCCACCCACCTACCGAGTCGGTGACATCAACTCTCTGTTCACTGCCCACAGCCTTGGTGGAGATGTTTACACTCACTGTGGTGGTCCGGTGTCCACTTGGAAGAGGTGAGGTGCCCCATCTTCCAACACAAACTTCTTTATGTCTGCATTGACCTTTGAGGAGGGAAGGGAGGGAAGGGAGGGAGGTAGGAGGGGAGGAAGGGAGGGGGAGGAAGGGTGAGAGGGGAGAGAAGAGGTCAATTAAAAGAGGGTACACATCACACAATCATATACGTCACCACACAAATCACATCTCCACTATCCAACCAGAGATAATATATAGAGGGATTGGAAACTAATCACGTGCGCCATAGACTTAGGCAATTTTAACGCGCGCGATCCTCGCAAGCGTGAATCACACCTTAGTTAGACCAAAAAGGGGGCGGATTTTGTACTTTGAATAATCGTATTCATCACACTTCAAATCCTACATAGGACCTACTAACGTAGGTCCTGATTAACATCGGCGTCGGAACCGGTCCGGCAGGTCCGGCGGCCGCCGGACCAATATTTTTTAAAAAAATTAAAATTATAATTAAATTGATTATTCATGTGCCTTAATGTTATACGTTACGGGTACATAGTTCTTATCACGTATGAAGTGTCGACGATGGGTGGCATCAGATAAAGCTTTACACATCGTTTATTACTGCTGCATGTACAAGAAAATGGATACCGCTCGCTCGATATTGTCTTCTTCCGCGTCTGCCGTAGTGCCGCCTGAAAAATTTCATCCGAATAAGTCTTTTCCTTTTCCGAAACGGTCCTTTGGATCGAAGGGTGAAGCACGCTCGTTTAGATCAGAGTGGTGCGAGAAGTACAGCTGGCTGCACTACGATGCTGGCACTGATGCTGCGTTTTGTTTCATATGCATGAAGACAGAAACTGAGAAGAATTTTAAATCTAGTACGAAACGTGAAGCTACATTCATTTCCAAAGGATATACGAACTGGAAAGATGCATGCGAAGCTTTTAAAAAGCACGCCAACAGTGAATGTCATAAGGAAGCTGTTGAAAGCGTTGGGTTACCTGTGAAGACTAGTGATGTGGGTGAGATGCTAAGCACTGAACACAGGAAAGAAAAGGAAGCAAATAGAACAATGTTGCGCATAATTAATGAGTCTATTCGTTTCCTTGCTCGGCAGGGGCTGGCTTTGAGGGGACAAAAGGATGATACTAATAGCAATTTCTCACAGCTTCTTCTTTTGAGAGGAATAGATTGTCCAGCTCTTCTAACTTGGCTAATTAAGAAGTCTAACAAGTACACCTCTGGAGAAATCCAAAATTAGTTTTTGGAGATAATGGCTTTGCACATCTTGCGTCAGATCTGCTCAGATATTGCAAAAAATGGCTTCTTTACCATCATGGCTGACGAGTGCACAGATGTTTCAAACAAGGAGCAATTTGTCATTTGCATACGCTGGGTGGATGACTCACTAACAGCACATGAAGATGTAATAGGCCTTTATAATGTGGGAACAATTGATGCCAATTCATTATTCTCCACCATTGAGGATGTACTGCTGCGCATGAATTTGTCACTAGCACAGTGTCGTGGTCAGTGCTATGATGGCGCATCTAATATGGTAGGTTGCAGAAACGGCGTTGCTACCCAACTTGCCAGTAAGGAGAATAGAGCAGTATTGACGCATTGCTATGGTCATGCGTTGAACCTTGCGGTAGGAGATGCAATGAAGCAGTCAAAGGTTTGCAAGGATGCATTAGATGTTGCCTTTGAAATCAGCAAGTTGGTAAGGTATTCTCCAAAGCGAAACGCAGCCTTCGATTGCATCAAAGTGGAGAATTTAACAGAGGAAAAGATTGGATCTAGTATAGGCATTCGAGCAATGTGCCCTACCAGATGGACTGTCAGAGGAGATTCCCTAGAAAGCATCGTTGAAAACTATGTTGTTCTCAAACAATTGTGGAGTGAATGTCTCACAACCCAGCTTGATCCTGATGTGAAAGGTAGGATAATCGGTGTGCAGGCACAAATGGCTACTTTTGATGTATTGTTTGGGATGCAGCTTGCCATGAAGATCCTTAAGATAACAGATAACTTGAGCAGAACTTTACAGAAGCAGTCAATGTCTGCTGCTGAAGGGCATTCGTTGGCTGAATGTACGGTTAAGACCCTTGTGTCAATGCGCACAACAGAGTTTTTTGATGGATTTTTCCGTTTAGTTAACGTCTTCTGTGCTAGCACAGACACCAACCCCCCAGTACTGCCGCGGAAAAGAAGAGCTCCAGCACGTTTTGAAATTGGTACAGGAGAAGGATCACACAGTGCTACTGTTGAAGACCACTACCGTCAAGCATACTTTGAGGTTCTAGATTTAGCCATTGCAAGCATTACAGATCGCTTCAATCAGCCAGGCTATTCCGTTTATGAGAACCTCGAAAGCTTGATTGTCAGTGCCGCCAACTGTGAAACATTCGATCAGCAACTTAAGAAAGTAGTGGAATTTTACAAGAATGACCTCAATTCCTCTACACTATCAGTGCAGCTGCAGAATCTTGGAAGTTGGTTTAAAGAGAAAAGTGAACGGTTATTTCTAAAAGATTGCATTCAAGCTATGCAGGATATGTCTGCAGCGCAGAAAGAATTTTTCAGTGAAGTTTGCACAGTTACTAGACTTATTCTAGTAATGCCAGCAACCAATGCTGTTAGTGAGCGCAGTTTTAGTACAATGAGGCGCTTGAAGACGTACTTGCGAAATACGATGTCCCAATCTAGATTGAACCACATGATGCTGTTGAACATTAACCAAGAAAGCCTTGATAACATTCTCATTGATGTTATTGCGGAAGAGTTTGTTCGAGGTAACGAACACAGACTTAGTCAGTTTGGTCATTTTATAGCTTGATTTTGTTTTTATTTCGGAGTTAGGACTGGAAAAGTGTAATCGCCGTATGTTAAGAATTAATTGCCATGTATTTTCAATGAACTGCATGTACTGGTGGCCGGCCTACGGCGAAAGGTTTACATTTACATGTTTTTGGCAAGCTGAAGCATAAGAATTTATTGATTAACCGGTTTGATGCGCGCGCCAGAAAAAGACGGCTTTTTTCATGACTTCAAATAGCATGATATAGTTGAAAGCTTCTGGGGGAGCTTACAGCGCTCCCCCAGACCCCCTCGCTGGAAGTAATTAGCTTCACACCCACCCACATTGCTCCGCCCACACTCATTATTATTCATTTGCCGGACCAATGTTTTATACCTTCCGACGCCCATGTGATACAAGTCTTGAATGCCACAAGGTAACTAACTACCCTTTTTCGATTTTAATACGGGCAGCGTATAGATAATCCACCATAGATTCATTAGGTACTGCTAGATTTGGTGTAAAAAAATGAATTATATACGGAGAACGAAAATTAGCCATTTTTTTTACTTGTGGGGGAGAATCCGCTGATCTAGACGAGCTGTTATCGTCTTGTTTGGTATATATACTTCATATAGGCTATTGTGTGCCCATCGCTTTCGTTTTGGCGCATAGCGTCCTTGTAACCCTCACAATCACATTTCCTATACCCTTAGTTTGTGGGGTAGCCACGCGGTTGTGATACGGAACTGACTGGTTTTGGTACATTAGTTTGACAGTGCACTGTTGATTGTGTGCCCATCGCATGTTTTTAAAGGCCAAACGTGTCCCATTTGTTTAGTGAATTGCTACAAAGGTGATGATGGGAGGAAGAAAATTGTAACGAGACCAATATTAATAGGCAGAGAACCCAGCATACAGAAACACTCTAACTCTGTATCTCATGCACATCCTATATATATACATCATTATATAGCTAAGAATGTTCTCGAACAGGCAGGCTTAAACTTGCACTGGAGTGTTGATTGACCAGCTGACTAAGGTGACGATGATCTCACAGGTCGTTACATAATTCCTCCCTCCAGCTTCTTGCGTCCTCGCAAGATAAGTAAACAACAGATACGTAGTCTCCATAACGTAGAGGTGGATGACGATTTCTCGGGGGATTTCGTCTTACATCCAAAGGCGGATTTTCGGCTTCTAGCACCTGATCTTCATTTTCACTAGTCGCACCCTCAACTGGGATAATGTCATCTTCAGTGGCATCTGGTACAACCTCTTTTTCTTGATATGCTACATCTTGCATGGTCCCCACATCAGTACCACTCGAACCATCATCCTCTGAGATGGTCGCATGTGCTGTTGTTTCCGGTAGATGGCCAGGATTTGGGTCACTAAGGCAGAGTTTCAGTCTGTTGCAATGAACAATCCGCTTTTGGGTACCACCAATCAGTTGCACATGGTAATTTACTGGGCCCACTTTGTCAATAATTGTGTATGGACCCCTCCACAAAGAGGCAAATTTCTTGGTTTGTCCCTTTTTGATTGCCGGAACAAAAAGCTATACACGATCGCCAACTTGAAAAGCCTCTCCACTGATGGTCCGATCCTTCACTTGTTTTTGTCTTTGGTGAGCCTCATGTGAGCGTTGTCGAACCACAGAAAATGCTGATTTGAGAGACGACTGTGTCCTTTTGACATAATCAGGTAGCTCCTGACCTTGAGTCTGGGCTCGTCCAAGTAGTATGTCTATTGGCAGGTTAGGAGAACGACCAGATACGATGAAATATGGGGTGTACCCAGTTGTATCATGGACAGCAGCAGTTCTATACGCAAATAAGACTTTCTGCAGGTGATCATCCCAGTCCTTCTGATGTTCCTCAATTTCCTTTGACAGCATTGCTTCTAGAGTGCGATCGAAACGTTCTACCTGGCCATTACCTTCCGGATGATAGGCGGATGTTTGTGTACGATTAATGCCTAGGTTAGTGCACAGTGATCGAATTACTTCACTCACAAAATTTGCACCTTGGTCACTGTGAAGTGACTCAGGAACACCATACCGACAAATAACTTCATCTGTTAAGATCTTTGCCAATGTGACACTGTCAGTTGCAGCAAGTGGGAATGCTTCCACCCATTTACTGAATAAGTCTGTCACAACTAAGATATACTTGTGACCACGAGGTGTAGTAGGCAGTGGGCCCATAATATCCCATGAGAGCCTTTGAAAGGGATGTTGACTCTTAATGGTGCCTAATGGTGCTTGGGGTGCTGGTACTGGTGAATTGCGACGCTGACAGGAATCACAACTTCTAACAACATCCCGTATTTCTCAGTTGCTCGTAACCTGGCCAGAAGAAACGCTCCTTTACTTTTTTCAAGGTTTTGTGTATGCCAAGATGGCCCGACCTGCTGTGCATCATTTCAAACACAAGTGGCCTCAAGGATTTTGGTACCACTGTCTGTGTTTTGGGATTGCTGACATCCCTGGCATGGCGACATAAAATGCCATCTCTAAGAAAGAATGTACTCCATTTCGCATCCCGCATAGAGAGCGGTGTTCCCTTTTGAATGGCCTGTATTATTTTTGATGTAAACTCATCTGTGGCCTGTTCTCGCTTCAACATTAGCTGATCTCCCAGGTGTGTAATGCTATTCACAACTGCTTCATTATTTAACACAGGCACCTCCACCTTCTCTGCTGCTGGCCTTCGTCGTGACATTCCATCAGCATTGGCATTGCTTTTCCCAGATCGGTATTTAATGGTGATGTCAAATTGCTGGAGAAACAGCAGCCAACGTGTCAATCTTCCTCCAGTATCCTTCAACCCACGAAGTGAGGTAAGGGGATTGTGGTCTGTGAGCAAAGTGAATGCTTTCCCATACAAGTATGGGGAAAACTCTTTGATTGCTGCTACCACAGCCAGTGCCTCCCTTTCTATCGTTGAGTAGTTTCGTTTGGCTTTACTCAACTGGCGACTCTAATAGGCTATTACTTTTTCCTCTCCTTGCTGTTCCTGGCTCAACACTGCACCTATTGCACAACCAGATGCATCAGTGGCAACTATAAATGGTAAATGGAATTGTGGGTATGCTAATATTGGGGGTCTGACTAGAAGCTGCTTCAGGTGTTCAAATGCATTCTGGCATTCTGTGTTCCACCTGTAGCCACCTGCCGTTTTCCGTGTCAGCTTATGCAAAGGTTCTGCTATGCTGGAGTAACCCTTGATAAAACGGCGGTAGTAGTTTTTCAGTCCGAGAAACTGCCTCAATTCCTTGATGTCACTTGGAACTGGAAATGAAGTCATGGCACTGGTTTTTTCAGGGTCAGCTTGTATCCCTTGTCTAGATACTACATGGCCAAGATATCGAATTTCACCTTTAGCAAAATGGCACTTATTGGGTTTCAGTTTTAGTCCTGCATTGTCAAGGTGTTGAAAAACAGCTCTCAGACGCTCTAAATTTTGATCAAAGGTTACACTAAATACCACAATATCATCAAGGTAAATTAAACACTGTTCATATGTCAAACCTGCCAACACACATTCCATAAGCCTTTGAAATGTGGCTGGGGCATTAGTCAGTCCAAACGGCATTACATTAAATTCAAAATGCCCCTCACGAGTGAAAAATGCTGTCTTTGCTCGGTCAGCCTCTTCCATCTCTACCTGCCAATATCCCGAAGCCAAATCTAAAGTTGTGAAAAACTGTGATCCGGCCAGGGCCTCCAATGTTTCATCGATGCGAGGTAAAGGGTAAGCATCTCTCTGGGTCATGCTATTAACTTTTCTGAAGTCCACACAAAAACGCCACGATCCGTCTTTTTTCTTGATCATCACAATTGGGGATGACCATGGACTACTGCTTTCCCTTATCACACCGTGTTGGAGCATCTTCTCAACTTCTGCCTACACTGTATCTTGAAGCATATGAGGTATCCTTCTCAATGGTTCCCGAACTGGTGGGCCATTTGTTACAATAGTATGCTTGACCTTTGATGTCCGACCAGTTGGACAGCCCTCAGTGACAAAGAGTCTCCGAAACTCTCCTATCAATTTCTTCAAGTCTCGTTTCTGGGAGTGGGTAAGATCTGCCCCTGTCAAATCGACTTTGGGCATCTCAGTGCTCTGTGATTCACAGGAATGTTTGTCAATCTGAACCTGCGTCAGCAGGTTCAATATAGGATTGATTGAGGAATGATGAAGTCATTAAAATTTTTAAATCGCGTCGGGAGGGACAATGGAGAAACGGATCACTTATCTCGTTGCAGCAATCGAACGACAACACCAAGATCTACGTTTTCATGCTAGTTTCATGTCATTAAACTATGCGCTTCCAGACAAACAAAGAACCTGCTTCTCGTGCCCATTCCCAAAAAAATTGTTCGTCGTCGTCGTCGTCGTCTTCCTTAGGAAGGTATAACTCGAGCTACGAACGGTTTAAAAGAACGACAATAGTACCAATCTCTTCAGAATTTACCGGCACGTTATCCTAGCATGTCATTTGGACACATATCACATCTAGAAAGAAACTACAGCGAGAAATACCCTATTTTGTTGCAAGTTCTATGGCCATCTAGCAAGTTCTAGCAAGTTCTTAATAAAATGTATAATTTTAGGGAGTAAAAAAAAAGAAAAAAAAAACTTATGAAACAAGTAAATAAAAACATTCTCTAACGAGAAAGTTGGTGGGCATATAGGATTGACAATGTTGGTGTAAAAAGCACGGAAACAAGTGTGACAGAAATGTTACTGGAAAATTGAAATAGGCCTATATTTAGCCCATTTTCTCAGGCGTGCGCTGCCTTAATATGACTGGGCTAAATATAGGCCTATTTCAATTTTCCAGTAACATTTCTGTCACACTTGTTTCCGTGCTTTTTACACCAACATTGTCAATCCTATATGCCCACCAACTTTCTCGTTAGAGAATGTTTTTATTTACTTGTACTCATTATGCATTGGCCCAAGCTGAAGTCCGCAACTCGCATGCCTCGGTACAGTGTCACTTCTTTGGGTGTAATGTTGGTGATTTGGACATTCACTTCATTACTACCGCCAACAGTGTCCAGGCTCCTAGCAATCAGCAACCCACTCGAGTTCCTATGGTTGGGCTCTACCAATCCCTCCTTTCCTGTTAACAAGCTAGAGTGCTCTACCCTTCCCTTTACCAACATCCCAGATCTTGCCGGTATTTGGATAGTTTCTGCAATGCTAATCGTGAATATACCTTCATGCATTGGTTGTACCACCCCCGCGCTCCCTAGGCTAGGTTTGCTGGCGAAAGACAACGTATTTCTTGCGCAATCAAGCACCGCTCCATGACAAGACAAAAAATCAATTCCTAGTAAGCAGTCCACAGTAAGCTTCCTAGCTACAATGAATACATGTGAAGTACAGACATTGTTCACGTTAACCTGAAGCTTCACGCTACCCAGCACATCTAATGGGAGACCGTTTGCTCCCACCGTGAGAGGAGCCGCCTTAGTGATGTTCGCGCGGGCGCTGGTGGATAAAATATCATGACTGACGACTGATACAGCAGCACCCGAATCTATCAAAAAGTGAACCGGTCGACCCCCGAGCAGCCCGCGTGCACACATCGTGGTGTAACTAAGATTACAACCACATACCTGAAATGGTGCCTTATTCCATTCGCCGTCCTCGCGGACTGATTCATCAATTTCCGTGTCATTTCCTGTTCGCCGTTGACCCCGCCCTTGCACTTGACTAGCAGATGCAAAGGGACAGTGACGTCGAATCAGGTGACCTTCTCTGTTGCAGCTATAGCAGCGATAGTTTGCCGTCGCTCGGCGTCCAGATCCGAATCGCAGCTCCAATGATTCCATACGACGCAGTACTTGGTCCAACTTCTCCTGCAGTTCGAGCTCGCTCTTTTGACCATGACCCTTCACTGGTGTCTCCTCCGCTCGCAATGCCTGTACTTGCTGTGTTTCGACGGTCTGGAAACCAAGGGCGCGCTCAATTTCTATCGCACTTTTTACTGCGCCTTCCATCGTGGTCGGGCTACCACCCAGCAGCATCTGCCTCGTTATTTCAGGGAGTAATCCAGTGACAAAACGTCCTAACAACACGCTAGATTCGTTGGCATCCTCTCCCGGGTAGGCTTCAGTAAACAGCTTTCTAAGGTCTGCTTCAAAGTACCTTACAGACTCTTTCGCATCCTGCTTCTTTTCCGTAAACTTCTTCGCTGACGCTAATGGATCTTTCGTGAGACCGGCTCGATCACTTAGTGCTCTCTTCAGTGTCGCTAGGTCCTTCCTCTCGTCATCGTTCAGTGTGGTGTAGAAGTCCTGGAGTTTTCCCCTAAGCAGTGCAGGCAGTATCACCAGGTCTCGGCCATTATCCCACTTGTTTGCCGCGGCAGTAAACTCAAACCTAGTCCAGGAGTACTCAAAGTTTTCCACACATATCTCGGGAAGCGCTAAACCGTGGATTGCCGTAGCCATATCCCACCGCTGCCACCAATGTAACGAAACCAATATTAATAGGCAGAGAACCCAGCATACAGAAACACTCTAACTCTGTATCTCATGCACATCCTATATATATACATCATTATATAGCTAAGAATGTTCTCGAACAGGCAGGCTTAAACTTGCACTGGAGTGTTGATTGACCAGCTGACTAAGGTGACGATGATCTCACAGGTCGTTACAAAATTTAAACGCCGGAACATTAAGAACGCGGAAAGAAAGAAGAGTGCATCTTTGAAGCTGATTGTGGCTATTCCTCGCAATCGTATTAATGTTGCAGTTTCAAAAGGCTTAGCTTTATCTCAGCTTGTTCCAAAATCCTTAAGCCCTGTGGATGTGTTGTCTGAGGTTGTTCCAGAGTCCCTATGTCCTGTGGAATCACTCCCTGTCTGTTTACCCATGTCTATTTTAACAGCTGGTTTGGTAGAATCTTTGTATTTTTATATAACAGGATAGCTAGAGTGACACTTCCTACATCATGGGTGGTTTTCAATTCAGATGGATCATCTATGTCCATATCAAAGTTAGTGTCACAAGGCAGTGGCAAGGCAACAACAATTGCCATGTCAGTGATTGTTGACATGGACATGCAGTGGTGTATTCACACCTTGCATAGGCAGCTGCATGTTCCAATGTGTTCACTTCTTAGTGGCATGCCAATCTTGCTAAACTCAGTTGACAGTGTCTTCACAATTCTTAATTTCTTGGACAACACCAAATTCTGTGCTGGTAATCCTGATAAGGATTTAGTAGCTGTTTGGTACCAGCAAATGCTTTCTCTACATGGCTGTTCAGGTAATTGTGAACCATCAAGTAAATGCTCATTGTTAAATCAGACATAACCTTTTTTTTACATAGGTACACTCCCAGGATATTTAGACCAGTCACTAATTTCCAGCAGCACACCAACTATTCGGCACAACGACTGCTATGTCCTACTTAGCAGCAGTAATTCTGCAGTTAGATGCCCTCCGCCATGTTCTAGCTATCGATCCACTTTACAGTGTCGACGATGGAAACTACGAAGGAGATCTGCTGATACCATGGTCCATACTAACTATAGGTACGCCAGTGCATATAACAACTGAATGTGCATAATCTTGCATCTTGCACAGATTCATGTCTTTTACGGAGATAGTGAACAGGCTAGATGTTCTCAACCAAAGCCATCGCAATCTGATGAGGCAAGTGAGCAGGTTGAAAGAGAAGATTGCGCTAGCAGCAGAGAACACAGGGATAGTACTAGATGAAGAGTCTGATCATTTGATTAGAGACACCATAACATCAAATGTTGTCATAGAGCACTTCAAAGATCTACCACGCGAGTCATTTCAACATGTGTTTTGGCAGCAGCAGATAGAGGCATCATCAAAACCTAATTGCGAAACATGCGCTGGCACCCATTATTGATTCGATGGTGTCTTTATTTACGATACAAGTAAGTATTCTCAAGTTATTATATTGAGTTATATATTTTTAATACCTGCATTTAATAGATCAAGTGGTGCATATGAGGCCTTGCGAGAGTCTGGATGTATCAAGTTACCATCACAAAGAACGCTGAGAGACTACACTCACTACACCAAGGCTTCACTGGGGTTCTCTTCAGAAGGAGACCAGATGTTGAGAGATGCAGCTGAACTAGACCGGTGCCCGGAGAGGGAGAAGTATGTCATCCTACTTCTCGACGAAATGCATATAAGACAGGATCTTGTGTTTGACAAGCACACTGGCAATCTTATTGGCTTCACAATTTTAGGAGACATTTCTGATCACCTCTCTGAATTCGAGCAAACTCTTCAAGATGATGGTACAACCCTGCCGCACCTTGCTAAGACAATGCTTGTATTCATGGTACGAGGCCTCTTTTCAAAGCTACAGTTTCCATATGTTCAGTTTTCGTGCACTTCACTAACTGGTGTGCAAATGTATGACTCTTTTTGGGAAGCTGTTGGACGTTTGGAGACCATGGAGCTAAAGGTTATATAAGTATTTCAGTTTTATCTTCTTAATTACTCTTGCATCTTCTCATCTTACAAAAATCAATGTATAGGTCATGGGAGTGACTATGGATGGTGCTTCTTCAAACCGGAAGTTGATTAAACCACACAAGGGTGCATCAGATGCAACTGAGGTTGTCTACAAGGTGGCTAATCCATTTGCTGAAGACAAGCGAAACCTTTACTTCATGTCGGATCCCCCTCACCTTGTTAAAACAATGCGGAACTGTTGGAACAAGAGGAGACTTTGGGTGAGCATTAAAAAGAATGCTAATTTATTAATTTCAAATAAACTGTTTCATAATGGTTTGATTAGTGCAATGGAAAACCTATCCATTGGGACCAACTGAAGCATCTTTATGAAACAGACGTAGCTCCAGGACAAGGTGTTCGCATGATACGAAAGCTGAAGTATGAACACATAAAACTGACACCGTTCTCTAAAATGAGAGTTGATTTAGCAGCTCAAGTAATGTTTAATGCATTATTCATTCTCACGTTATGCAATCCTCTCACTATGTTTTTGTCTACACAGGTTCTAAGTGACTCTGTTTCGAAAGGTCTGCTTTTAGTATGTGGAGAAGAAGCTTCAGAGACAGCCCGTTTTGTTAGCATGGCTGACAGATTTTTTGATGCTTTGAATGTGCATAATTACTCACATGGTGTAAGGAGCCTGAAACCATTCCAACTCCCATATACCTCCAGTGCAGATATGCGCCTGAAGGTAAACAGCCTACAGTACTACCCATGTAATACAATTAAAAGTGTATTCCATTTCATTTTTTGTATTTATTTTGCCGGCTTAGTGGTTGGAAACAACATTTTTGGGATATTTGCAGGAATGGGAGAACTCTGTAATGAATAGGAGTGGATTTTCTACAGCTGAAAAGAGCAACATGCTACTAAGTGCAGAAACCTTGTATGGGCTTCGAATGACATGTAAGTTAATGCACTCTGGTAATATTGTAAAGCAATGGAACTTTATTTTACTTCAGGCAAGTCATTTGTTGAACTAGTAAGGCATCTGTTTACAATTCCTGGTGTTGATAGCTTTTTGAGCCAACGTTTGTGCCAAGATCCACTAGAACGCTTTTTTGGCACCCAGAGACAGAGAGGTGGTGTACATGATAATCCTAATGTGGCAGAATACTCAAGCAATAAGGGTTGTAACATCTTTTTGTCGTGGAACAAAAAGAGGTAACTGTCGAGGTGGTACTGAAGAACTGCCCAATGATCAGCCATTGCCTAAGCGTCGCCGAAGCTCTAGCAAAAAACAACAGACAGTTTTGGAAGCAATACAGATCCAGCCATCAGGTAAAATCTAGATTCATTTCTATAAGCATTCATATCATTATGTTCTTCTCAACTTCAGTTCATGTTAATGGGAATCTTCTGAAAGGGATTTATGCTTTGCTTGAAGATAAATCTTTCTTGCTTCCAACAAGGCCAGCTCAATTAGTTCTGAAGACGGCTAAATTATTACTTGAATGGGCACCTAGCCACATATTGGAAATCGAATGCTTTGATAAGGATATGGCTCATTTATTTTCAAGCTGTTTTCCTAAGCAACGTGCAAAAAAGGGATTTAAAGGTTCCATCTGGCAAAAGTATCATATGTTACGCACTTCAGATACTTATATATCTTTGTGGCGCAGGTTCATCCAAACCAGCATAGGTGTGGATCTATCCCCTATATTTATTCAATATGTTGGGCATCATGGATTCAAAGAAGCACTAAAAAACCAATTCCCAGTTGAGCACATATATGTAGATAGGGCAGGTGTACACAATGAACTGACCTATCAAGAGCTCAATGCTGTTAGATATGCTGCTGGCTTTGTTCCTAGAGCACTTAAAAAGAGCCTTCTAAAGAAGCTCAAACAGAGGCCAACAGCAAACAAAACAACTCAAGACTATATCTTGTGTTTAGAAAGTCTCATCTCCAATGATGATGACAATGAACAGCAACATTGCTCTTCAGACTGGGTGAACAGCATAAACCGTGGTGTAAATAACATGACCTTTGAGCTTTTCTTTACCATGGAATGTGTACTTCATACTCAGCTTGAATACAATCCTATTACCTGGGGAAGGAAGCTGTCAGAAGAATCACTGCAAGTGAAGATGTTCTATTTTGTTGGTGCATCATCAGCACATCATGGGACGATGACTGCAGCACAGCCCTGCTGGACATGATTGCCAAGATGTGGTCAACGATTAGGGGGTTTTCATATGCTAGTGCGTGGGTTGATAAAATAAAGGTTGCTCAGCAACAAACTACCCAAAAGTCCAAAGGATTTAGAAAAACACTTAATTTTTAAGCTTGCATATATTTGTCAGTTGTCTTGTATTATGAGTTGTGCACATGTGTGTCATAGCTCTGGTCACAGCAACTTGTACGGATTCTTTCCAGCAGTGCGCGCGTTGATTGGTGTTGATTGGCTGTGTTTCCAATCCCTCTATATATTATCTCTGATCCAACATAACATCCAAACACACAAACGCACACTTATACATTATATGGGCACACATGTACATACAAATGCATACATGTACATGCATAGAAACACAGAATAAGAGACATGAAAAATAAAAAGGTACCCTCTTAGACATATAACAGACCTCCAGACCACCAACCACTCGTTTCATCCTTATACAACTAAACCATTAGCCACAAAACACACCATATGAGGAGCAAAAGACACAAGACCTACCATGTCCTGAGGGAGACACACTTGGAGAACGAGCAAAGATGGCACCATGTCTGCAAGCGGCACAGCCCATTTCTTCATATTCAGCTAGCTCGTTTGAAAAACAGAGTGAGTCAGCAAGAACACTTGTGAGAAAGAGGGTGAGATTCTGAAAACTGATGGATCATCTAGGCATAGTTGAAGTACCAGCAGTGTCATTGTAAAACAGAGTGACCAACCAGTGCACTGGAAGTAGGAGAGGGAGGAGGAGGAAGAGGGTGAAAAACAGAAAACAGATGGTTCATATATGCATAGCCGAGGTACCAGCAGTGTTATTGTAAAAAGTTCATCCTCTATTGACCGCTAACAATATTCCAGCAATTCAAAGCCATCTCCTGATGTATTGGTTGGTCGAGGAAGTGAAAAACACAGCGATCACATCAAAAAATTCTCCACTTGTTCCTTCTACCACCGACCAGGGAAGTCAGCCATTGTTGTGTCAGAACATGCGAGGAGATTGAAATTAAAAATCAATTAGATGGAAAGGTCATATAGGAAAATGAACACAGGAAGTGCAGGCTTCTGTGAGCACCTCCTTACCAAGGCGATGAAGCAATGCCAGCAATCACAGCATATCTTTCGAATATAAGCTAGTCTGCCATTGCAAGGTCAATCTTGAACCATGGCAACAATTTGGGAACCCTCTGCTCCCTTACCTGGTTACATTGAACGTACCTTGCTAATGCCACATCAATCATTACAGGTATATGAAACCATGTACCAAATAGTTTGAATTGATCTTTGTGTCGGTGTTTTTTTAAAATGTAAACTCTACACTGCACCGACGTTGATGTGCATAACTATGTACATGTCCAGCGTGCAATCATCTATAATCTATGGTGCGTTTGCAGACATTATTACATAATGCGTCGTAAGCACAATGTATAAACGCCTAAACGTGGACTTACGGAAGTTCCTTCTGGATCTATAGATACATCTAATTCTCCACCAGCACCATCATCAAACTCCTCTGCCGGCGCCCCTCTCCTCTTCCATCCATCCCTACCAATACTCGCACTCCTGTAATATTCTTTACTAGGCTAGCTTTTATATTAATCCCTCCATTAACCCCTCCCCCTCGAACGTATAGCCTGTTGCTCCACCCACACGCGTTTAGCGTTTTAATTTCATTAGTGCTCACATGAAACATTTACAAATAAAAATGGCCTACCAATGCATAACCTCGTTGCTTGTCCATCAAAGTCTAGAGGGGAAGGCGGGGAGCTATGGTGGGGGGGTCATATCAACATTTGCTATGTAAAAAGGGTTCAATTGGATGTAAAAATTTTCAGCACCAGTCGAAAAAGGGGGAATGGATAGAGCGAGGGGATCTCCTACTGGTGCAGTCCAAGTGGGTGTGGCTTTGATTAATTATAATTTCATTTGACCTTCATCTTACACTAATCACTAAATTGACCCGGCAGTGAATACGACTGCAGGAGTAGCAGCAGACCAGAACATACAGTGCAATGATGTCAGGTAGTGAGATTAATTGTCTACCACTAAAAGAGACCTACATGTATGGGCCACAAGGCAGTATACATCTTCCAACTGGCCTCCTGGCTGGCTGATCTGAGCTGCTGCATACCAAGACCAACATGGCTTCATTCATCCTTGAAAGAATAGCACCCTTGCATGCATTGATTCAATATCTATGTGCAGTACAAATAGGAATGGTACAGGCAGTCTGTGGCAACTAGCTACAATGAACTAAAATAAAACTTATATTTTTATATTCTTATCTCTGTTGTAAATTTCAGTTCAAAATTAATATTATACATGTAGTATATAAAACAAATGAAATACCACTCTCAGTTTTATTACAGTCCATAACGTAGAAAAGAATGCTACTAAGCTATAGGAAGTTTCATAAGTACATCAGCAATGTTAGGACGATAACTTGGACTCCTTGCTGTGCACTGCTCAATCAATGTCTTCATTGCTGACCACTGGAGCCTTTTCATTACATCTTGCCTCTTTTGCACTTCTGGAAACAGACCACTTGCCATTTCCAACAGAAGAATGCCATAGCTAAACACATCCATTTGGGGAGATTGAAGGAAAGGATCTGAGCTCTCGGGAGCTGCATAGCTGTAATTTCCAGGGCCCACAGTGGTCACCTGACGTGCAAAGTTGGATGACCCAAAGTCTGACAACTTGGCCTTCCACATGTCTCCTCCCAGTGGATCAAGGAGCACATTGCTGCTGCTTACATCTCTGTGGATGATGGCATCTGGTTTCATTAAATGCAGATAATTCAGGGCCCTACCCACATCAATGGCTATAGTGGATACTTGCTGATGGGAGAGGGTTACCTTTTTCAGCACCTTATCCTCTATGACTACCCTTAGAGAGGTGTGCATCAGCTCTGTGAGGATGACACATGGCTGATCCAAAGTGGCTCCGATCAATAGTAGTATGTTTGGATGACGTACCAGTGCCGATATATTCATTTCTCTCTTGAACAGCTGCACATTGTGAGGAGATAGGATTGCACCATGAAGGAGCTTAGCAGCCACTTCAAGTCCACAGTACCTTGCTACCTTCACCACACCCCATCCTCCTCTGCCTAGCTCTTTATCCGTCAGAACAATATCATCTTTCTTTACAAGCCACGATGGTGTAGTGGCTTTGTCTAGCTGCTCTTGTAGCTGTCTGCACTGCATGGTCAGGTCCTGGATCTGCTGCTCTGCTCTTGTGGCCCTGTCCTCCAGAGCTCTATTTGTTTGCACAAGCTCTGCCATTCTGATATCAGATATGCATGCACTTTCTTGCAACGTTTTCACTGCATCTTCAGCTTGATTGGTTCTCTCTTCCAAACCTTTTGCTCTGGTATCAGCAGCTGCTGTCTTCATGACAGCAGCAGTAACCTCCATTTCTGCTACTTTGGCCCTCTCCTCTGCTACAGAGGCCCTCTTCTCTGCTGCAGTAGCTCGTTCTTCTGCTACATTTGCTCTCTTCTCATCTGTAATGGCTTTCTTATTGGAAACAGTAGCTCTGTCCTCTGCAATACTGGCCCTCCTCTGTGCTGTTGTGGCATTCTCTTCAGCCACAGTGACTTGTTTAAAAGCATCAGACAATTGTTCTTTTGTGATAGCACACTCCTTTTCAGCTATTGTGGCTCTCTGTTCAGCTGATGTTGCTTTGGCCATAGCTGCAATGGTTTTTTGTACAGCTTTAGTGGCTCTCTGTTCAGCTGATGCAGCTCTTGCCTCAGCTGAAATGGCTCTCTCTTCATACATGGTGGCTCTGCTTTCTGCAATTCTTTTACTTTCTTCACAACTAGTAGCTCTCCTTTCTGCTCCAATGGCTCTCTCTTCAGCACTAGCAGCTGTCTTCTCAAGGACAGATGCAGTTTCCTCAGCAGTGGCAGCTCTCTCTTCTGCAATAATGGCTCTTCTTTCAGCAGTCATTGCTCGTTCTTCAGCAACAGATACTCTTTTTTGAGTGGTAAGCAATTTCAACTCAGCTACAGTGCAGATTTTGGTGCCCTGAACTTGTGCACCAGTACTTGTCTGGAGAATGAAATATTAATCAGCTATTAATGTTCCATACAAATGCGTCAAAATATGCATAACCTCAGGATGGCAGAATGGGACAGTTCCTTTACATAATGTATTGTACGGCTATGAATATATGGAACAGTGTCCACCAAAATCACCCTTATCATGCTTTCTATCAAACTTTCCAGGACAAGCAAAAAAAAGAAACGCTCGCATTGAAATGTATGGCTAGTTATAAATTCAGTACCTAATATAGTTATGATGGATACTGAGTCCAATGTAGGATGCGTAAGGACTATTTGATAAGAAGCTCTTTAGAGTCCATGGAAAATGAAAATCCTTGAAAACTTGAAAAACTATCCACAAGGGTGATTTTGCTAGACACCATCCCATATATAAAGTTATAAAATTGGTCCACTTTAAAATCACTACATCTCCCGAACCGTAAACTTTACTGACTTCCTATTTTCCACACATCATATACTACACTATTTCGTATGGTAAAAAAGATGTTGGTGTCTTGCATTTGCGTCATGCCAGTGTTGCAATGTTCGATACCCCTAGGGGTTCAAACCCGGCATATCTTTCTGCAGGAAAATCCATTTTACTGATGTGGTTTATATCTAGAGACATGTACAAGTATGTATGTGTATACGTATGTACGTACACATGTCGTATGTGTATGATCCTGTACCTATTGATTTGTCCTGGTCGTTAATTTTTACTTTATCCGTTACGGAAATACAGCTGCGAAAAGTAATTGCAAATTTCTCGATCATTTAGCATCATTCACCTATTACGACCTGGTTCCCGTTAATACTCCTATACATGAATCATGTCTCTCATTGAATATGCAAGAACTTCACGTGTCATACCTTATGACGCCCATATAGTGAACCATTTAACAAATGGGACGTGTCACTTCAAGTCGCATTATTTGTCGACCAACTACTATTCGAACAGTAGCAATTGTATGCAATCTAAATGGAGCTCAGCTGCCATCGCCTTACGTACTCAACACGGTACGTACTAGCAGTTAAGCACACAAGCAACATCGTGTATCATAATTGTCTGCCCGTCAGTTCAGTGAAACTCTTTGCGTACCACTCCTTGCACAGCCATTGATTGGCGCACAACGCTATATCAGGACCTACGTTAGTACGTCCTATGTAGGATCTGAAGTGTGATGAATACGATTAGCAAAACACCAGATTCCACTATTGCCGTTCCACTGTAGAATCAGTTGGCTTTTAGCGTGCGTATTTGGATACAGCCAACAATTAATAAAACTGCCGACGCTTAGAAAGCTCAGACAACAGAGATAACGCTCTCTCGTTCCCACACTCGAACCTGAGAAAACGTTTCTCCATCTTCTTCTTCCGGATCTGATAAGCTCGGATAAGAAGTTTATTGCATTGCATCTTTGTCACGATTGAAGTATAATGTTAGCTGTTATGCGGAAGCACTAGAACCAACAAGTTAGAAACTTATTGTCAAGTTGGATTTGTTTTATTATGTTAGTAACGAGAGTTATGCTTGACACAAATTTCAATCTCTAGCAAACTTAGTTTTGTTAGTATAGCCCACAACAGATTTTATCGGCCTTTGGAAGACATAAAACTGGGCGGGAACGTGTGGTTGAACACGTTCTATATTTCATAAAGTAAAGAAAAACATTCTCTAGCGAGAAAGTTGGTGGGATATAGGAATTGCATTGGAGGCAATGGTGGTGTAACAAGGAAGGGAACAAGATTTTGAGAAAAGGGTAATGAGACAAAATCCTATATTTAGCACTTCTTTTGCTTCTGTTACGTGCTAAATATAGGATTTTTGTCTCATTACCCTTTTCTCAAAACCTTGTTCCCTTCCTTTTTTACACCACCATTGCCTCCAATTTCTATATCCCACCAACTTTCTCGCTAGAGAATGTTTTTCTTTACTTGCTTCCTCTATTATCATTTTTATCGATTATTAAGACTGGCAAGTGCCCCCCCCCCCCCCCCCCCCCCCCCTCCGCTTCAATTACCGTCACGAGCAGACGCCCGCTTTTGTTTGGGATCACTGTAAAGAACGCGGGAAAATTCTAACTCGTCGTTTCGTAGTTTAGCTTTCCTCTTTGTTTGCACAATTCTAAATATACGTAAATGTCGCCATGGGAACGCTTCTATTTAACACTACGCATTACGTAATGATTACGTATGTCAGTTTTATGATATATCTAATGAAGATGACCTTCCAGGAGATTCTAAAGCGATTGGTATAATTGGCGCTCTTTAAAACCATTCCTATCCGGAGTTATACTCACCCGAGAAGACGACGACGACGACGGAGAAGATTTGGCCTGGGGACGAGGTAAAACACGAACTTTTTTTGTTCTATTAAAGCAAACAGTTCGAAGACTGGAATAAAACATTAAAATGACGGTCTTTGCCTTCTGGTTCGATAGCAACACAGAGCAACACTGTCCATTTCTCGGTACGCGAGTTATACGCGGGTTGCGGTTTTTTTTAATGATTTCACGACCCGGGTCAATTCCTATATAGGAACTACTATCGTAGTTCCTGATAGTGCGCTACAGTTATACTATTCAATTGTTGTCACGGTTGTACCAAAAGCTTGACGTGTCTGGTTTGTTTTCTTCAAAATGCCGTCACGTCGATCGCGAAGAGAAAAGAATCGTGCAAAGAAGATCGCAAAGTTAAATGACGACTGTTGTGTTGGCGAGTCGAAAGATATTGAGCAGTGGCGTAGCCAGGATAATAAGTCTGGTAGGGCACACAGTGGCGGGTTTTATGAAGTTGAAGAAGCCCCGGGGAAGGGTGTTCCCCTCCCGCCCAGTGAGGGGGTACGGGAGAGCGCTGTAAGCTCCCCCATCGGGGTCTGGGGCTCAGCCCCAAGAGCCAACGCTTTTTTAATTGCATACAATCTCATTTTTTAATACTGTATATAATACATGCGCTTGAATTTACACAAACATAATTCTTCTGTTTATCTCCTGGGAAGCAAAGTTGTTATCTACATTGTCTAGAGAAAGACTTAGTGAAAGTTCTAAGTTCTTTCTAAATTCATAGGATTGCGAGATCTAGCTGAATTGATTTCTAACTGATTTTCTGTGAACACAGCTGGTATCACCTTTATCTGTAGCGTGCTTCCAGTCCTTAAATCCCACTAATGTGAAGGTTTTTTTTTTTCACATTTGGAACCAGGTCCAGAACCAAGCAAACGACTTCTGTAACAGTAACAGGCAAATTTGCTTGGAGTATTCTAGCCGTGGATAAATGCTGTACCATGCAGGGTTAAATGACTTATAGATTTTCCAGAATACATGTATACATGCAGTAACTTGGAACGTGATGTTGATAGGCTGTATAGGAGGGAATGCAGTAGTTGATGCAATATCATCTGGTACTTTAGAGCAACCTGATAGAACTCTTGGGGTACTAGATAGGGAGCTCAGTGTGTATTAGTAGGGTTGTTGGGTCGTACTGAGGAGGATTCTTTGTTAGAACAGAGCAGGGTGATGTTTCATTTTCCAAACACTGAGTCCGTTGTGTCCGATCAGCACTGCTCCGACCGCTGTGATGATTTCTCCTTTGTTTCGGGGTGCAAAGCACAACTGCTAATTTCTCCATCGC
Organism: Eunapius fragilis; assembly: GCA_963681505.1. Taxonomy (NCBI): domain Eukaryota; kingdom Metazoa; phylum Porifera; class Demospongiae; order Spongillida; family Spongillidae; genus Eunapius; species Eunapius fragilis. Next base: position 7,790,432 of record OY811973.1, on the reverse strand, counting down.
TATACTACAGCTGCTTTTATTGACGTCTTCTTGTGTTGATTTCTTTTCTTATACTGGAATTTGTAGAAATCTGAAAGTTCGCACACTGAAACAAAGTACGTTGAGTCTGATACCCAGAAGCCATCTTTCCAATGTGATCGGTACGACATCTGAATAGCACGCTTAATATGAGCACGGCTAGCGCACATAGCTATAGCCGGCCTGAGTGGTCTTGAGTTTGCGGATTGGCAAGTGGTGCATGTTTATTTATTACTTCACGGGTGAGTATTATTGTTAAGCACGTACATGTACTCGGTTGGTAGGGCCTAGGCCCTACCAGGCCCTACCGTAGCTACGCCACTGTATTGAGGAGCGTGACAGTTTTCAAGAAGCGCATGAAAAAAAGAAGACTTGCGACAGGAAGCGCCACAAAGCCGATCCTGAGAGTAAGAAGGATAGCATGAAGGCCCAATACTGGCTTGATCCGGAAAGTAAGAAGGAGAGCGCGAAGGCCCAATACTGGCTTGATCCGGAAAGTAAGAAGGATAGCATGAAGGCCTACTATGATCAAAATAGAGAACTAATTTTAGCCTACAAACAAGATCAATATCAGGCAAATCCAAAGGCCAAGAGAGATATCTCAAGGATAAACAGCCGCAGGAAAAGAAATCCTATGAGGTAGGAGTGTTTGCAATGTTTGGGTGTACACGCAAGGGACCGATATATTGTATCGTGTGCGTGTGTTCTTGCGAGTCGTCTGTGAGTTACATGCGGTAGATAGGAAAACGAATAACGCCCACAATAAATATGGGGCAGTGCAAGAGAAAATCGGGCTTTTGCTTTTCAAATTTAACAGTTTTTGGATACAGGATAGCGCTCTCATAGCCATACGTATCAATGGCAAGCATTACTTTCTTTTAGTTGTCCTACATAAGCCCAAATTTCTATTGCACTGCCCCATATACTCCATACCTTGTGCGTGAATAATTCATGCTTTAAACTTTGGTAATAGAATCATACCTCACTCAGAATAACAAACCTAAATTTAACGAGGGTGCACATATAATATCTAAAACATAAAATATTCATATTTAACTTCTGTTTTTCTATTCTTCTCCCTTTAGATACTCTCTGTTTGAGCCTAGTCCTAGTGTATACATACATTGCAGGACTAACCATGATTCCATGTATGGTGTCCCAGCATGTGGTCTTAACATCTCTATGGCTGCAAACCTGAACATCTCTGTGTTCTCAAGTACATCATTGTAATTTATGCTTTACAAGATTTATCAAATGGCCAATTAGGGTTGCAGCTGTGACCTTGGGGTACCATGTAAATTAATGGCTCTGTCTATATAGGCCCTCACCCCGAAAAGAGGCATATGAGTTCACACAATCATATGTTATACTTAACCCACAATCCAATCCTTATATCAGTTCTCTACAGGTCCAATGTGCTTTTCAAAATAGGCCTGCCTCCTTCCCATGCATGTGTTTACATGTAATGTAATGTCTAGCTGTCTAAAGCTGCAAGGCATGTGAAATGGTTCCTCTGTGTCAACTTTTTATACAACTTGCAGCTGTGATAAAACCACAGCAAGCCTGCCTCCTTCCTGTGTGCATGCATAACACATACTGTATGGTATAGCCCAGCATGTGGTCTTACATGTACTATGGGGTGCTATGAGAAAACATGCACATAGAGCAATCCTTCCCTGATGTCGTCTGGTACAAGAGAGAAATCAATATTGTGTGAGATAGAGGAATAGTTATATATATTACAATTAGTACAATATTTTTAAAATATTTTTACCCATGCATAAGTCGATTTAAAGTGGCAGCAACCCTAGGCCTCTCTCTACACGTGATTGTGTGCAGTTTCATGCACGTATATCAGCAAATACTAGCCATTAAGAAATGCAGGCTGTCTTAATTTAGCCCCACCCCCACCACCGCAATATTGTTGGTTTGTTCAACACATGGGAGGCCGTTCCAATAATTTAATCCTTCCCTCGTATTAGATCAGTTTTGGTTAATATAAACTGTTCTCACTCACTCTTTACAATATTTCTATTTCTTTAATATATGGAATAGGTATGCATGTGTACATAGGATTTGCATGCATGGCATTATGTTTATATATATTATTACCCTTGTAGGTCACGGAAGAAAAAGCGGCAAATCTGTTTGCTGTCACCCTGGATGACTCGGGTGAGGAGGGCCCTCCCTATCCACCAGTACCGGTCCTGGTCCCTGGTCCGGTCCTGCTGGCCCCTGCTCCGCTGGCCCCAGCTCCGCCACTGCCCCCAGCTATACTCGCCCCAGCTCCGCTGCTCCCACCTGCGCCACTGCTGGCCCCAGCTCTGCTTGCACCAGCTCTGTTTGCCCCAGCTCCGTCGCTGGCCCCAGCTCCGCCACTGCCCCCAGCTCCGCTGCTCCCACCTGTGCCACTGCTGGCCCCTGCTCTGCTGGCCCCAGCTCTATTTGCCCCACCGCTGCTCCCACATGCGCCACTGCTGGCCCCAGCTCTGTTTGCCCCAGCTCTGCCGCTGCATCCTGCTCCGCTGGCCCCTGCTCCGCTGGCCCCTGCTCCGCTGGCCCCTGCTCCGCTGGCCCCTGCTCCGCTGGCCCCAGCTCCACCACTGCCCCCAGCTATACTCACCCCAGCTCTGCTGCTCCCAGCTGCGCCACTGCTGGGCCCTGCTCCGCTGGCCCCAGCTCCGCCACTGCCCCCAGCTCCGCTGCTTCCACCTGCGCCACCCCTGGCCCCAGCCCTATGGGGAATATGGCCTCCTCATCCATACTGGGGGCCTCCCGGAGCTCATCCTTATAGAAGGCGACGAGGAAGGGGGAGGGTGGACTTCACCTTACATCAAAGAATACGTATATTTATTAAAATTACAACTAATTGTTTTTGAATGCTATATAGCAGGGCTACCGTTTGCACCGTACCGATCTTCCGACCAAGTTAAGACAGTTTAATTAAGTGCATACATGTGATTGCGCCGGGATGAATTACTTCCTCGCCATGCTAAGTAATCTTGCATGACACGGCACAGTGGCACGATTATTCAATACATGTATCTCTGATATACTTATTACCAGAGGCGGATCCCGGCTTACATGTAGCTGGGAGTAGGCATGCCCTGCTCCGCCCATTGCACCCCACCCTTGCCCACTGTTCGATTGCATGTGAGCAGATCAACGGTCTCTTGTGCTACTATAGAGTATGATTCTAAGGTTGCCCAATACATACCTCAATATGCATATATACTTCACCACCATTGCCTTCAAATCCTATATGCTACCAACTTTCTCATAGAGAATGCTTTTTATTTACTTGTAAAAACACAAGCATGTAGTGGTTGCAAACATGTAGTGGGGGAGGGAGGGGTCCATAGGTTGAGTGATACAGCCATCACCATGGGGGAGGGAGGGGTCCATAGGGTGAGTGGTATAACCATCACCATGGGGGAGGGAGGGGTCCATAGGGTGAGTGGTACAACCATCACCATGGGGAAAGGAGGGGTCCATAGGGTAAGTGGTACATGGGGGGAGGGAGGGGTCCATAGAGTGAGTGGTACAACCATCACCATGGGGGGAGGGAGGGATCCATAGAGTGAGTGGTACAGCCATCACTATGGGGGAGGGGTCCATAGGGTGATTGGTTCAGCCATCACCATGAGGGGAGGGAGGGGTCCATAGGGTGAGTGATACAACCATCATCATGGGGGAGGGAGGGGTCCATAGGGTGAGTGGTACAACCATCACCATGGGGGGAGGGAGGGGTCCATAGGGTGAGTGGTACAGCCATCACCATAGGGGAGGGAGGGGTCCATAGGGTGAGTGGTTCAGCCATCACCATGAGGGGAGGGAGGGGTCCATAGGGTGAGTGGTACAGCCATCACCATGGGGGAGAGAGGGGTCCATAGGGTGAGTGGTACAGCCATCACCATGGGGGAGGGAGGGGTCCACAGGGTGAGTGGTACAGCCATCACCATGGGGGAGGGAGGGGTCCATAGGGTGAGTGGTACAGCCATCACCATGGGGGAGGGAGGGGTCCATAGGGTGAGTGGTACAGCCATCACCATGGGGGAGGGAGGGGTCCATAGGGTGAGTGGTACAATCATCACCATGGGGAAAGGAGGGGTCCATAGGGTAAGTGGTACATGGGGGGAGGGAGGGGTCCATAGGGCCATAGGGTGAGTGATACAACCATCACCATCGGGGGAGGGAGGGGTCCATAGAGTGAGTGGTACAGCCATCACTATGGGGGAGGGGTCCATAGGTGAGTGGTACAGCCCACACCATGGGGGGAGGGAGGGGTCCATAGGGTAAGTGGTACAGCCAGCCATCACCATGGGGGGAGGGAGGGGTCCATAGGGTGAGTGGTATAGCCATCACCATGGGGGGAGGGAGGGGTCATAGGGTGAGTGGTATAGCCATCACCATGGGGGGAGGGAGGGGTCCATAGGGTGAATGGTATAGCCATCACCATGGGGGGAGGGAGGGGTCCATAGGGTCAGTGGTACAGCCATCACCATGATGGAGGGAGGGGTCCATAGTATGAGTGGTATCGCCATCACCATGAGGGAGGGAGGGGTCCATAGGGTGAGTGGTACAGCCATCACCATGGGGGGAGGGAGGGGTCCATATGGTGAGTGGTATAGCCATCACCATGAGGGAGGGAGGGGTCCATAGGGTGAGTGGTACAGCCATCACCAAGGGGGGAGGGAGGGGTCCATAGGATAAGTGGTACAGCCATCATCATGGGAGGGGGGAGGGGATCTTTGTTTTGGGTGGCATAAAAATTAACGAACAGAGCAAATCAATAGGTATACATGACCCCTTCATAAAAATCAATAGGTGCATTATACAGGTACTAAAAACATTATCTATGAGAAGCTGATGATATATGGGATTTAAAAGAAGGAAATAAAGGGTGAAAATGTCATAGTCCTATATTTAGCCCGTTTATAGCCTATACAATGTCCGTATAAGACTATGACATTTTCCCTTACTATTACAGACAGTCATTTCTCCTTGCATTTTACACTTCTATGGTGGGTATGAACCCCATGGTGCATCGGACATTACAACACTGGCACAACAGCTAATGCTATACCCCAATATGTATTTTCCAATGTAGTATGAAGTGTTGAAAAAGTCAGTGGCGTTTACCGTATGGGAGATGCAGCGATTTTAAAGTGAATCATTTTTATCCTAATAAACATGAAAGTTATTTTTTTCGTGAAATGTCTCTAATTTAAATATATAACTATCAGTTTTATAAGCAGAGGACATGCCATTCATGCAGACAATCTACATTTGATAACTACAGTATTTCAAATACATGTACATGTACTTCTTATAATGAATAATAAAAAATACAGGAATGCTTACTTACCTTTGAAAATAATAGAGAAAGCTCTTGTTCATATTTATTTACTATCAAATCAAAGGCCGTCTTTTTTTCCTACATGAAGTACAAGTTGATCCTAATATGTAGCACATGAACATTCACTTGTGATGGTACATGTTAGGACCATGACTTCTGTAGTACTCAGTGGTGCCATGTATGCATTGTGCATGTCAACCTGGTATGTATGGAATAATGCTATTTGTGTCCATTTCCACATTGTGTGCTTTTGATCCATGTGATCAATGTGGTAATGCATATTATTTAAGATCAATAAAGGTAAGAAATCGGCAGTGGAGAAATTAGGTACATCCATGGTGATGAAGTTATGGCACACATTGTGAAAGATAATTTGCTATTCCATCCATCATGAAGTGCCTGGTTACATCACACTTGTGCATACTTGTGAATGTCATACATCATGCATGACACATGTAGAGTACCTTATTCTCTATGGTAGTGTCAGCATTATATGCCACCAGGACTGCCACCACTTCATGGTGACCCTTCTCAGCAGCCATGTGCAGTGGAGTGGACCCATAACAGGCCTAGGAAGAGATAATACAATAATATATCTCAAAATAAAATACAGTTATAGTTACACTGATGATAGATTGCATTCAGCAACAATTGGGAATGGATATTTGCTCTTCCAGGTTGGGCTACATGTATAATTGTTCCACCATTGCCTCATCAAACATTCCAACTTTATTAAACAAGGGATGCATATGAGTCCTGGAGAGTTTCTCTGTTGGTAACATCACTGTTTACTTCTCAGCATCATAGCAGATATCTACACAAAGAACATTTTGTCCTGTTCTACAACAGCTCTCTGATAACCCCAAATGCGGTGTACTGCCTCTAACCACTATGTTGCTAGTTAGAATGCAGAATATTTAGAAGAGCCATGCTATGTGTTGTGACATTGCAGAAGCTGCAGACATCTTTCAGCTTTGTGGAGGCCATGAATTGATGAATCTCTTTTTAAACATAAGCCAAAGGTACACACCACACAAACACACATACTGGCCTGACCCTTTTGTAAACACATGTACATTCTTATTCAGTATCACAGGGGAAGTCGTGTCGACTATGAACAGTGGGTCTTTGGGATGGTCGACACTTCCAAAACACCATCTCTGGGCTACATGCAGATGGTGGATACACGTGATGCTGCCACACTACTGCCAATAATTCAAGCCCACACAGCACCAGGAACTATCGTCCACTCAGATGAGTGGGCAGCCTATGCACGTATTACAAGGGATATCCCTCACCTACAGCATCAGACAGTCAACCACAGTGTTGAGTTTGTCAACAGTGCAACAGGGGTTCACACCCAGAACATTGAGAGTTATTGGAACCGGGTAAAGAAACGGTTCAAGACCATGAAGGGAGTTCACAGCCACCAGCTTCCAAGTTACCTCGATGAGTTTATGTGGAAGGAGAGGTATGGGGCAACAAGAGAACAAACACATTTGACTCTATTCTAGTTGATATCAGTTTGCAATACGTTGTGTAATTTTAAAAGTATCCCAAAGATGTCCATAAAGGCCATAGAACACATACGAGTAACGGTCAAGAAAGGGGTATAATATAAACAGCAAACAGTATATATACTGTATATGTACTCTTATATGACCAGGTTTGAGAGATCAGAATTTTAAAAGTATCCCGTGAAGTTAAATATGTGCGAACTGTGTTAAATGGTTGTTAATGAAGTCAATGAAATACCGCTCATTAATATTCATTGGGGCCGGCAATAGGGGTTGATCCCGACCGGCGATGTGAAAGTGCCCTAGACGAAAAGCGGTGGGAGGTGGTGGTGGTGGTGGGGTGCTGTATACTTCAGGCCAGGTCCTGTACGGTATGGTGAAGGTGACCTCAATTTGGGGAGGGAGAGAAATGATCGACTCCCCCCCCCCCCCCCCCCCCTGCGTACCCACATGCAAATTGAACTAGTCGACATAAATAAGTTGTTCAATTAGAATAGAGCTCTAGCATGACCACGTGACATTGCGTGGTTGTCAAGCTTGAATTATTCACACCATGTTTACACTTAATTCACGTGGCATTGTTGTAGTGTACTAATGCAAATACACTTATGCGATGCTATTGGGTGTGGGTTATCAACGTAGCTTGAATATTCATGCACATACAATGGTGCTAATTGAGCGTGAAAGATGTACTTAGCTTGCACACCTATGTCTCCTAACGGATCAAGGAAAATTTAACGAACAGGATACATCAATGGATACAGGATCCCTCTATGTATAAACCAAATTTAACTTTCCTGCAGGAAGATATGACATGTTTGAGAAGGGATATTGGACGTTGCAACAATGGCACAAAACTAATTCAAGACCCCAAAATCTATTTTACCATATAGAAATGGTGTAGTATGAAGTGTTGAAAATAGGAAGTGTATAGTATTACCGTTGGGAGGTTGTAGCGATTTAAACATGGTACATTGTAACAATATTTTATAATATGCGGCAGGTCCTACTCGACCCCATGTTCAATGAGTTGAATACAAAAGTAAGTACATGCACATTCATTAACATAATTAAGTAGCCTGTTCTTTCTGAACCTGATGATAGTCACCACCTCCCCACTACTACTTTTAGACCATTCTACAAAGCACACAATCATGACTGTCCACAAACATGAACTAATTCAACATATGTACAATTAGGTAATATTCATTCTTGCACATGTTATTCCCATAAAAATGACATAAATAAACATGTCCGTTCTTCCCATAGCAGCAGTTGATATGCAGTCACCACCTCCCCATTACTACTTTTAGACCACTTTACATACAAACTACTCTCCTCGTTACAAATATCACTAGTGTTGTATACCCCCTGCATGTACATGTACATGTACATGGCATGGACTAGACAATACGGAAGAAATATTTAGTTAACACCTTGCATTGATGCAAGACAATGAATACAATGTATTTGGATCAACCCTCCTTCTTCTGCTTGATAGTACTTCACCACACCCTACATCACTCACTTTGTTCACATCAGCTTCTGCCTTTACAAGGATCTCCACCACAGCTGTATGACCATTTAGAGCTGCCACATGCAGTGGTGTCACCTACATATGGGAGGTGAGGGTAAAGAAAAGCAGAGCAATACACATGCATCAATGAGGTCACAACATGTGAAATTAAACAATGCACTGATTGTTGTTCACTTTCACATCAGATGGAACAAAATCTAATGGCAATGAGCATGGAAACTACAAGCATGAGGACAAAACCAATTCTTTGGTTTCATTAATACTGCCAGACTATCATATCCGTACGATAGCAACTATAATATGTTATCCCCAAATCTCGCTGGGACAGTCACATATGGAGGCCAAGCCGGATGCAGCAAGTGTATAGCGACTGGTGTCCTCAATATCTGTGTCATCTGGGTCAGAGGAGGTTAGGAGCTTGGTGCAGCCTCCAGACATTGCAGAAAGACCAGACGGGCCCTGCGACATGCTGGAGGAGTTGTTCCACGAGGTCGGCTCTGTTGCCCATGGTGACGACGTAAGCCTCCATTAATTTGAGGTGGAGTACCTCACATGTGAGGCACATAAGGCTATAGACTAAGTGATTGCAGCCCACCCTACCATCCTTTATCATAGCACTAACAAAGTGACTTTTATTATGATCAAAGAAATAAACATTATTAGGTCAGGGTAGAAGCCACCAATGTGAACCCTCCAAATGGATTGTTTTATAATACTGTTTGTTAATGGTCTCAAACTGTCACATATTGCACTCCCATACAGGCCAGACTTACATGTAGACCTCATTCATTGAACAAGTATGTACAACAAGAATATTACATGACCTAGAGGATTGGGAGTGTAATAAGCATGGGAGCAGAACAGCCTACTTATTTCTTAATGAGATAAAGAGCGGCAAATGGCATACGCAGATGAGTACAAGTTCGTACAGGCAGTTTAGTGACGAAGCCAAATACACAAGTGTGTGGAACAGACAAATACGCAAGTGTGGCAGATAACTATGCAAGGCACAGGGAGTGTGGTGGGAGGGTGAGTGCTAGGAGATAAGCCCCTCCAGGGTAGTACTGAGAGGATGTCTGTTATGGGCTTATATGCATAACATAATTGCATGTAAGTACATGTACATAGTTATACATAATAAAGTAGTTTGTAATAATTAATAACGTGATATTCAGTGACATGCAGTCACCACCTCCCCATTGCTACTTTTAGGCCACTAAACCACTTTACATAAAAGGTATTTAATCGTCAATCCACATGCATAACTTACCAACTGATGATGGATAAGTACGATTCACATAATGAAAGGAAAGAGAAATTGTTGATGTGTAGACAAGTATTTTATATTTTTCCCTAGCATACAAACGTAACTTGGATTGCAATATGATGAGTGCACATATGGTATAGTAACTACTACGATGATACTCCATTTAAACAAGTAAATAAAAACATTCTCTAACGAGAGAGTTGTTGGTATATAGGATTGACCAATGGTGGTGTAAAAAGCACAGAAACAAGAGTGACAGAAATTTTACTGGAAAATTAAAATAGGCCCATTACTCAGTGAACGTATTTTTATTAATGACATTCATCAATCCTCAATCAATCCTATATTGAACCTGCTGCCGCAGGTTCAGATGTGATGGTGTAACAGGCATTTGATGATAACATGAACGTGATACAGCTCCTTCAAAAAGCACCATTATAATGAGGTGGTGGTGCATCAAGGCACAATGGATTTTGTTGGTTTATGGTATAGTCTAATTATGGACCCTAATGTCCAGCTGAAAAGGGCTGAGCACAGGACAGTCCAACAAAGAAATGATTTACACATTAATACATGACGATTACACATGTCTGTTCTATCATCATCTGCAGGTTTGTGATGGTCAAAGCAGTATCGGAAGTTTCGTTAGAAACTTCCATATAGGATTTGACCCCGACTATGAATGTCATTTTAAAAAACGCGACCCGTCTGTAACAACACTCCCGACGATCGGGTCGTGTAGCTTGTTTTAGCAATCGATCTAGAAGTCAAAAATGAGTAGTTTCGTTTTTGTTTCATGTCGCTGAACCGCGTGGTTGTTGAGAACAAGAGTGTACTGCCCGTCCTCGTACCCAGTCTCGGAACAAGGGGCGGTCGTCTTCTCCTTCTTGCCCACGCATAACTCAGGACAGGAACATTTCTAAGCGATGAAAATTTCACCAATAGCTTCAGAATCGGCTGGAGGACTCGCTTTTATATAATATAATACTTTGATAAACAATCGACTATCAGCCTCCTATGTCTTGTTAGTCTCGTACCCAGACCGTCTATGACGTAAGCGATTATCGCTGTAAACACTACGTCCATACGTATGGACGTAGTGATTATACTGTTTACAGCGATAATCGCTTACGTCATAGACGGTCTGGGTACGAGACTAATGTCTTGTATAATTAAATGGGTATGAAAAAAAATAAAGAAAACAAGTAAATAAAAACATTCTCTACGAGAAAGTTGGTGGGATATAGGATTTGATTATGACATTGGTGGTGTAAAAAGCAAGGAAACAAGGTCTTATCAGAAGGGAAAATGTCATAGTCCTATATTTAGCACACAAACAACACATGTCCTAGAAATGTGCTAAATATAGGACTATGACATTTTCCCTTCTGATAAGACCTTGTTTCCTTGCTTTTTACACCACCAATGTCATAATCAAATCCTATATCCCACCAACTTTCTCGTAGAGAATGTTTTTATTTACTTGTGTATGTACTTATGTTATCATTATTGTTTAATATCCAGGGAAAAATCCTATTTAAGGATGTCATTATCCTTAACCTTTATTCTCCCGCTAATCGTCCTTATTTAAGACCGCCTTTTGTCCTTAAATAAGGACAACTGTTTTCACTATGTTTTTGAAATGACTGATCTGTATTTTAGCAAAGTAAAGACGTTTTTTCATGCTGTGTTTATCCTTCATTACATTAAAACACAATTTTTGTGTACCTACCTATTACGTAGCTGAGTAGTGCAGTTGAAAGTGTAATAGGTTTGATGGCAGACTCATAAGTTTGACATCGAAAATCAAGCGGTTTAGATTCAGTTATCTATAATTTAAAATCTAGTTGTCTCCTATTTGGGATGTATTAATTTTCAGAAACCTGAAGCAATTTACATTTAGAAAATATATAAATATTTGCAATAAACTTTAATAATATTGCAATTTATTTGCTTTTATTCTTGCTCTCCTCAATTAGACATCCGTGTTTAGCAACATTTTACAGAACAGTTTAACTTTATGAAACATATCTCTTCTCATGCACACTTCCACGTACCTGAATACCGTTCCTTTCTTTCCCATTGTCATTTTGAGCCTACCTACTACACGCAAACCCGCCTTTATTGACTGCTTCGCCATTTAAAAGTCACCCTTGTTTGGCCAGATTTACTAATAAATACCTATTAATAACTAGATTCTGCATGCAGTTTAAATGTACTATAATTTAAACCACCAATCTTACCTGATTTTTATGAAACTTGAATTTCGTCCTTTTTTAAGGACAATGGACTTAAATAAGGACGATTGGAGAATAAAGATTAAATAAGGATCATCTTTTATATTGCATATTTTTGCTAACCAAGTAAGCAAGATTTTTAAAAAGATTATGGTCAATTGTATACTGATTAGCCTCCATAACAAACTTTAAATGATGTCAATGTGATCAATGTCCATGTGGTAAAACAGGAAGGAAGTGGCACATCCTTATTTAAGGATTGACACCATCCTTAAATAAGAATCACAACAGTAGAGATTATTGACCATAAAAACCATAATGGTTTTAAAACCCTTGATTTTTTCTTTTTTTCTGATAGCCAGTTGATCCAGCTATACTCACAACCTGATTCGTTGAAGAAATAACTTGTGGTTAAATAGTTATGTTTATTTACACCATAACACTTCAAAATTAATATCAAGCATTTGTATAATGACGTGTGCTGATGTAGATGCTCACTTCTGCTCAAACGCCAGCATGGACGTACCCTAGCCTCACTGAAACCATGTGCACTGAATGCGGTTGTTCTGCCGCCGCTCCATTGAACAGTGTGCTTTCTAGTTCTATAATTGAGTACCATATAGAATGGTGCACGGGTAGGGGTACGAGAGAATCTAGGGAGCGTTGCCAATTGGCATACGATATGTGTTATAGCTTAGTGGAGCTTAGCTCCAATTAATCAGACTCGAGGAGACATTGCCTAAGCCTACTTTTGCTGTCGCTGTCACTGTCATTTGACGAATCGTACAGTGCTGCCGCTTTGGTCACCTATAGGCCTACATGTATGTCATCCATCCATAGTCAGGAACTACATCCGTCGCTTTCTGTGGCTCCCCTCGATATCTAAGCAGGGTTGCTTAGCTTGACGCTTTCGAGTGTATGCAATCGCTTCGCTGGACGATGAGTGTAGATTGTCGACGCCGTGGATATTGTTCCACATATCCATCTGACAGTGTTCATTCTACTCCTAGAGCTACCAGAAGCCTATCCTCCCTTGCCATACGTTGCTTTGAGTTAATTCAACTCACTACTATGTTGCAAATGGCGGTTTTGCCGTATTTACACTGTAATACCAGTTTTTGAACAAGCAAAACCTGTTTTAATCGTGGTAGTATCACTATCTTGAATCTAGTGAATCACAAATATAAAACAAAGCACCAAGTTTACATCATTCTTTTAGAAAGTGGTCATCATCCTTATTTAAGAATGGCCATCCTTAATTAAATAAGGATTGCGGGAAATTAAACATTAAGCAATTTTTTTTTACCGGTTTCTTTGTTTTAACATACGTTTTGAGCACTCTTAAATGAAAGCTACTCAATCATCAATACAAATCCTGTTCACATGCATAACTTACCCACTGATGATGGATGAGTGGGATTCACAGATGTCATATGCAGGAAAGAAACAAAGGCTATTAACAAGTATACAAGACACTCGGGTATAAGTACATTTGGATATAAATATAATAATTACTACTCACATTCATGTATTGCATGAACAAATATGCGATTTGCAGCCTGTTATTAATGAACCTGATGATTGATTTATATGCAGTCACCACCTCCCCATTGCTACTGTTATAGACAACTCTATATACAAACTACTCAATCATCAATACAAAAACTGCCCACATGCACAACTTACCCCCTGATGATGGATGAGTGGGATTCACATAATGAAAAGAAAGATAAATTGTCAATGTGTAGACCAATGTTCTCTAACATAAAAACATGCATTGCAATATGATGAGTGCACATATGGTATAGTAACTACTACGACGATACTCCATTTAAATGTGATGTAACAGGCATTTGATGATAAAATGAACGTGATACAGCTCCTTCAAAAAGCACCATTATAATGAGGTGGTGGTGCATCAAGGCACAATGGATTTTGTTGGGTTATGGTATAGTCTAATTATGGACCCTAATGTCCAGCTGAAAGGGGCTGAGCACAGTACAGTCCAACAAAGAAATTATTAACCATTAATACATGACGGTTACGACCTTACAATAACATACATGCATCATACGGCAGGGGCGGATACAGAAGATTTGAAAAGGGGCGACCCGCAATGTGAAAGTGCCCTAGACGATAGCTATATCTCAGTAACGGATTAAGGAAAATTTAACGAACAGGATAGATCAATGGATACAAATTCAAGACCCCAAAATCTTTTTTACCATACATGCAGAAATGGTGTAGTATGAAGTGTTGAAAATAGGAAGTGTATAGTATAACCGTTAGGAGATTGTGGCTATTTAAACATGATACGTTTTTATAACAATAGACCTTTTTCATGTGTCACAAGATAATTAACTAGATCACGTGTAATACCGGTGGCGGCCATCTTGGTGCATAGGAAGTGATTGTACCGGTAACTATAGTATTGTGTGCAGTAATTGGGTTTTACAAGGGTTCCGACCGTGACAAAGATGTCTCATTCTATCGAATACCTGCTGTTATCAACCACATTGGAGGTGAGCCTGAAAGGGAGCTTAGTGAACGACAAAGAGGCGGCTTCCTTGCTGCTCTTTGAAGGCAAGACATTATAAAGACGACGCTAGCAAATATCTACCCTCGATAGTGTCCGCTTCGATACAGTCCATCCGCGATAATGTTCGTTATTTTTCTCTTGCCAACCAATTGCCTCGTCCCCAGGCCGTCAATATGAAAAAAGACGTATTGCCACTATGTTAGTGCGCATGCGCTGGCCATTACCTGAAAAACACGTGATCGTATCCTTACCTTGTAAACCATTCCGTAAATCGTTATGCGCGAAGCAATGGCAAACCATCTTCGGAAGCCACTGGGACATCAGCAACCTTGCTGAGCCTGTTTGCAAGATCTGATGCCAAAGATTCCCTTGAAAAAAGTGCGACATAATGTGTACGAGACAAAACACTGTCACAAATCCTACAAGACTTTGACATCGTATACGTATACGCGTAGCGTGTATGAATTTCGTCACGTGTGCGATGTTTTTAATAAACAAAACCTTACGAGGCAGAACTGATATGAGTTAGTTTACGGAACGGTTTACAAGGTAAGTATACGATTACGTGTTTTTCAGGTAATGGCCAGCGCATGCGCACTAACATAGTGGCAATAGGTACCAGGCAGTCTTTTTTCCTAACTTTTAATATTGACGGCCTGGGGACGAGGCTAGCCAACCAACCGTTCGTAAGCTAAACTTCGCATCGCTACTATACAGTGGCGTAGGAGCTGCAGCGGCAGCAGCGGCCATGGCCGCTGCACTATTTCATATGAGAAAAATAAATTAAAATATAGGTTAACTTATAATTTTCATGATACGGGCAGCATTGATGCATGTAATTCAATCAGCTGAGCAGCTGCTGCTAGTGAATTATTCATTATACAAGCATGTATTGATGTAATTCAAATCAGCTGAGCAGCTGCTGCTAGTGAATTACATGCGACTTCAGCTAGCTTTCCTGAACAGGCGCACCAACCAAGATTGTATCCCTTTCCGAAAAGAAGCTTCGGTAATCAGGTACCCGCGCAACGTAGTTTTCAACCATCAGGCCTTGGCTGCACTATCTGGAAAGTAGCGATGCTGTTTTGTGTATTACATGCGCGCAGGCAAGATCTCACAACAAACTAAACTGGTCACTTAATATGGATTTAGCGTTTCTCTCAACTGGTTATTCGAATTGGAAAGATGCAACAAGAAAGTTTGCACAACACGAATCTAGCAAGTGCCACACGGAATCTGTGTTTAAAATGCTAGCATTGCCATCTTCTACACCCAATATAGCGGAAGCCTTGTCGTCCCAAACGCAAAAATAAAGATTTGATCGTCGAAAGTGTTTTGATATGCCAGTCTCGTCGAAAGTGAATAATGTTTTCACTTAAAAACAAGTGCAGTTTTTGCGTTTTGGGGGGTGTTTTTCAACGCAAGAAGCGTTGGCTTCTGGGGCTCCGCCCCAGACCCCCATGGGGGAGCTTACAGCGCTCCCCCATACCCCCTGGCTGGGTGGGAGGGGCGCCCCCCTCCCGCAACCTCCCCGGGGGACTCCGCCACTGAACTTTGGCCACTGCACTTTTTATTCCCTCCCTACGCCACTGCTATATCCGTTTGTCCTACAGTCTGCCAGTGGCGTATCCAGAGAGGGTGCTCCGGGTGCTTGAGCACCCCCCTCGGCCATAGGTCCTTCCATATATAAATTCATAACTTTTCGGGCCGCGTTTTATAATAATAGCTGTACGCTTGCGCTGCCTATTGATACCCGTACGCATGAACTGTACTATATCCTGGGCCTCCTGATACGCGATCAAACCCCCCATTTTTCGTATCGGGCCAGAAACCGACAGCACCCCCCCCCCCCACCCTTCTCGTATCGGGCCTGACTTTAAGCGCCCCCCTCGCTGAAATCCTGGATACGCTACTGGTCCGCTATATTTTGGGGGTTCCCGTAGCCTGGACTATATCGAGGGTAGACTGTATGTTCCATGCACTTTGTATCGGGAAAGTCCGCTGCCCAGTATGACGAGTTAACCCAGGTTGGTTACCGTTCTCTTTTATTAGTTTCCTCCATTAAGGAGGAAAAGAGCTCTTGAACGGCACCCTGGCAACGAGAATGGGGGAGCGGCTCAACCGAGTAAAATTACTCGCGGCAATGGAGGGCCCATGCCATAGTCTCCTTTTAGTCATCTTCATAGGGGCTTTGGGATTTGGCCTGGAGTAGGGGAGAAGCTTCTTGCCAGTTCCCGTTCAACGTTCTTTGCTTTAACCATGTCATCATGGATATACTGAGAGATGGGACAATCAGTGATTTGATTGATTTTAGTAGTTGTCTTACCGATTTGAGGGCTGATTGTTTCTTCAGAGCTTGATATAGCCCTTTACCTTCATTGTCTTACATGCCCAGCTTGTTTGAGACTGCATCAACTTTAATTTAATGGATGTGGACAACGCAAATTTGTAAATGCTCTGACTTAATAGCCATTACATCAAACCCTACGCGTTTCGTGGGGCCATGTGCCTCGCTACTCATCAGGGGTTTTGCATTCGTCATATTATTATGCGTTTTGACAGCACCCGCCTATACAGGCCAAACGCTCGTTTATCGTAAGCTTAATAGCTTAATTTCAACCTCTGAATGAGGCCATTTATTACCACAATGCATGGGTAATTTGAGGGTATATACCACTATGGGTATATACTACGGTCCTTATGGATCATTCTCCGCTCGAGTAGGGTCAGGGGTTGTAACTTATTTGCACTTCTCTTCGGAACCCAAAATCAAAATCAAATCAAAATCAACCGTTAATGATGCATGGCAATAGTGCTGATATATCGTGCCTTAGCATCAGGGTCCAAGTTTTGAAAGAAAACTGAAGCGGAATTAGACATCATCGCATGCTCAACAAGGTCTTACGCCAGCTGTGCACCAAGATGGCGGCTTACGTAAATGACATCATTTTTAATGTAACTTGGTCACATGATGAAATCGGTCAGTTCACGAGAAAATGAGCCTTCGCTATATTTTATAAAAGTTATAAAAATGACTCACGTTTGAATCGCTATAACTTCGGAACTATAAACGCGATTGACTTCCTATTTTCAACACTTCATACTACACCATTTCTATAAGGTAAAATAGATTTTGGGGTCTTGCATTAGCTTCGTGCCAGTGTTGCAACGTCCGATACCCCTTTGGGTTCAAACTAGCCATAACTTTCGGAAGGACATCTCAATTAACTTCAAACTCGGTTTATACGCAGAGGGGTCCTGTGCTTATCGATTTGCCCTGTTCGTTAACTTTTACTTGATCCGTTACGGAGATACAGCTGTGCAAAGTAATTGCACATTTCTCGTTCATTTCGCGCCATTAACCTGGTTCCGAGCACATGAATATATACAACAACCTCCCGTGCCCATGCCACTATGTACTGATGTACCAGCTTCTTACGCACAGGGGAAAAAATCGTGTTCCGGACCTTGGGTTTTACCCTATCGACCTTGGGATCTGTTCCATCAAACGTATTCAAAGTGCCTAAGACAACAGTGAATACATTTGATGGAACAGATCCCAAGGTCGATAGGGTAAAACCCAAGGTCCGGAACACGATTTTTTTTCCTGTGACAAACGTCAGTGGTTCTCTTCTATAGCGATCAAGATTCGTTAAGCGATAGAAATGCGTGGGATTCAGCTACCATCACCATACAAAACACGGTACGTACCACCAGTACCGATACGCGCGCACAACATTATGTAGAAATCGTGCCCCTGTCGTATACTCTTTGGGTGCCACTCATTGCGTGGCCATTTATAGGCGCACAACCTATAACAGTACGTCAGAGCCATGATATATAGTGCACGGTGTATCAGCTAGGCTATGGGAGAGGCGTGGTCGAGTTAAAGACACATGCAGCGCAGCTAGGCTGGAACACATGTAACCCTTCCTTATTGTCGAGATTTGCGTTCTGCTGGCACATATATTTTAAACGCCCACCGTTTTTCAATTAATCTGCATGGCTGGCACACTCATACACACCCATGAACACACGTCTCATGTCCGGCCTATACCAGAGATCATATACACACTCTTTCCACCATAAGACACTATTCTTTTCCCCTTGCTGTACACCCTGTAAATTGTTATGTTGTGTGCTACATGGATTCACTCATAAGATTTGTCCATTTGAACTTTTTTTTCTATGTCTTTCGGTTACACTGGCCTACTATACAACCCTCTTTCCCAACAATTTATATTCAGACTGATGTGTAACTGGATTGTGTGTTGTATACATAGTGGTATAAGAGCATGGGGGCAAATGCCCCAACACTTTTTTCAGAGGAAGGGCATCCCACCCCCCCCCCCCCCCCCCTACTATCCCCAATGGTTGCATGTACTGGATTAATGTGTTGTATGTACTGGACAATTTGTTCCTGTCTCACAGTACCTGCCACATCATGACATACCATGCCTCATGTCCCATATTCCTTTACATGCATCCATTTACACACTCACACACTCATACACACAACACTCACAACTATCCCATGCCAATCACTATATACGCTGAAGCTCTGGGTGTGTACCATTGAGAGGTTTAAAAAGACTTAGGACTTACTATTTATTACCTTCCTTTGTTATATAAAATTCCCAGGGCCCTGATCTTTATCTTTTGGGATACAGCAGGTATAATATTCCTGCCGGGCTTATATACCAGGTAAAAGTAGGTCTACTAAAGTCCCTCTTACAGAGTGGTGGATTTACAAGTAATATCACAAAGGATAAATAGCACAGATTCCTAGAAGGTGCCCATGTATACTGCTATACATACACACACACACACACACACACACACACACACACACACACACTCACACACACACTTAGAAGGGGCCCATGTATAGCTATACATACACACACACACACACACACACACACACACACACACTCACACACACAAACCAGTGCTACAAGTTTAGAATTAGTGGTTCTGGTGGGTATGACTGTCTGCTTGCTATGACCAGATGCAAAGCCACCCATGAAAGTCACCCATGGAATGTTGATTTACATGAGATGGTGGCAAATAGATTGGCTAATGCCTTTGTGTTTAAGACTCTGCAATCAATGAGACATATGGTCACATACCCACCTGAGGATCAGAGCACTTGGTGTCTTTTTTATGTATGTTTTTGGATCTGGGGCAGTACGTGCCGCTTCCAAACACGTTACAGGTGACTTCCATAGCCTTTTGCATTTGGTCATATGTGTAGCAAACCTGACAGCCATCCTCACCAGAACCACTAATCCTAAGTAGCATTGGAATTTCCGTGTGTGTGTGTGTGTGTGTGTGTGTGTGTGTGTGTGTGTGTATGTGTGTGTGTGTGTGTGTGTGTGTGTGTGTGTGTGTGTAGCATTGGAACCTTTCTTTCTTGGAGGATTTGCAATTTATTTTTGTGATGTGTTGACAAGCTACTTCTAGATCTGCTCACCTAGAGATGGAAGCCTTGCATACAAGTAATAAAGACATTCTCTATGAGAAAGTTGATGGCATATTGGATGGCAAAAAGGAAGGAAACAAGGATCTACTAATAAGGGGTAATGTAATACGCACACAGTTGAACAACATAATGTCCTACAAATGTAGGACTATTCCCATATTATTTCCTTTTTACACCACTATTGCCTTTCAATCCTATATACCAACTTTCTCACAAATAATGTTTTTTATTACTTGTTCCATCAGTTTTTTTTTCGTCATGAGATAGAACATACCGGTAACTATATTTAATCAAGAGTATTTTGAACTAAGACCATTAGTGGTGTTACACAGTTTAGGAGGGTATACTGTGTGGAGGAGGGGGGGGGGGTGTCTCCTGGATGGAATGGTAAAAAGGGGGGAAGGAGATCCCTACATAGAAGTGTGACATCTATGGAAGAGGGGGTGCCCTGATGTGGAGGACAAGGGCACTTGCTGTGAAGAGGGTGGGGAATCCCTACTGGTGGAGATGGAAGCCCTGATGTGGTGGAGCAAGTAGCAAGCATCCATTGGTGGCCTTGTAGTGGTGTGGGTGTCCCAACATGAAGGGGATGTGATGGAGCTAGCAAGGTGTCCACTGGTGGAGGTCCGGACACAGCTTGCTAAGCTTTGTCAAGACCACCGTTGTGTGTGTGTGTGTGTGTGTGTGTGTGTGTGTGTGTGTGTGTGTGTGTGTGTGTGTGTGTGTGCGTGTGCGTGTGTGCGTGTGTGTGTGTGTGTGCTTGTAGCATTGGTACCTCTCTTGGAGGATTTTATGTGTAGGCAAGCTACTTGTAGACAGATGGAAGCCTTGCATATAGTGGCAGTGAATACATGTATTATTGCTAGCCTATCTGAAAGATTTGAGATTTGGAAAGACTGGGCCTCTGTAGAACAGAGAGCATTCACTGACATGGCTTCTATTTACCCATGGATATACATGCACTGAGCTGGTATTTACTTACACAACAGATATGAAGCTTCAGGACTAGTATGTAGGTATATATACAAGAGCACCACCAGCATGTAACTTAGTAAGCACTGCCAATAAAAAAGAGTACCATTGACGGGGACATGAGATTTGAGCCCCCCCCCCCCCCCCCCACATCATTCCAACTCTTTCATGACCACTATCAGCTGAAATAGAGGAGTCCTTAAAACCCTCCCAATGAAGCACACTCTGAATTTGAGTACAGTGAATAGTATACGGGACATGTATAGTGGAGCCTCACAGGGGCCAGTCCAATGCATGCAACACACAGTCCAGTTACATGTGTGAAAAACACATCCACATCAGTGACATGGAAGACTTTGGACATGACCATGCAGAGAAGACCATGGGATGCAAGACCCCAAAATCTATTTTACCTTATAGAAATGGTGTAGTATGAAGTGTTGAAAATAGGAAGTCAATAGCATGTACCGTTCCGAAGTTATAGCGATTCAAACGTGAGTCATTTTTATAACTTTTATAAAATATAGCGAAGGCTCATTTTCTCATGAACTGACCCATATTTTATAATATACAGTAGCTCCTACTCGACGCCATATTCAATGAGTTGATTAAAAAAGTAAATACAATCACATTCATAATCATAATTAAGTAGCCTGTTCTTTCTGAACCTGATGATAGTCACCACCTCCACATTGCTACTTTTAGACCATTCTAGAAAGCACACAATCATGACTGTCCACAAACATGAACTAATTCATGTAATATTCTTTCTTGCACATGACATTCCCATAAAAATGTTATTAACACATGAATAAACATGTCCGTTCTTCCCATAGCAGCAGTTGATGTGCAGTCACCACCTCACCATTACTACTTTTAGACCACTCTACTCTCCTAATTACAAATACCACTAGTGTTGTATATCCCCAGCATGCACATATACATGGCATCGACCCTGACAATATGGAAAAAATATTTAGTTAACACCTTGGATTGATGCAAGACAATCAATACAATGTATCCACCCTTCTTCTGCTTGTTAGTACTTCACCACATCATACATCACTCACTTTGTTCAAATCAGCTCCTGCCTTTACAAGGATCTCCACTACAGCTGTATGACCATTTTCAGCTGCCACATACAGTGGTGTCCTCTACATATGGGAGGTGAGGGTAAAGAAAAGCAGTGCAATACACATGCATCAATGAGGTGACAACATGTGGAATTAAACAATGCACTGATTGTTGTTCACATTCCCATCAGATGGAACAAAACCTAGTAGCAATAAGCATGGAAAGTACAAGCATGAGGACAAAACTAATTCTTTGGTCTCATTAATACTGCCAGACTATCATATCCTTACGATAGCAACTATTATTTTGTTATCACCAAAATCTCACTGGGACAGTCATGTATGGAGGCCAAGCCCGATGCATGCAGCATGTGTATAGCCACTGGTGTCCTCATTATCCTCTATTAATGTCTAACTGAAAGGGCTGAGCACAGGACAGTCCAACAAAAAAATTATTAACACATTAATACATGACAATTACACATGTCTGTTCTATCATCATCTGCAGGCTTGGTGAAGGTCAAAGCAGTACATACGTATGTAATCCTTAAGCAAATTTTTTTTACTGATGTCTTTGTTCTATGAGCACTCCAAATGAAAGCTACTCAATCATCAATACAAATCCTGTCCACATGCATAACTTACCTCCTGATAATGGATGAGTGAGATTCACATAATGAAAAGAAAAAGAAATTGTTAATGTGTAGACCAATGTTCTCTAGCATAGATTGCAATACGATGAGTGCACATACATGTATGGTATAGTATCAGCTCCTTAAAACAAGCACCATTATAATGAGGTGGTGGTGTATCAAGGACAATGGATTTTTTTGGTTTATGGTATAGTTGTAAATATGGACCCTAATGTCCAGCTGAAAAGGGCTACAGTCCCACAAAGAAACATACACATATTAAAGTCCGCGACAGCATCGAGGAAGTATATTACGATTTGGCGGTGAAATTAAGCGGCAATATCGCAGTCCACGCACTAGTAGAGAGCTTTTTTATCTGCAATGATGAAGTGAAGTTTTTCCCTGATTTTATAACTTTTTACGGCTTTAAATTTTCAAGTTAAAAAAGGTATAAATATTTAAATTCCATTTTTAGGACTTAATTTCGTACTGCGTTGATTTTTTCCCACTGGAATCGGTTTCTGTGGGATACGAGACATCCAAAACAACTTTTAGTATATTTTTTCTGCGTTGCGATCTTAAGATACACGTTCCTAAACTGCGGTTGCTAAACTAACTATGAATACATTAAACTCACTTATCCATGTAGAATAGTGAAACAACTTAAGATACAGTGTAGTTTAAGAACGGAACATAGAAAAATTATGGGAAAAGTTGTGTTGGATGTCTCATATCCCATAGAAACCGATTTCAGTGAAAAAAAATCAACACGGTACCAAATTAAGTCCTTAATATTGAATTTAAATAATTAACCCTTTCTTAACTTGAAAAATTGAAGCCCTAAAAAGTAATAAAATCAGGGGATAACTTCACTTCAACATTGCAGATAAAAAGCTCTCTATTAGTGCATGGACCGCGATATTGCCACTTAATTTGACCGTCAAATCGCAATATACTTCCTCGATGCTGTCGCAGACTTTAGTTATATCTGCAGGCTTGGTGATGGTTATATGCAAGTCAAAGCAGTACATATCTTAGCAAACGTGTTTACTGGTTTCTTGGGTTCAACATACTTTTTGAGCACTCCAAATGAAAGATACTCAATCATCAATACAAATACTGTCCACATGCATAACTTACCCCCTGATGATGGATGAGTGGGATTCACATAATGACAAGAAAGAGAAATTGTTAATATGTTGACCACTAAAGTTATATACCCCCAGCATGTACATGTACATGGTATGGACTAGACAATATGGAAGAAATACTTAAGCACTACTAGTAAACATTTAATTTTGCCTTGATACATTCTACTTGGATAACCCACACTTTTAATACTTCACCACACCTTACATGGTGTTCATAGCACAACCTTACTGCTGTCATGTATCTATAAACATAGATCTGGACTGGCCGTTATCCAAATGAATTTTTACAGATAAAAGCATTATGATTGATTACTTTTAGACCACTCTACATACAAACTACTCAATCATCAATTCAAATACTGTCGACATGCATAACTTACCACCTGATGATAGATGAGTGAGATTCACATAATGAAAAGAAAGAGAAATTGTTAATGTGTTGACCAATGTTCTCTAGCATAAAAACTTGGATTGCAATATGATGAGTGCACATATGGTATAGTAACTACTACGATGATACTCCATTTAAATGTGATGGTGTAAGAGGCATTTGATGATAAAATGAACGTGATACAGCTCCTTCAAAAAGCACCATTATAATGAGGTGGTGGTGCATCAAGGCACAATGGATTTTGTTGGTTTATGGTATAGTCTAATTATGGACATTACCGTAAGCAAATTTATTTAAACTGATTTCTTTGTTCTAACATACTTTTTGAGCATTGCAAATGAAAGCTACTCAATCATCAGTACAAATCCTATTCACGTACATAACTTACCACCTGATGATGGATGAGTGGGATTCACATAATGAAAAGAAAAAGAAATTGTTAATGTGTAGACCAATGTTCTCTAGCATAAAAACATGGATTGCAATATGATGAGTGCACACATGGAATAGTATCAGCTCCCCATAATGAGGTGGTGGTGCATCAAGGCACAATCGATTTTGTTGGTTTATGGTATAGTCTAATTATGGACCCTAATGTCCAAGCTGAAAAGGGCTGTGCACAGGATAGTAGAACAAAGAAATTATTAACACATTAATACATGACGATTAGACATGTCTGTTCTGTCATCATCTGCAGGCTTGGTGATGGTCAAAGTAGTACATTCCCATAAGCAAATTTATTTATTTACTGGTTTCTTTGTTTCAACATACTGTATGAGCACTCTAAACGAAAGTTACTCAATCATCAATACAAATCCTGTCCACATGCATAACTTACCTCCTGATGATGGATGATTGGGATTCACATAATGAAAAGAAAGTGAAATTGTCAATGTGTAGATCAATGTTCTTAAGCATAAAAACATGAATAGCAATATGATGTGTGCATATGGTACAGTAACTACTACGACAATACTCCATTAGATGGTGTAACAGGCATTTGATGATAAAATGAACGTGATACAGCTCCTTCAAAAAGCACCATTATAATGAGGTGGTGGTGCATCAAGGCACTATGGATTTCATTGGTTTATGGTATAGTCTAATTATGGACCCTAATGTCCAGCTGAAAAGGGCTGAGCACGGGACAGTCCAACAAAGAAATTATTGACATGACGATTACACATGTCTGTTCTATCAGCTTAGTGATGGTTATAATCAGGTCCAAACAGTACATGTACATACGAACGTTATCAATATGCAAATTCTTTTACTGGTTTCTTGGTTTTTACATACACTCTAAATGAAAGCTACTCAATCATCACTACAAATCCTGTCCACATGCATAACTTACCCGCTGATGATGTATGAGTGAAATTCACAGATGTCATATGCAGGAAAGAAACAAAGGCTATTTACAAGTATACATTGACACTCGGGTATAATTTAACACTAAGTCCATTAATATAAATATAATAATTTCACTACTCACATACATGTACATGTATTGCATGAACAAATATAGGATTGATGTAATTATGCAGCCTGTTATTAATGAACCTGTAGTCACCACCTCCCCATGACTACTTTTAGATCCCTCTACATACAAACTACTCCCCTCATTACAAATACAATTAGTGTTGTATACCCCCAGCATGTACATGTACATGGCATGGACTAGACAATATGGAAGAAATATTTAGTTAACACCCTGCATTGATGCAAGACAATGAATACAATGTATTTGGATCAACCCTTCTGCTTGTTAGTACTTCACCACATCATACATCACTCACTTTGTTCACATCAGCTCCTGCCTTTACAAGGATCTCCACCACAGCTGTATGACCATTTCCAGCTGCCACATACAGTGGTGTGTACTACATATGGGAGGTGAGGGTAAAGAAAAGCAGTGCAATACACATGCATCAATGAGGTGACAATATGTGGAATTAAACAATGCACTGATTGTTGTTCACATTCACATGAGATGGAACAAAATCTAGTGGCAATGAGCATGGAAACTACAAGCATTAGGACAAAACCAATTCTTTGGTCTCATTAATACTGCCAGACTATCGTATTGGACTCTTCCATTATGCATGTTCCAAGAGTCTATTCATTTGCAATCCTGTATGTAAACAATAATCTTGTAGCACAGGTAATAAAAACATTCTCTGTGAGAAAGTTGGTGACATATAGGAGAAGCCAATAGTGGTGTTAAAAGGGAGAGGAAACAAGGGTCTAATAATAAGGGAAGATATAATAGTCTTATATTTTGCACACAAACATAATGTCCTACAACGAGGTATGATATAGGACTATTACATTTTCCCTTTTAATTTGACCCTTGTTACCTCCCTTGTTAAACCACTATTGCCTTCCAATCCTATACACCAACTTTCCACAGAGAATTTTATTACTACTCGTTTCATGATTTCATTATGAGATAAGATAGCATGTACACAATTTTGAAATAAGACCCCTACGGCAGTGCGTCATCTTTTGGAACTGGACATCTGGGTCTTGTATTAGCAAATCGGACAGTTTTAACTTTTAAATGTACATGGCTGAGTGGGATTCACATAATGAAAAGAAAGAGAAATTGTCAAGACATGAACTAGTGTTGTACTCTCCCTTAGATGTCGTTCAAGGTAATAAAAGTTGTTGTTAGGTCAGGGTAGAAGTCACCCATGTGAAGCCCCCCTCCCCAAATGGTTAACTGATGGAAATCTAGCAAGTGCCCCATGGAGGTCTCAAACTATCCCATATTGCACTGCTTATCACAACCATTCAGGCCAGACGTAGACCTCACACAAAATTAGCTCATTGAACAAGCACGTTTTCAACAAGAATATTAGATGACCTAGAGGATTGGAAGTCAATGGTAGTGTAGCACTCAGGAGATTGCCTACCTATTGCAACAAATGGCAGAACACAGATACAGTAAAGAAACAATATTCATACAGATGGTGATGTGAGGAAGTCAAATACTCATGTGTGAGGAGCAGACAAATACGCATGGCAGAAGGCAGAAAAGGCAGAAAAGCCCCTCCAGGGTAGAAGTGTTGTTATGGCCTTATATACATAGCATATAAGCCCAGTACATGTACATGTACCTAGTTATACATAATAAAGTAGTTAAAAACCTGATATACAACGATATGCAGTCACCACCTCCCCATTGCTACCTTTAGACCACTAAACCACTCTACATAAAAATTATTTATATAGTTAACACCTTGGATTGATGCAAGACAATGAATACAATGTATTCGGATCAACCCTTCTTCTGCTTGTTCGTACCTCACCACACCCTACTTCACTCACTTTGTTCACATCAGCTCCTGCCTTTACAAGGATCTCCACCACAGCTGTATGACCATTTCCAGCTGCCCAATACAGTGGTGTGTACTACACATGGGAGGTGAGGGTAAAGAAAAGCAGTGCAATACACATGCATCAATGAGGTGACATCATGTGGAATTAAACAATGCACTGATTGTTGTTCACATTCACATCAGATGGAACAAAATCTAGTGGCAATGAGCATGGAAACTACAAGCATGAGGACAAAACCAATTCTTTAGTCTCTTTAGTACTGCCAGACTATCATATCCTAACGATAGCAACTACTATTTCACAAAAATGTGTTATCACAAATAGGTAAGACTTATTCTGCACACAAACATAATGTCCTGTAAATGGGTGAGATATAGGACTATTACATTTTCCCTTTTAATTTGACCCTTGTTTCCTCCCTTTTAGACCCTATTGCCTTCCAATCCTATACACCAACTTTCTCAGAGAGAATTTTTTAATTACTTGTTCTAATTTCATCATGAGATGAGATAGCATCTACACAATTTTGAAATAAGACCCCTACGGCAGTGTGTCATCTTTTGGGACTGGACATCTGGGTCTTGTATTAGCAAATCAGACAGTTTTAACTTTTACATGTACATAGCTGATGAAGCAGATCAGCCTCATAACTGTCACGCTCATAGTCCTTCTATCCTGGATCAGCCTCGTAGCTGACACCATCTTTATGGGATTCGCTTTGCTTGTGGGCTTAAGCCTTGTTGATTTCTTCAAACAGATGGCTATTAATAACCAACGTAAAGGGTAGGTGTGGGTTACCATATGTAGGTGAATAACGTAGTAGATGTATGGTCTGGGTACAAGATTGCTTTGTTTATCAAGCTGTGTATGCCAAATTAGTTACTAATCGCTTTTTGATTACACCCAATGGGTCATGTATAGTAAAATCCGGATATATGCTGAAGCGATTGGTGCTGTTAAGGTTCTTGGAAAACGTTTCTAGCTAGAGTTCTTCGTGGTGGAAGGAAGGAGAAGGAGAAGAAGAAGAAAAATGGTGGCAAATAACAGTTGTGACGGAGTGGGAGATGTGGGCACAAGTATTTTTGTTCTCTGTTATGACACAGAACTAAACGCAAAACTGTGTGTTTGACTGAAGGTTGAATGGAAGTGAGGCTTTGCCCAGGGTATGTTCCCCCTCAGGGTTATTTAGCACTCTCCTATCCTTATGATGCATCAATTAATTGACAATTATATGTTCAATGAACAAAGATCTGGTTGCAGTAATAAGCTCCATGTTTGTTTTGAAGAAAACAAGTTCAGTTATAAAATAAAATGACCAACATTGACATGATTATGATAGCATTAAATGTATGGTATTACTAACTGCCCTACAGTAGTATAAAAGGTTACATGTATAAAACTACACAGCCATCAAAATGTATAGACCTCCCCATATTCAACATACACATGTACATACCTCCCCATACCCAACATACACATGTACATACCTCCCCATACCCAACATACACATGTACATACCTCCCCATACTCAACATACACATGTACATACCTCCCCATACCCAACATACACATGTACATACCTCCCCATACTCAACATACACATGTACATACCTCCCCATACCCAACATACACATGTACATACCTCCCCATACTCAACATACACACGTACATACCTCCCCATACTCAACATACACATGTACATACCTCCCCATACTCAACATACACATGTACATACCTCCTCATACTCAACATACACATGTACATACCTCCCCATACTCAACATACACATGTACATACCTCCCCATACTCAACATACACATGTACATACCTCCCCATACTCAACATACACATGTACATACCTCCTCATACTCTACATACACATGTACATACCTCCCCATACTCAACATACACATGTACGTACCCCGTCATACACCACATTCACACCAACATCACGTGACAGGAGCTGTTGGACAGCTCTCACATCTCCAGTCCTGCATGCTTCAACTAGCTGTAGTGGACAAACGTACACATTTGAAAAAGAAGTACTATAACACATATCCTAACCATAATCATTTGAGCATTAATGTAATTGATGGTCACATCTTATCAGCCCTGCACTTGACATCTACTAACTTAGTTAGATTATAATCTAATAATGAAGAATTTATACAATTAATGAACCGACAGTAGTAGAAAGGCTGGGGAAGAGGTACCATTATCGATGCAACATAATTGTACAATTAATATATCACGTGTTCAGGCCAGCTAGTTAGTAAATACTATAGTTGGGCGTAGCCTGACCTTTGCGAGGTCGGGCTACGCCTAACTAAGCCAGTACTACTAAGGTCATGAAGTTCTTCAGGGAGTAAGAATCTTTGGCGTATTTTATTGGGTAGTCCAAATATGCCTTGAAATTAACTAATCTAAATTATAACTTTGCGTGGCTGCTGGAAGGTTATATTAGCCCCTTGCTTTCACTGCATGCAATTGCGATCAATTCAGCTTCTAAACGTTCTACGGTCACGTGTATCTCCCACAATAAGCCAACGCTTGATATTTTGTCGAGAAACCTAATACATACCTGTACAGCGGACATTCACTTTGTTATCCCGGTCAAGTTCGTCGTGTTATACTCAGCATCTGCTCCCCACGCGTTGTCGCGTGAGTATCAATGAATACACGTGCGCTTCTGTCGAAGTTATAGGCTACAAGGCCGTGGACAAGGGGGAGGGGGGGGGGGGGGGGGGGGGGCTTTTAAGCCCCCCAAATTTTTCCATATTAAAAATTATCACGTGAGTGGAAATCGCGTACGTACTGTCTCCTATACTATCTGTGGTCTCAGTAGCGCATTGAAAAAACGATCCATCACGTCATTTGAACCCTTAGCATTTGCATGCTTAGAAACGGTATGAATCGGCAGTGGTGGTGTCGCTGAGGTGGCAAACCCACGTACATTCATATAGGGTAGCGTAGGTAGTGATCGCCACCTGCGATAACGTCAGGAGTACTAGTGTTCGCCACCCCCCTGTTTATTCAGCAGAGCAACGTTACTTGCGTAAAACTGTGTATGCTGCTCACAAAGGAGCCTATTAGGGTTGTTTTAAACTCATATAGAAAGATCCAAACTTATTATTTTGGTTTGTATACGCTATTAAAAGTGCGGGTGGCGACTACTCCCCCCTGGCGAATATACCTGACGCTACCCTACGTTCATATACTTGTCAGTTTACTGGTGATTGTGCGGAGAAATACTGGTTTACCCCCCCCCCCCCCCCCCCCCCCCCAACCACACCGCCTCTGTGAATCTGGCTGAACTGTGATTATTCAAAGTGTAGCCAACGAATTTATTGTATGGAACATTGATGACGTTAGGTGATTTTGCTCACGTGATCTGTTATTGTATTTGATTATTAATATACATTTTTGGGAAAGGAATCGGAAGGCACGCGCGCTCTCGTAGAACGTCGCTCTGAGGGACCGGCAGATTTGTTTGGTTTCGTACATTGGTCCTTCGAGCCGGGAACTTCAGGGTCGAGCGGAAATGGAGGAGCAGCTCTCGCGAAAACGACGAGTGCGTGCAGGCCACTGAGCGTCGGTAAGTCGTATTATTTCCCAAGTGTATGAGAACTTGGAGGGTTCAGACGACACGGAATGCAAACTATCCAAGGCAAGGCAACAAGACAACGCGCTAAAGGAGAAATTACAAGTACTCCGTACGTTGGACAGTGAAATTCTGGAACCGACTGTTGCAGAGGACGACGTAGTGGAGGAGATTCAAAAGGCTGACGAATATGCAGAAAGGTTACAGCTGGCGTTGATAGACCTTGAAAGAGTGCTGAAAGAGTCGAAAAGCCGTCCTTCGTCTCCGGGTGTGCGTCAATCAGAAAGCCGTCAATCAGGATTGTTCGGACAAGTAGCAGGATACTCGCAAGTAAATCGTGAAATGATTGCCTCTCCAACGAACCTATCTATTGAAGCTTGTGAGTCTCAGAGCAACTATGGACACAACACTCGACCAAAAATCAAATCACCAAAGTTGACGCTTAAGAAATTCAATGGGGACATAACGAATTGGACAACGTTTTGGGACTCCTATGAGTCTACTATCCACCTCAATCCAGAGCTCAGTGCTGTCGACAAGTTTAATTACTTACCATCTCTTGTTGAGAAGACTGCAGCAGAAACCATTGCAGGATTATCCATGACCTCGATGAACTATGAAGAGGCAGTGGCTTTGCTGAAGAAAAGATTTGGAAATCCACAGCAAATAATAAACAAGCACATGGATCAACTCCTGAACCTTGAACCTGTCACATCATACAGTATCAAGAGTTTGCGAGGGTTATGTGACCAAGTTGAATCCAATGTGCGAAGTTTGAAGTCTTTAGGGGTCTCATCTTCATCATATGGCTGCTTATTGTCATCCATCATGATGAGCAAGCTCCCACAGGATCTCAGGCTTGTTGTCAGTCGCAAAATTAAGGATGACAAGTGGGACTTGGAAGAAGTCATGGAAGTCATTGAGCATGAAATCGGTGCCAGAGAAAGAGCAGGTGTTAGTGCTGGAATTACGCTGCCCTCATCAGGAGCACCCAAGAAGGCACCTAAGGAACTTCACACTGCGGCGGCGCTATTGTCCAGTGAGCTCAGCATGGCATGTGTGTATTGTGGCCAGTCCCATTCAGCAAATTCATGTCGAACAGTGACCAGTGTTGATACTAGGCGACAGATACTTATGAAAGCAGGAAGATGCTTCTTGTGTTTAAAGAAATTCCATAAGAGCAGAGACTGTCGATCTGGTGCCAAATGCTCCACATGCCAGGGCAGACATCACAGTAGCGTATGCAATAAGAATCCTTCGATCCCTTGTCAAGGTACCACTCCTGCACCTTTGTCTGCGTCTGGGCGTGAAAATAGTACAAGTGGAGTGCAAGGTGGTTCTGATGGTGGTTCAAAGAATACTCGACCATCAGTGGTGTCAATGTTTGTAGATGGCCAGACTTCGGTGCTACTGCAAACTGCACGAACTGTAATGCATCACCCTCAAGTACCATCACGCTCTGTTCCAGTTAGGATGATTCTTGACACCGGCAGCCAACGGTCCTACCTGGCACTATCAGTGAAGGAAGCTCTGTCTTTGGATTCTCAATGCACTGAAAACATGTTAATCAAAACATTTGGTTCTGCAGTTGAATGTCGGCGTTCCTGCGATGTTTTTAGGGTAGTTGTGAGAACAAAGGACAAAGGCCTGCTGGAGTTACAGTTTTTGACAGTTCCTCTAATTTGTGAGCCTCTATCAGGGCAACCAATTTCATATGCAGTCGAGCGTTATCCACACCTGTCAAACCTGGAACTGGCGGATCCTGTTCATCACAGTAGTGATAATATGGAGATTAACGTCCTGATAGGATCCGATCAGTATTGGCAAGTGGTGACCGGAACTATCCTGCGTGGAGTTAGCGGTCCAACTGCTATCGAAACAAGATTTGGGTGGGTTTTGTCTGGACCTGCAGAAGGAATCGTCAATGATAGCACTACCATAAATCTTGTTCAGTCATCTCACGTGCTTCATCTGAATGTGTCTTCCAACCAGTGCAATGATACCAATCTAGACAGCGTATTGAAAAGATTCTGGGATCTTGAGTCTTTGGGTATTGTCTCAGACGAACCTTCTGTGTATGAGAAATTTATGGAAGGAATTATCTTCAACAATACGCGGTATGAGGTGCGTCTACCTTGGAAGGATGAACACACAATCCTCCCTGACAATTATGAGCTCAGTGAAACAAGATTGCGAGGCCTACTGAGGCGTCTCAAGCAAGATCCACAAGTCCTCAAAGAATATGACAAAGTCATTAGAGAACAAATCAACAATGGCATTGTTGAAATTGTTGAGGAACCCTGGAACAGTGAAATTGGGCGAACTCAC
Organism: Eunapius fragilis; assembly: GCA_963681505.1. Lineage (NCBI taxonomy): Eukaryota > Metazoa > Porifera > Demospongiae > Spongillida > Spongillidae > Eunapius > Eunapius fragilis. Next base: position 7,756,983 of record OY811973.1, on the reverse strand, counting down.
TAACCCAGCGGACATCCCTTCCAGAGGCATGAGTTTAGTGGAACTAATGAAGACACCATTGTGGTTAAATGGTCCTGCTTGGCTTGTGGAGGGTTTGGAAAATGGTGTCCTGGAAACTACCATGTCACAGGAGTGTCTGATGGAAATGAAAAACACCATAGCCAGTGCAGATGAAGCAACTACACTCATCCTGTTTGTCCCCAAGTTGGATATGGTATTCCACTGTGAAAACTACAGCAGCTTAACTCGGCTATTAAGGGTCACAGCATACGTCTGGAAGTTTGCAGAAGTATTGAAGGCGACGGTGAAGAAAAGTGGTGATGTGAGCATACACTTATCTACTGAAGACATAGCCAGGGCAGAGCTGTATTGGGCGAAATTGTCCCAAGATATGCTGAAACAAGATCCAAAGTTTGGTACATGGAAACTGCAATTTGGATTGTATATGGATAGTGTGGGATTGTGGAGATGTGGTGGTAGATTGAGTAATTCTGATCTTGCTGAATCTGCAAGGCATCCAGCATTATTGCATCACAATCATCACTTTACAACCCTTGTGTTAAGGGACTGTCACAAGAGAATAATGCATGGAGGTGTCAAAGAAACTCTTGCTGAATTTAGATCACACTACTGGATTATCAAGGGAAGAGCAGTTGTGAAAAGGTTGCTGCATAGTTGCACATTGTGTAGAAGGTTTAGTGGGAAAATGTATTGTGCTCCGCCAGTACCACCATTGCCGGAGTTTCGTGTACAAGAATCAGTTCCATTTTCCACCTCAGGAGTGGACTTTGCTGGACCTCTATATCTGAAAGGTGTAGAAACAAAGGTATGGATAGCACTCTTCTCATGTTGTGTTACCCGAGCAGTGCACTTGGAGTTGGTGCCTGACATGACGACAGATTCCTTTATACGTTGTCTGAGGCGGTTCATTGCAAGGAGAGGTGTTCCCAAGAAAATGATCTCTGACAATGGCAAGACCTTCAAAGCAGCAAGCAAGGTTATTTCAGCAGTTTTGCAGGACCCAGGAGTGAAATGTTGGGTTGCGGGTATGCATGTCACATGGTCATTTAACTTGGAGAAAGCCCCTTGGTGGGGGGGATTCTTTGAAAGGATGGTAAGATCAATGAAGGCCTGTCTGAAGAAGGTTATTGGCAAAATGAAGCTCTCCTATGATGAGTTGTCAACGGTTCTCACAGAAGTAGAAGCAACATTGAATTCAAGGCCTCTTACATATGTCTCATTGGAGGATCTGGATGAACCCCTGACCCCATCTCATTTACTTGTAGGGCACAGATTAAAGAACCTTCCAGACCATTGGATTTGTCATGATGATCCAGAGTATGTACCACAAAATTCAGCACCGGTACTCTCTAAGAGGATGAAGCACCTCAGCCAAGTATTGGACCACTTCTGGAAAAGGTGGAGAAGAGAGTATTTGGCTGAATTGAGGGATGCTCACCGATTTCAAACACGGTCGAATGGGACACATCACATAAGCGCTGGAGATGTGGTGTTAATTCACGATGATGATCACCCCAGAACATTTTGGAAGCTTGGCAGAGTGGAAAAATTAATTTCGGGGAATGATGATGCTATTCGAGGAGCATTAGTTCGTATTCGTGCAGGGAACAGCCACGCCTTTGTGAAGCGCCCAGTTCAACGGCTTTATCCTGTTGAAGTCAGTGACGTCAAGGACACAGAAGGAACAGAACACCATCAGTTGCCTGTTTCTAACCAAGCCACAGCTGAGCAAGAGGCAAGGATCCGTCCTCCGAGAGCAGCAGCAATGCGGGCAAAGCAGAAGTTAGAATCATGGGCTAGAGATCTGAACAATCCCATTTAGACACAGTTGACTACTACCTAGTCAACGGGGGGAGTGTATGGAACATTGATGACGTTAGGTGATTTTGCTCACGTGATCTGTTATTGTATTTGATTATTAATATACATTTTAAGGAATCGGAAGGCACGCGCGCTCTCGTAGAACGTCGCTCTGAGGGACCGGCAGATTTTTTTGGTTTCGTACATTTATGAACCGTAATGCCAGCCGTCACATATTATATATGTTTGGAGTTTTCATTTGATTTAATTCATATGACGACCAGGTGTTATTTGTCCATGCAATTTGTGATTGAACTGCATACGGATACGCATTAATGCCGCGATTTATGTAATCTGCGCGATGCAAATTATTTAGTGTAGACATGTATACCAGTGCACAGGGGGGCGAACATACGAAGAGGCGTGGCAGCATGTAACTGAAGAGGGTTTTTAAAATGATTTATTCACAATTATCAATGCAAATTGCCCAATTTCCTGCTGATATCGAAGGGCTGGGAAGAGGGGAGGTTTAATACTCCCCCCCCTCCCCACACTAGATCCGGTACTGAGTCAGTTTACATGCGTATATTCATATGAATGCATGATGAATATTAATTAACGCACATAGAAATGCATTAATATTACCGTTACACGTCATCAACATATGCGTTCCATAAATGATTCTCTATTTATATCAGCACTTATTTGTATCAGCATGCACTGGTGGAGGTTTTTGCTAGCAACAAATACGGAAAAGTTAAAGCGGCTGGGGCTTCGGCTTCGCCCCAGACCCCATTGGGTGAGCATACAACGCTTCCCCAAAACCCCTCCTTGTGGGAGGGGGAACGCCCCTCCCCCTTGGTCAATAATCCCCCCCCCCCCCCCCCCCCCAAACTTTGAAAGTTGTCTACGGTTATGGGCCATATAGCTGTCGCACACTTTGGTTGGATCCTCATATACTAACATATGAGTTGAGTTGCAAAGTCCATCTCTGAATTGCTTTAGTTATAACTAACTCGCCGTATACCTAGGTACTTTATTATCATTAATTTATTGTTTGTATGCATGGTCCTGTCGATCCCAAAGTCGACCTCTGGATTGCGCTAGTTATTTCTCCCCCTCCCCTCCTCCCCCCCCCCTCTCCTTTTCGCTGTAACAGTCCTCGAGAATCGTCGGCTTGTACCACTGATTATTTTAGTATGCGGTTTCACGTACATTCCATGTAGAAAATAGTTCCAAGTGAAGAAACATTTCGATTTAATGGTTATAGCTATGCTAAACTAGGATGCTTTTTATTATGCCCGGCAACAATGTGCAAGTAGCACTAGGGCACGAAAGAACTGATATGTTACACTGATGCTCCCTTTAGTAGAGCTCTAACACTTATGATTCGATATTATTCACAATTGAAATAGTTTTTCCGCAAGAGCACACATGACGTCGCATTAGAAACGCTCGATCGAAAACCACGCCTACGGAGCCAATCCTACATAGGACCTACAATCGTAGGTCCTGATAATCACGGATGGAAATGAAAGCTGCCAACGGAATTGTGTGTCTTTCGTTGGATCATGCTTACAATTTATACGCTGTTAAGCTGAAATACAGATTTCTTCATAGGCACACCCTGAATTGATAACTGAGTCTCAGCTCCAAGCAAGCGATCGTTTCGGATACACACACTTTGGTTTAGGTACAAATTATAAACTGATGTCAGTCAGTGTAGAGTGGGAGGTGGAGTATACCCCTAGCACACCACCCCCTCCCCCCTGTCAATCCCTCAACATGATTATGGGAGTGAAGGTGATATCAATTTCAAAATAATACCCTGAAATATTACTAGCATTCCAACGGTATGAACATTGTGGTGAAGCCAGGGTTATGAGGGTCAGGCCGCATGGTGAAGCCAGAGTCATGAGGGTCAGGCCGCATGGTGAAGCCAGGGTCATGAGGGTCAGGTCGCATGGTGAAGCCAGGGTCATGAGGGTCAGGTCACATGGTGAAGCCAGGGTCATGAGGGTCAGGCCGCATGGTGAAGCCAGGGTAATGACGGTCAGACCACATGGTGAAGCCAGGGTCATGAGGGTCAGGTGGCATGGGGAAGCCAGGGTCATGAGGGTCAGGCTGCATGGTGAAGCCAGGGTCATGAGGGTCAGGCCGCATGGTGAAGCCAGGGTCATGAGGGTCAGGTCGCATGGTGAAGCCAGGGTCATGAGGGTCAGGTCGCAGGGTGAAGCCAGGGTCATGAGGGTCAGGCCGCATGGTTAAGCCAGGGTCATGAGGGTCAGGCCACATGGTGAAGCCAGGGTCATGAGGGTCAGGTCACATGGTGCCAAGGCTATGCAGATAGCTAATGTGCAGTCGCTGGACTTAATTGGGTCTTTTCCTCAATGAGGTCGGGAGTTTTTTCCCCTGAGGAAGGTGTGGCCTACCTCCTCTAAATAGCACCCATTTGGCCCCTGCCACAGACTGGTACCCATGCACACACCACATATCCATGCAGTCATTGTTGTTGTGTCTAGATGTGATGTATAAGCTAGTTGTGATGGATGTGTTTTGTGTTGTGCACAGTCAACAAACACCAATGTTAAATGTTGTCATTGTGGTCATCTTGTATGAGCATGGAGGCAGGAGCCTCCCACATTGTATGGTAAGTTCCCCTCCCTACAGGTTGGTAGGCACACTTGTCTAAAGCTGCTTTGATTGGTTCATTCATAAATGATTTTTGCAGTACTCAACTACCTACTGTTATACCTATACATGGTAGCTAAATATGGCAATGAACTTTAAACGTTGTCATTGTAGCAACCAGTAGGGAGGGGAGGGGAACTTACCACATAATGTGGGAGGCTCCTACCAAACACCAATGTTAAATGTTGTCATTGTGGTCATCTTGTATGAGCATGGAGACAGGAGCCTCCCACATTGTATGGTAAGTTCCCCTCCCCTCCCTACTGGTTGCTAGGCACACTTGTCTAATGCTGCTTTGATTGGTTCATTCAATAATGTTTTTTGTAGTAAACTATCTAATGTAATACCTATACGTGGTAGCTAAATATGGCGAAGAACGTTACCATAAAACAATATATTATCTATGTTAAAAAAGTACAAAACTTTTAACAAAGGCAGAATAGTCTACAAGTCTTGTCATTGAATCAGATCTAAAACGAATGATCTCAATTCTATGAAGTACAGAAAAACACAAAACTGGAATGGTACTACTCCCACCAACCTTTGCTAGCCTGTGGCTCCTATTTGGAACTCACTACCTAGTGATATGTTAGAGTACAAACCTCCAAGCAGTCCCTACACCACTGTTCTGTCTTTAACATGTCTACTAACTTACCTTTTAAAATTAAAATGTTCATTATTCATTGCATAATAAATATTTAATGTATATCTGCGCAAGCATCACGTTCCCCAGGGGTAATGTAACCATGGTCCCAATAATCAAGTTTTGAAAATTGTTTGGAATACACATTGTAATGATTAAAACTGAAGGTGTCTTATTCAGAGTGTTGAATTTCATGTTCCTGATATCAGACCATATATTGGGATCCTCCTTGTGGCTGCATACCTGGATCCTCTAGACTTTCTGACAGCAAACTACAGTCACAACAAAGCCATCTGTTGGTCGACTGCATGTCACACAGTAGTAGTGTCCATTGTTCTTTTCCTTGAAAATATGGACACATACTTCCTCCTACTCAACACTGCATGCTTTGAATCATACTACTGGCAAATAATCGCGCCATCGATTTCAACAGTGCATAGCTTAAATAACGGTGACAAGCGGTGACGAATGGAACGTCAAAAATCAAGAAAGAGCGCAGGTGGGAAAGTCAAGAGTTGTGTTCATCACGTGCCTGTTAATCGATCTTCTACTTATAGCACAATGAAAAATACAAGCCATCAATGTGCGTTACCCTTGGGGAACATTCGTTCCCCAAGGGTAACGCGTGACCATTTAAACATTAAGGGTAGTGTCAGAGGGTCCGATAAGCTGGAGGTGTGACCAAGGGAGGGGTCAAAGGGAGAGAGGGAGGGAGAGGTAATGGGGGCATCTGTTGTTCAAGGTATATCACAAAAGTGCTGTACATGCCCCGCCCCCTCAGCACCTGTTGTTTCCAGTATATAACACACACACACACACTAGATTTATAACCTTGAATTGTCAACTTGTTGTGATAAGTGGTGTGTGGTGATAGGTGGGAGGTGTGGTGATAGGTGTGGAGGTGAGGTGATAGGTGGGAGTGTGGTGATAGGTGGGAGGTGTGGTGATATGGGGTGTGTGGTGATAGGTGGGAGTGTGGTGATAGGTGGGAGGTGTGGTGATATGGGGTGTGTGGTGATAGGTGTGGTGATAGGTGGGAGTGTGGTGCTAGGTGGAGGTGTGGTGATAGGTGGGAGGTGAGGTGATAGGTGGGAGGTGTGGTGATAGGTGGGAGGTGAGGTGATAAGTGGGTGGGCAGTTGTGCATGTCTTATCTAATCGAATTGGCCAATCTTTTTTTTTGTTCTGTGTACATGTATGTGACCTGAATGAACTTTCATTCTATTCAATACTTGTAGCCATAGCTTCCATTTAAAAGCTGTAAATACCTTTTCGTTAGGGCGCTAACATTTGGTGTGTTTGCTGTAATGTTCTGATTATCTCTGGCATAAGATTACCACAAAGTGTAAAAATCGCTTCGCTATTTAGCATACAAACTGTTTGGTTAATAACAAAATCAAGCTCATTGATTAACATTTAATATGAATTACTTCATGGAATGCTGATTACGGGCTTTCCTACGTTTCCTTTTCCTTCTCCATCCTTCTCTCCCTCCTCCCCGTCTCCCTCCTCCCCCTCCCCCTCTTGCTCCTCCTTCTTTCCTTCTGTTCATCAGGGAGTATATAACTTTGCTCACAGTTGTCCAGATGTGTCTTACGACTTAACGCTGATGTCAAACTTTCCTCGTAAGGAGCTTTGCTGCAAACCTGATGGAGGTCCACTCCTCTCTGAGCTAGGTCTGGGGACCAAGTGTGCACTGTATATAAAAGATGAAAGTGCATAGTTGTGTTGGACACAAGTGTTGTAACAAGGCCTTCATTTTACCAATCACTGAGTGAAATGTTACTGTTGTGTTAGCAACACCCCACCAGCACTATGTACCCCTCCATTAACACTCCACCAGCACTATGTACCCCTCCATTAACACCCTACCAGCATTATGTACCCTCCATTAACAGATCACCACATGGATCACATCGGCATCAGATGGGAGTGGCTCAGGGGGTATCAGGCTGGCCCTATGGGAACGTCTGGACGCTGATTCCTACAAACAAAGACACAAAATACCAGGGCATGTGGCTGAGTTGTCGTGGAGACAAAGATAAACAATAAAGGCCCTACCCCCAGGCCATTAGCCTACTACTGCTGGATCCATACACACCAAGGCAATTCCTGCCAAAGTAGACCTCCCTACTTTAAACAAACCACAAAGCTGCAAGGCATTACCACCTGCAGTATTGCCAGAGTGTGTGCCCAGCCATAGGGTATTTGCCAATGGGGGGGGGGGGGAGTTGTAAGTTGCCATGGGGATAAGAAGGTAAACGATAGACCTCCGTTTGCAGTAGTAGTGAGGAATATATGGTTGTGCAAGTCATGAGGAACACACATAAGGTTCCCTCTCCCTCCTCCCAACTCTCCCCACATCTCCAAACCTCCTCTCTCCTCTTCTTCTCCTCCTCCTCCCCTCTCCTCTCCTCCTCCCTCCTCAGTTCCTCCATTCTCTTCTTCTCCTTTTCCCTGTCAGCGTTCAAAGATGCCTCGTATGCACGATCATGTTCGTCACGAATGCTTTGGTCTATGGAGCGACGGGACCTTCAGAAAAAAGGTTACATGTAAGATAACTCACCATTCATGATTTTATCTGTGCATTCAATGTAGCTGTCCATAACTACAGTGGGGACCAGGAGCATTGAGATATTGTAACACTGTCAGGTGCATTGGCATCAGTTCAGACCAATACTGAGAGTGGAATGCCTGACATGACATTACATCACCACCCTTCTACAATGGATTACATCACCACCCTTCACCACTGTTCTACAATGGATTACATCACCACTCCTCTACAATGGATTACATCACCACCCTTCTACAATGGATACATCACCACCTTCTGTTGATCTGTCAAGAAATAATTATTGCCTATCAGGGACCGCAGGCACGAATGAGAAATAACGATGGGAACAGAAGGTGTTCACACATCTCTTTAAAAGGCTAAACAACCTTACATTACATAACGACACAGAAGAATTAATATCTGAGCACATATGCACACATCTATTGTTTGACTGTAAAATACACAATGTCTCTTAACATCAGTGTCATCAGTCAGACACGCCCCCCGACTATAGGGGCAATAGAACTATCACCCCCCCACCACCACCCCCACAGACTATGGGGGCAATAGAACAGGAGTAGTTTTCACTTTCAGTGTACAATACATGAAGGACACAAGGTACCAAGTTACCATTGATACCATTCAAAGGAAGTAACCATTGTTTGTACTCAAGGCCTTTGTAGGTCAGCCTTTCAAAACAGATGCACTTTAAATTGAAGGGGGGGGGGGGTGCTTGCACCATCTCCAACTGTCTCCAGCTGGAGACACACTACAGTTTTAAATACTCCTTACTTGGTAGAAAGTACCAAATAGAGCGTAAACATGAAAGGCTGCCAATATCCTCCTCCCCAGGCCGCCACCCTACATGGCTTCCCCTCCCCAGGCTGCCTCCCCTACATGGCTTCCCCCTCCCCAGGCCCCACTTCATCTTCTTCCAGGCTTCGCCCATCTCTTCCCCAGGCCTTACCTCCTTCATGCCTTCACCACCGCAGGCTTTACCTCCTCCCCATCCTCCCAGGTACCACCTCCTCCCCAGACCTCACCTCTCGTTCCTCTCCACCACCAGCTCTGCCTCGTTCATTCGCACGGCCACTGCCAGTCTGGCTGTCAGCTCTCTCAGGGGGAGGAGCCCCTCCACCCTCTCCACCACCACCATGCGGGACTGCCTCAAGACGATCAGTGCCAGGAAAGGGTATGTGTTCTCCCTCAGGATGTAGGAGACCCTCACTCCTTCCTCTGTGTTGACGCCCACAGACCACATTATGCAGTTTGCCGCTACAAAGTCAATAAATTTCTTGTTGGCCAAAATCTTACTGCAGTGGAGAGGACCATTCGAAATCAGAACAGTACACTGATCACCTGACCATGTACCCTGACAACCTGAGCATGTACACTGACCACCTAACCATGTACCTTGACCACCTGACCATGTACCCTGACCACCTGACCATGTATCCTGATCACCTGACCATGTACTTGACCACCTGACCATGTACCGTGATCATCTGACACTCTAAAGGCCATGTCATCAGCTACTGCCAAATCATGTCACCCACAGCTCACACTAATCACATAACAACGGACCAATCATGTGACACACGACTGACTCACGTGCAGAACTGGGCTGTGTCCTGGTGACCAGGTGAGTGAAGGTATACCAACAAAAACCTGAGGTCCTGTTTAGCTTGGTCCAGAGCCTATGGAAGAGGTAAGGACAATGAGTGAGCAGGCTGTTATTCCTGCCCCGCCCCTCTCAACTTAATCTTTCCCCACCCCCTCCCAGCTGACCTCCCCACCACGCCCCCATCCCAGCTACCCTCATGCCCCGCCCCCGCAACTGGCTGTAGTTGCAGGTCAGGATGGGAGGGTGGGCGGGGCCAAACTCCCTCTCAAACTCTGTTACAAACTGCTTCACGTCCCCTGTAGGGTTTTGGGCAGGAGCCGGCTGGTAGCCAAATACTAAGTGGACTGGGGAGGACAAAACTGAAACGAGTGTGCATAAGTACATACACCTCATCACATGTGTGTAAGTACATGCATAGGTACATATACCTCATCACATGTGTGTAAGTACATGCATAGGTAAATATACCTCATCACATGTGTGTAAGTACATGCATAGGTACATATACCTCATCACATGTGTGTAAGTACATGCATAGGTACATATACCTCATCACATGTACGTAAGTACATGCATAGGTACATATACCTCATCACATGTGTGTAAGTACATCCATAGGTACATATACCTCATCACATGTGTGTAAGTACATGCATAGGTAGATATACCTCATCACATGTGTGTAAGTACATGCATAGGTACACATATACCTCATCACATGTGTGTAAGTACATGCATAGGTACACATATACCTCATCACATGTGTGCAAGTACATGCATGATCACATAGTCATGTACATACACCACAACACACACACACACACACACACACACACACACACTGCATGCTGACAGACATACAAATAAAATGGAGGATGTCAGCTGCTGTGGTGACAATGAACCTGACGGGAAAGAAGGCTATATTCAGAAGCCATTCCCATGTACTGTTCTCAACAGCTCTCCGGTTGATTCTGTGTGATGAAACCCAAACGGAAATTTTTTTAACTTCAAACATGGACAATACTAATTAGTCACTAGCTAATGTTCTACTGTGTGACAGGTGATGGTGAGGGTGGGTGTTGTGCTAGTGACGATGCCAGCAGTGATGGGGGCAGTGATGCCACACCCCCTCCCACAGCCTTGGTACACACCTTCCTGCCAACGAGAGATGGGTCTATGTCAGCAAGGCTCAACCTCTTGTCCCCGTGGAGCAAGTAGGAGTGCACTGAACCTCCCAGCACACCGGCCACCCTCTCCACGTTGTACATCAATCCAAGACCCCTGTTCACGGCCAGCTGTGGGGCGGGATCCAGGGGCACGCCCCTTGCTCCTGGCTCCTCCCACTGGGGTGAGGTGAGGCATCTAGCAACTGCCAGTTGGGTAGGTCTGGGCGCACTAGGTAGACCTCATTCAAAACATCATACTGCCTGGTAGGTCACATGACATCCACATGGTAGGTCACATGACAGCCACATATGGATTAGAGGAGGATAGATCACATAAGTGATCGTGGAGGGGACTGTGGAGGAGATAGTGGAGGGGACAGTGAAGGAGATAGTGGAGGGGACAGTGGAGGAGATAGTGGAGGGTCAGTGGAGGAGATAGTGGAGGGGACAGTGGAGGAGATAGTGGAGGGGACAGTGGAGGAGATAGTGGAGGGGACAGTGGAGGAGATAGGAGATAGTGGAGGGGTCAGTGGAGGAGTTAGTAGATCACATAGACATTAGTAACTAACCAGACAGAAGTAGGACTGGGGACCTCTACCATCTTCAGTAAACGATGTTTTTCCCAATGGATGAGCAGGCAGAGCCATATTTGGTAACTGAGTGGGTGGGGATACCTATGGAGCGCAGGACTGTGGAAAGGAGGGTCAGATTAGTACATCCCCTCACCCCATATCCTTAGTTCATCCCCTCACCCCATACCCTTAGTTCATCCCCTCAACCCCATACCCTTAGTTCATCCCCTCACCCCATACCCTTAGTTCATCCCCTCACCCCATACCCTTAGTTCATCCCCTCACCCCATACCCTTAGTTCATCCCCGCACCCCATACCCTTAGTTCATCCCATCACCCCATACCCTTAGTTCATCCCCTCACCCCATACCCTTAGTTCATCCCCTCACCCCATACCCTTAGTTCATCCCCTCACCCCATACCCTTAGTTCATCCCCTCACCCCATACCCTTAGTTCATCCCCTCACCCCATACCCTTAGTTCATCCCTCACCCCATACCCTTAGTTCATCCCCTCACCCCATACCCTTAGTTCATCCCATCACCCCATACCCTTAGTTCATCCCCTCACCCCATACCCTTAGTTCATCCCATCACCCCATACCCTTAGTTCATCCCCTCACCCCATACCCTTAGTTCATCCCCTCACCCCATACCCTTAGTTCATCCCCTCACCCCATACCCTTAGTTCATCCCCTCACCCCATACCCTTAGTTCATCCCCTCACCCCATACCCTTAGTTCATCCCCTCACCCCATACCCTTAGTTCATCCCCTCACCCCATACCCTTAGTTCATCCCCTCACCCCATACCCTTAGTTCATCCCCTCACCTCATACCCTTAGTTCATCCCCTCACCCCATACCCTTAGTTCATCCCATCACCCTGTACCCTTAGTTCATCCCTTCACCCCATACCCTTAGTTCATCCCCTCACCCCATACCCTTAGTTCATCCCCTCACCCCATACCCTTAGTTCATCCCCTCACCCCATACCCTTAGTTCATCCCCTCACCCCATACCCTTAGTTCATCCCCTCACCCCATACCCTTAGTTCATCCCCTCACCCCATACCCTTAGTTCATCCCCTCACCCCATACCCTTAGTTCATCCCCTCACCCCATACCCTTAGTTCATCCCCTCACCCCATACCCTTAGTTCATCCCCTCACCCCATACCCTTAGTTCATCCCCTCACCTCATACCCTTAGTTCATCCCCTCACCCCATACCCTTAGTTCATCCCATCACCCTGTACCCTTAGTTCATCCCCTCACCCCATACCCTTAGTTCATCCCCTCACCCCATACCCTTAGTTCATCCCCTCACCCCATACCCTTAGTTCATCCCCTCACCCCATACCCTTAGTTCATCCCCTCACCCCTCACTACACCATCCCTTCACTCACATGTGGTCAGTACACCAGAGGACACCCAACACTGCCCATACTTCACTGGGCACTTATTGCTCCTGTACTGAGAGAGTCTGTGCTGAACCAACCCATGTGTGAGGGGACTCCCCCCTGCTGAAATGTTACTGATAAGAATGCCATGCCCATCTCATGAGTTGATCTGGGCAGTGAAGTACTGACTAACCTTTGAAAAGATGAAGCAGTGTAGTGTGATAACCATGTAGCACCTTACCCTCCACATGTAGCACCTTACCCTCCACATGTAACACCTTACCCTCCACATGTAGCAGATTTAATCCTCTCCCTCCCACTTCCCTCCCTCTCCCACCCACTACCCTCTCTCTCACACTTCCCCTTCCCACTTTCCTCCCTCTCCCTCCCACTTCCCTCCCCCTCTCTCCCTCTGTGCCTCAGCTCACTTTCACTGGGTCACAGCGATCCTCCTTCATCAGGTCCAGTAGGTACAAGACCACCTCTAACGTATCCTTAAAGAACTGGGAGTGTTGCCATGGACGACCATAGCTGCTCTCAGCCGTTCCAATCCACATCTTGCCAACAGTGGAGAGGATGTACTCATCAAGGTCTGCAGTAGGACCACTATAGTGGCATGTGTCAGCTTTAGTAGCCAAGAAGGAAAGGGATGGGAGAGGGAAGGGGAGAGGGAGGAGAGTGAGGAGAGAGAGAGGAGGGAGAGGAGGGGTGGAGGGAGGGAGGAGGGGATGAGATAGGGAGGAGAGAGGGAGGAGGGGAGGAGAGAGGGAGGAGGGGAGGAGAGAGGGAGGAGGGGAGGAGAGAGGGAGGAGGGGAGGAGAGGGAGGAGGGGAGGAGAGAGGGAGGAGTGGAGGAGAGAGGGAGGAGGGGAGGAGAGGGGGAGGAGGGAAGGAGAGAGGGAGGACAGAGGAGAGAAAGAGGAAGGGAGGATATTGGGAGGATTGAGGAGGAGAGGAGAGAGGGAGGAGGGGAGTAAAGGAGGAGGGGAGGAGGGGAGGAGAGAGGGAGGAGGGGAGGAGAGAGGGAGGAGGGGAGGAGAGAGGGAGGAGGGGAGGAGAGAGGGAGGAGGGGAGGAGAGAGGGAGGAGGGGAGGAGAGAGGGAGGAGGGGAGGAGAGAGGGAGGGGAGGAGAGGGAGGAGGGGAGGAGAGAGGGAGGAGGGGAGGAGAGATGGAGGAGGGGTAGAGAGAGGGAGGAGGGAGGACGGAGGAGAGAAAGAGGAAGGGAGGAGATTGGGAGGGTGGAGGAGGGGAGGAGAGAGGGAGGAGGGGATGAGAGAGGGAGAAGGGTAGGTGAGGGAGGAGGGTAGGAGAGGGAGGAGGGGAGGAGAGAGGGATGAGGGAGGAGAGGGAGGAGGGGAGGAGAGGGAGGAGGGAGGAGGAGGAGAGAGGGAGGAGGGGAGGTGAGAGGGAGGAAAGAGGGAGGAGGGAGGTGGGGAGGAGAGAGGGACGAGGGGAGGAGAGAGGGAGGAGGGGAGGAGAGAGAGAGGAGAGGAGTAGATTAATTGTGAACAACGAAGGCCAATTTCTCACCAGTGCTCCACAGGTCAAAGACAAGTGACATCAATACTCTTCTCCACCACCATCACATGACCTCCTCTGTCCAAACTGAGCACCACATAATACCTAAAGGGCTGAAGACAATCCCATGGTACCAACTCTCAGGTGCACACCCTCCCCTTCCCCATCCCCCCACCAACCCCACGTATCCTATCCATGGTATGCTGAAACACCACATGCAGCTGTATAATCCACTTACAACTGGGCCACTCTGGTTATCAACCAATGACAACAGCTTGCCATAGCACACACACACACACACGCACACACACACACACACACACAAACACACACACACACAATACAACACATGCACACATACATGAGCACACACCTTCCGATGGGGATATCAGCAGGTGTACTAAGCTCCACCCTGATCCTGTTCCCTTCCACCCCGGCTACAGCGTCCACTTGGAAGCAGTGGTGCTTCTTCGACAAGCTACGAGCGCCGAGGTTAAACGTTGCCTGAGCAGTGAACTTGGTGCTAGAGGGGAGGCTCTTCCCCAGGAGGAGAAAGAAGGTGAAGGGATGTCCCCTCCTAACGATGTGGCACCACCATCGTATCGGTCCGTCTGGTGGGTCCGATGATTGAGTTAGGTGTTCAAGTCTAGAACTATGATGGTGTCCATGATGGAGAGGCTCTCCTGGTGGTCTTTGCCCCCAACCATGAAGAAGTCCATCAGTGAACTGGGGCCATCCGTGCTCTCCCTTGTTTGTGTCACTGTGACCTACAAAGGAGGTGTGGCCTCGTCACATAATTCCCCCGGTACAGCAAGTGGGGACGTCAGCCCCCTCGTCCCAATAAGGTGAGCAGGTGAGCATAGTGTCGTGCCCAGACCCAACTGTGCATACGAATTATGTCTCCGATACATTTAAATTTCACCATCTCTCAAGTGAACAAGTGAACATTACACCCTCCCTTAAGTGAGCAGGTGAATATTACACCCTCCCTTAAGTGAGCAGGTGAACATTACACCCTCCCTTAAGTGAGCAGGTGAACATTACACCCTCCCTTAAGTGAGCAGGTGAACATTACACCCTCCCTTAAGTGAGCAGGTGAACATTACACCCTCCCTTAAGTGAGCAGGTGAACATTACACCCTCCCTTAAGTGAGATGAACTTCTACATGTACTTGCTCAATAATAAATTCAGTATAACTTTATGATGGAAAAGTAAATAAAAACATTCTCTAACGAGAGAGTTGTTGGTATATAGGATTGACCAATGCTGGTGTAAAAAGCACAGAAACAAGAGTGACAGAAATTTGACTGGAAAATTGAAATAGGCCTATATTTAGCCCATTACTCAGACATGCACTGTTATAATGTGAGTGTGCTAAATATATGCCTATTTCAATTTTCCAGTCAAATTTCTGTCACTCTTGTTTCCGTGCTTTTTACACCACCATTGTTCAATCCTATATACCAACAACTTTCTCGTTAGAGAATGTTTTTATTTACTTGTTTCATAACTTTTTATTCTCCCTCAGACTGTCATATCAGTATCGTAGTGAATAATCAAACTTCGTAATAAGTACTAGAATTATAGGAAGATCCATGTCCACCCCTGACTTAGTGCAATAAACTAAATAACTAAATAACTTTAATAATGGTAATGATAATTATACCTATTTCCAGAAATATTGAAATGGCTGTGTGTGCGTAGCAAAGAAATATTGCAATCAAACAACGTTGGAATGTGCACTACTCTTTTTTAACACAACACTTGGTAGCATATTTGACGCTGTTTTATGGTTATACAACTTGTACTCTATCCGACACCACAAGTACCATGATCATAGCTTAAGCCACTCGAACACTATGCGACTTAAAACATATGCATTTTTAGCGGTAGGTCATTTACTCATTGGTTTGTGTACAAACTGAGGAAGTTCTTTGGCTCCAACGGCACATAGCTTTGTATTGTACATGGAATGAACTTGATAATTTTTTTGTTTTCGAAGTGGCTCTGTTATATGTTTTGAAGTTAACAGTTTGTGCACGAGACCTAGCAACTAGGTCAAAACGGTTAATCAGTATAGACTACGTTATAGTTGTACACGGACTGTTTATACAATTGACACTGGCATTTTAGAAAATGAAAGGTTCTAATGTCCATGCATGCTTGCATGGTCTCACATACTAGCCCTGACCCCATGTACAACCAGCTCTACCCCCACAACCCAACCCTGACCCCATGCACCAGTCCTGTCCCCATCCACAATAAGCCCTACCCTCAGAACCAATCATGGGCCTATGCACAACCATGCAGCCCTGACCCCATGCACGCATGACCCCACAACCAGCTCTGGCCCACAACCATGCCTCACAACCAGCTCTGGTCCCACACTAACCCTGGGCCCATGTACAACTGTGCTACCCTGGCCTCGTGAATGCACAACCCCACAACCAGCTCTGGCTGTACAACCATGCCTCACAACCAGCTCTGGTCCCACACTAACCCTGGGCCCATGTACAACTGTGCTACCCTGGCCTCGTGAATGCACAACCCCACAACCAGCTCTGGCTGTACAACCAGCTCTGGCACCACAACCAGCTCTGGCTCCACAACCAGCTCTGGCTCCACAACCAGCCCTGGTCCCACAGTCAGCCCTGGCTCCACAACCAGCCTGGCCCCACAACCAGCTCTGGCCCCACAACCAGCTCTGGCTCCATGCCAGACCCATAACCAGCCCTGACTCCACAACCAGCTCTGGCTCCACAACCAGCCCTGGCCCCACAACCAGCTCTGGCTCCACAACCAGCCCTTGCTCCAGAACTAGCTCTGGTCCCACAACCAGCTCTGGTACCACAACCAGCTCTGGTCCCACAACCAGCTCTGGCTCTGGTCAGCCCTGGCACCACAACCAGCTCTGGTCAGCACTGGCCCACAACTAGCTCTGGTTCCTCAACCAGATGCACACAGCCATGCAGCTAGCTGCATGCACAACCAGCTCTCAGTGGCTCTTAAAACATTTCTTAAGGATAAAAAATATTATAAATAATTGTGTTTTTTTCTGTATTCCTGTGCATGCATATAGCTGTGATCTGTGTGTGTGTGTGTGTGTGTGCATGTGTGTGTGCATGTGTGCGTGTGTGTGTGTGTGGTAAGGAATTAAGGGACAAACGTATGCATTTTTACGTAATGGATATGCCATTGTATTAACATGCATGCATGTTGCATGTGTAGGGGGCGTGTCACTAAGTCAGGTCGAAGCGGCCGGGAGGGTATAAAATACAGTCAACTGTGAGAGCTCTTAGAACAATCGCATAGTACTTTGAATGCAATAAAGTGCATCCACACTATTTTCTCTCAAGACAGCGTTGTGTCGTATTCCAGTCTACCATGCAAAACAGTCGAATATTCGTACTTTTTGTGCTTGAAAAACTAGCAAGATTATGACAGAGCCACTGTGAAATGTATCTTGATATATAGAACAATGTCAGCACGTAATGTCGGATGGTGTGGCATGTCTCGAAAAACTTCCAGACAATTTGTACACTATATATGATCATCATTACCATTATTAAAGTTATTTAGTTATTTAGTTTATTGCTCTAAGAGATAAAGTCAGGGGTGGACATGGATCGTCCTATAATTCTAGTATTTTTTCGTACTTTTTGTGCTTGAAAAACTAGCAAGATTATGACAGAGCCACTGTGAAATGTATCTTGATATATAGAACAATGTCAGCACGTAATGTCGGATGGTGTGGCATGTCTCGAAAAACTTCCAGATAGGAAAACTTTGAATCAGACTAATAGTAGTCTCCCGCACCAATTGCACATGCGTACAATAGAAACACCTCCCCGCTGAGTATAAAAAACTTTCTGCATCTGAATTAGGTACATATGTGTACAGAAAGGTCCTTTCAACATGCCTAGACTATCCATGTTGCTGAGTTTCATTCTGGTTGTGCAAAAAGTGGCTCCAAACAATGCACTAAGATAATGAGTTTAATGACGCCATCTTTCCGGCATGTTTAGCTATTGTTCCAATTATACCCTTTTTGACCCACTCGGAACAATAGTGCACCCCAATATTCAATAGACGGGTCACAAAGAACATGGATGCTGCTTTACATGTGAAGAGAATGGTTTTGTGCAGATCCCTTACATGCTTGCTGTTTGCATGCCCATAGCATACCTTTGGGTGGTAGTGGTAGTTCTGCGACCTCTGCGGTACCGCCATCTCTCGCAGCACGTTTAGCCAATCGGACAGTGGGGTCCTTTCAGATGCCTTAATGGCAGCTGAATTGTCCTCGTATTTCTGCCTTTTAGTAGCGCAGTTCTCATCGTGGTTTTCTGCCTCTCAGCAGATCAATCCCTGCGTTGTAGTTGTAGCTGTCGAGTAGGCCTACAGATGCCTTTATTTTAGGGTCGGCCTTGTGTACAGAGGCCTCTTCTTTTCGGGATCGGCCTTGTAGCTGTCACGTACAGATGCCTTCTTCTTTTCGGGACTCTTGATAGCGCACTCGGGCTATAGCTTTGTTCTCGTCTTGCTCCTTAAGGTATTCCGCTCGTTGGTTGGATCGATTAAACTCGTGAATCTTTCAAAAAAACCACAAAAGTTGAATGAGGCTAGACCAGCAGAGGTTTTGTGTAAAAACAAACGATTAAACATATTAAATAAAATAAATTTTATAAATCGCTAATAACTTGCTAGATACAAATTCCTATATAGAACATAGTACCGCACAAGGGTCTTTTTCGCTGTAGTTTCATTCTAGATGTGATATGCATTTATATGACATGATAGGATAACGTGCCGGTAAATTTCAAAGGGATTGGTACTATTGCCGTTCTTCAAAACCGTTCGTAGCTCGAGTTATACCTTCCTAAGAAGACGACGACGATGACGTCGACGACGAATTATTTTAGGACTGGGCACGAGAAACAGGAAATTGTTAGTTTCTCTATTACCACACCGCTTTATGACACAGTGGCGTAGGAAGGGAATAAAAAGTGCAGCGGCCAAAGTTAAATGGCGGAGTCCCCCGGGGAGGGTGCGGGAGGGGGGCGCCCCTCCCGCCCAGCCAGGGGGTATGGGCCAACGCTTTTTGCGTAGAAAAACACCCCCCAAAACGCACTTGTTTTTATGTAAAAACGTTATTCCGAAAAAAAATCCGTGTCCAATGAACAATAGCAAGCATGCATGGAACAGAGCATAGATTGAAGACCTTACGGAACGGGATTGGAAACGCAATACATTGCAATGGCATTGACACTGTTTCACGTAAATATGACGTCATGTACATTTTAAGAGTATTCATTACATGGTGCCATGGTGTGAGGTAGGAGTGTCGGCACAACCGTTACTTCATTCAGTTGCTGCCACAGATGGGCCCTCCTGGCATCCTTCCAAATGTCAATCCCAAATGAGTCAGTAAATTCACTGCATTCATGGCACTTTTGTTGTTTTTGACAATCGTCCTCGCCTAGACATGTCCTAATTAAATTGTCAGATATGCAGGGCTGTAAGTACGCTTCTATAAGTACAGAAAGCTTTAAACCCCCCCTACGCCACCTATTAGCCTTTGTTCTTCTCGTAAAACTAACTTTGAAGCCACGTCCATCCACCATGGTGATACAACAATTTGACTGGCGCGGAAGGTATTTTTGTCATATTTTTGTGTTCGAAGCTATATATCTTTACAACGATAGGACTTGTTCTCTTCAAACTAGCACTACGCCACGCTTCACTCATTGAGCGTTCTCGTAAGGCATGCTTTGTCGCTTGAACATGCTGCATGTTGCCACGGCAATTCGCCCCAAAATCTCACTTTGCTTTGGCAACGCTTGATCGGCTAGTTTTGTGATCACACGCATTCTAAAGCTTTAGATATATTTTTTGTGAACGAACCAAAAGAGTTAGAAACCATCTCAAGACTATAGGGAATCGTGATCTGTCTCTTTTACCTTCTGATGTCTTCGTCTTGCCCGATTCTACAGTTTCACACCAAGAAAGCCCGCGCGAACTTAATTAGATTCATGCGAAACGATGATAGAACACGCGACTCTATGGCGTTAGATATTGCGTTTCCGATCCCGTACCGTAAGGTATTCAATCTATGAACAGAGCAATGTACCAGCAATTAACACGCTAAATGTCTGTTGGCAAAAAGTTTCCAAAAAAGGCTTCACGATGGCTACAACCTTTTGAAAATTCATTGCCGATTTCAATATAATAATAACGCTAAATCCATATTAAGTGACCTGTTTAGTTTGTTGTGAGATCTTGCCTGCGCGCATGTAATACACAAAACAGCATCGCTGCTTTCCAGATAGTACAGCCAAGGCCACTTGTCGAACCATGATGGTTGAAAACTACGTTGCGCGGGTATACCTTATTACCGAAGCTTTCGGAAAGGGATACAATCTTGGTTGGTGCGCTTGTTCAGGAAAGCTAGCTGAAGTCGCCATAATGACACTTGCAACAGCATGTAATTCACTAGTAGCAGCTGCTCAGCTGATTTGAATTACATCAATACATGCTCGTATAATGAATAATTCACTAGCAGAATTACATCAATATTAGTTAACCTATATTTTAATTTATTTTTCTCATATGAAAAAGTGCAGCGGCCATGGCCGCTCCGCTGCAGTTCCTACGCCACTGTGACATGGAACCCACGTAGAACTGTAGATCGTTGTGCTCTCATTCCGCCGCGACAAATTAAAGAGATAAGCGATCCGTTTCACCGTTGTTCCTCTAGACGCGAGTTACGATTTTTTAATGACATTCATCAACCCTCAATCAATCCTATATTGAACCTGCTGCCGCAGGTTCAGATAGCCCAATTTAGGATGCATAAAGGCGTTTCTTCACTAGCAACCGCAAACCGGATCGATCCGGATCGGGGGTGCGTCTTCACTAGCTAATTAGCATTCATCGACCAAACCGGATCGACAGTGGCGTAGCGAGGGGGGGGGGCAGGGGGGTGTAATATAATAGTTAAGGCACGTGATAGTGTCTCACGTGAGATTGATTGTGCTTTTTTGTAATTGCGTGTGATTTGGCTATGCCAAGTGAATCCAACTAAAATCAGGTTTTGACATAGTTATCTCGGGCGCTCTCACGTTACATTACATGGTGTCAGAAGTGGAGGTTCTAAAATGGAGCACATAAAGCCACCGCCTGAAATGGACTTCGCGTCGAGTGACGGAACGTCTGTAGCCGAAACGTGGAGGAAATGGCGCCAATCGATGGAACTTTTTCTCACTTTGGCCATGACTGGGAAAACTGAACGAGAACAGTGCAGTGCTTTCCTCTACATTATCGGTCCAGCAGGGAGAGACATTTACAACACGTTCAACGTTTCAGATCAAGACAAAAACAAGATAAGCATCCTATTCCAAAAATTCGAAGGGTATTGTAAACCGAAACAAAATGTAACAGTTGAACGATACAGGTTTAACACAAGGTCACAGCAAGAAGGTGAATCCATTGATCAATACGTCACTGCACTGAAACTGATGACCAGGAATTGTGCGTTTGGAACATTGGAAGAGGAGCTCATCAGGGACCGAATCGTTTGTGGTGTCTCATCAGAAAAGATCAAAGAAAGGCTGCTACGGGAGCGGGATCTCACCTTAGATAAAGCCATAGACCTCTGTAGGGCTGAAGAAAAATCAAAGACACAGTTGAAATGCATCAGTGAGGAAGTTTCAGCAGATTTGTTGTTGGTTCATGCAATAAATCCTCGTCCAAAGCGTCAACCAACAGTGTCTCATGGTTCACTACCGAATGAGGAGGCAGGTGCTGTCAAACCAATCTCAAATCAACATCCAACCTCTATCTGTCGAAATTGTGGATATCAGCACAAAAGAGACAAGTGCCCTGCTTTCGGCAAGCGTTGTAATAAGTGCCACAAATTTAATCATTTTGCCAGGTACTGCAGGTCAAGCAAAGGAGTATCAACATTGACACAAAAAGAAGAGGAAGAAGAGCACAGTGATGCAGATGAGCTTGTAGTAGGAACTTTGAACGCAAAGCAGACTGTAGAAATGGGGGTTAACGAATGCTTTGCATCTTTCAGAGTTCAAGACAGAGTGATCAAATTCAAAATTGACACCGGCTCTCAAGTGAACGTCATGCCGCTGAGTGAGTACAACCTGATGCATCGTAAACCCAGATTGATAAAATCAAGAGTGAAGTTATTTGGGTACACTGGCGACTCATTGAAGACAGTTGGCGAATGCACTCTTCCAGTTGGTGGGCATCAGTTAGAATTTTTTGTGGCAGACACATCTCAAAACCCAATTCTTGGACTCAATGCATCACAAGAACTAAATTTGGTTAAAGTTGTCATGAATGTCAACATGCAGATGAATACAATACAGCAGTTTAAAGACTTTTTTTCTGGTTTGGGATGTCTGAAGCAACCTTATCACATTAAGTTGGACCCCACAGTTAAGCCTGTAATCAGTCCACCTCGCAACCAGCCAGTCACGATTCGGGATCGATTGAAAACAGAACTTAACAAGATGGAATCAATGGGAGTCATTGTTGCGGTTGAGGAACCAACTGATTGGGTCAACTCTTTAGTTGTTGTTGAGAAACCGAAAACCAAACAGTTGAGAATATGTCTTGATCCCAGGCCCCTGAACAAGGCAATAATGCGAGAACATTTTCAGCTCCCAACACTTGATGATATTGCTACACGACTTCATGGGGCAAAAGTATTCTCTAAGCTGGACGCCAATCATGGCTATTGGCAGATCCCTTTGGACAGAGCAAGTCAGCTTCTCACTACATTTAACACGCCATTTGGGAGGTATTGTTACACCAGACTACCTTTCGGAATCAGTTCGGCACAAGAAGTATTTCAGAAACGAATGTATCAACTGTTTGGAGATCTACCTGGTGTGGAGACTGATATTGACAATATGCTGATCCATGGACGTACAGAAGAAGAGCACCAACAAAGACTTACAGCTGTCCTGAAAAGGTGTCAAGAAGTGCACTTGACATTGAATAAAGAAAAATGTCAATTTGGAGTACCACAAGTAACATACTTGGGACACTGCATCAGTGCTGATGGAATCACACCAGATGAAAACAGAGTGAAAGCTATTCTCGCCATGCCTCCTCCGAAAGATAAGAAGGGTGTTGAACGGCTACTGGGAACCTTAAATTATGTATCAGAATTTGTGCCCAACATGTCCACTGTCACAGAGCACATACGAGTACTACTGGGAAAAGATGTTCCATTTGTTTGGACATGGGAGCAGGAAGCAGCATTTGAAAACGTAAAGAAACTTCTTAGCACTGCACCAGTACTGGCATTTTATGATGTAAAACAACCGGTGACTGTCAGTTGTGACGCCTCACAAACTGGACTTGGTGCCGTTTTTTTACAACAGGAACGTCCAGTTGCCTACATTTCGCGGGCACTCTCTGACACAGAGCAGAGGTACGCACAGATAGAGAAGGAATTATTAGCTGTCGTGTTTGCGTTTGAAAAGTTTAACCAATATGTTTATGGCAGGACAGTGAGTGTGCAGTCAGACCATAAGCCTTTGGAGTCAATACTGAAAAAACCCTTACATCATGCACCACCCAGACTTCAACGCATGCTACTTCGGCTACAAAAATATGATTTCATCTTATCATACAAACCGGGGAAGGAAATGTACATTGCAGACACTCTGTCTCGAGCACATACAACTGACACAACTGTCGGTGAAATGGAAACGGAATTAGCTGAAGCTGTACATCTGGTAGTGAGTAATGTTCCTGCATCAAGCAAGCGGATGAGAGAGATTAGAGAAGCTACAGCTAAAGATACTGTTCTATTGGCTCTTAGGAACATGATACGGGATGGATGGCCGGACAGCAGATCTGCAGTTGCTAGTGATCTTCAACAGTACTGGAACTTTCGTGAGGAACTGTCAGAAGCATCTGGAATCCTGTGGAAAGGAGAAAAGGTTATTGTACCAAAAGCTCTACGACAAGATATGTTGCAAAAAATTCATGCAGGACACATGGGTATAACAAAATGCACACAAAGAGCAAAAGAAGTCATTTTTTGGCCAGGAATGTCACAGGAAATAGCAAACATTGTTCAGAAATGTCAAACATGCAGGGAATTTCAGGCATCCAATGCCAAGGAACCCATGTTTCAAGAACAAGTTCCTCACGGTCCATGGGAAATGACTGCATCCGATCTATTTCACTTCAATGGAGCAGACTACTTGTTGATTTTTGACTACTACTCCAAGTTTATTGAATTTAGTCGGCTCAGTGACACTCTCAGTAAAACTATCATCACCCACACCAAATCAATCTTCGCAAGACATGGCATACCCCAAAAAGTTAGAACAGATAATGGTCCTCAATTTAGCTCCAGAGAATACAAGCTGTTTGCAGAAAAATGGGGTTTTGACCACATTACAACTAGTCCTCTTCACCCGCAATCGAATGGACTCGCAGAGAGATCTGTGCAGATCATCAAGAGAATGCTGAAGAAATCTTTGGCCACTGGTCAAGATGTGTACCTGAACCTACTAGAATTACGGAACACCTCGATAGGGGAGTTGGGATCACCCGCTCAATTACTTATGAGTCGTCGCCTTCAAACCTCACTACCAGTAAAACCCGCACAATTGGAGCCCAAAGTCATCAACCCAGAACATGTCAAGTCAATCTTAGAAAAGAACAGTAGACAGCAAAAGAAATACTATGACAAAGGGTCAAAATCACTTGCACCTCTACACATTGGGGACAGTGTATATATACAGCTTGACAAACACTGGAGTCCTGCCACCATAACAGACATTGCTGACACACCACGATCATATATTGTTACGACCACAGAAGGCAAAACATATCGAAGAAACAGACGACACCTACAGCAGACCTCCCTTCATCAGCAGGATGCAGACAACAATTGCAGAGTACAGTGATTATTCAGAAGAATCACAGGCACAGGGGAATGAACAGTCTCATAACACAGATCAAGAAAACCAAACAGGTGAAGACACAGAAGAAACCACAGTTGTGCATGATGCGAATGACGAGCCACTACAGCAGGAGCACATGAATGCTCCAAGTGATGGTTCTGAAGTTCAATACAGAACAAGAAGTGGAAGAGCTGTAAGAGAGCCGAAGCGATACAACGACTATGTCAGAATCTGAACTTTTGAAGGGGAAAATTGTAATATAATAGTTAAGGCACGTGATAGTGTCTCACGTGAGATTGATTGTGCTTTTTTGTAATTGCGTGTGATTTGGCTATGCCAAGTGAATCCAACTAAAATCAGGTTTTGACATAGTTATCTCGGGCGCTCTCACGTTACATTACAGGGGGGACATATGTCCCCGGGCGCAGGGGTTTAGGGGGCGCCAAAATAGACAATTTGCGTTACGCGAACGGGCCCGCGGGGCGCGGGCACATTTTGAGTCTTGTTAACAAACGATCTGTAGTCTGGGGACCCGATAGTACAGCCATCAGTCGGGTCCCCAGACTACTCGATCTGCAACGCAAACTTTTAAATTTATTTCTAATCACCGACATTGAAGATACGGTATCCAATCGTCACCTCCATAATCTGTTGGAATAAACAGTTCCAACTTCAGGGTTATCGCTCGCTGCCATTGTGAGCCTGTTATGCACAGGCTCACAATGGCAGTGAGCGGTTAGCCATTATCGTACAGATAGTACACATAGCGCCAGTCATAGCGCGAGGGTAGTTTTGCGAGGGCGGATACTTCCCCAAACTAAATTTCCTAATGTAATAGATTGAAGGTACGTGCGAAGGCATAGGTTGCTTGCGGAAGCAAATGCAGTGTATGCGAAAGTATCATGTTTTTTTGGCTTAAAAAATAAAGTTGCAAAGCGGCTGGGGCTCCGCCCCAGACCCTTTGGGTGAGCTTTGCATACTCCCTTGCTGGTATGATCGAGGCCCGGCATACCCCTCTCCGCCCTTGCAGCTACCTACCAAACCTCGCTGCAAAATCCTAGATCCCTTTATTTGTAGGGGGGTATGCCTTTATTTGTAGGGGGGGGCGCCATTATTTCATTATGTCCCCGGGCGCTCAACCACCACACTACGCCACTGCGGATCGATCCAGTTGGGGCGTAACCCATGACAAAATGGCCGCTGTGCAACTATGGAGTAACGAGACTTGCCCTTTTTGTGCGATTTTGGAGGTTTCTTTTTCGTAGTTGGAAGTAGGCCGCTAAGGCTAAGCAAGCATATACCAGTGCTTAGCCTTAGCGGCCTACTTCCAGCTACGAAAAAGAAACCTCCAAAATCGCACAAAAAGGGCAAAAAAACGTCGGCGGCAACGCGCTAGGAGATGTATTCAAGTATGAATATATCTCCTAGCGTATTGAATACATCTCCTAGTATTCAAGTATATATTCGTTGTGAGCAGTACATATCCGCTGATAAATCAACTTATTTCGTACAACGCCGTTCAGCTGTCGCTGAACGTCAGCTGCCCCCCAGATTCCCACCGACGTTCTAGCGTTACTCCATAGTTACACAGCGGCCGTTTTGTCATGGGTTACGCCCCAACTGGATCGATCCGGTTTGGTCGATGAATGCTAATTAGCTAGTGAAGACGCACCCCCGATCCGGATCGATCCGGTTTGCGGTTGCTAGTGAAGAAAGCCTTAAGGCTAGAAAATAAAAAAATTTGAAAACTTGAAAAACTACCCAGAAGGGTGATTTTGCTGGACACTGTCCCATGTAATTATAAACAAATGCAGTAACCATGGGTTACCGTGCAGCAGGCCATCGTTCTCCAAGTTGAGACAGAGTGACGCGGCCTCCATCTTGAAAGGGAGCGGGTTGGCAAACTGCACGGTCACCTTGGCCTCCTCCCCAAGCCCCAGGTGGGAGGAGGAGGTCTGGACCTCCATCTTGCACTATTGGGGGCGGTGGGTCCAACGTACACCTTGTGCTCAAACACCTGCACCGTCCCGCTGTGAGCCAGGAGGATGTCGAAGAGAAGGTACACCCTTTCCCCGGGGAACTCGGTGAATATTCGCTCGGCGGCCTCCATCTTGAGGACCTCCGTTGCCCCGATGTTGATGCGCTGACGAACCGCCTTCTTGTCCACGCTGCGTAGGACCCTCCCTGTGTACATGACGGCAGAGCAGGAGACATGGCCGCACACGTCCACAGCGCGCTTGTTGCCGACGTTCTTCACGTGGACCTCCAGGGATATGTCACTGCCCGGGCGGTGGGAGACCTCTGGTACGTGGAAGGAGACCTCGTAGTTGGCCTCCACCAGCTCCTTGTAGTTACTGTACAGGGCGCGGCGATCGTCGTCTGAACTGTCTGGGTACTTGTACTGATGGGGGAGGGGGAGACGGGTTAGGGGAGAAAATATACGTTTCTGTCGTTTGTACGGAGTTAAATTAGACAGAAACTAAGCTCCCTCCCAATGCCATTGGTCAGCCAGCACGTGGTGGCCACGTGGGGGGTATATGTAGGGTGGAAGGGGCGTAACAGTTCAGTCTAAGCGTTTGTGCACACCGAGAACTTTCTGCACTATGGAGCAAGAAAACGATACTCAAGCGGGCACGTCAGGCACCGGCGCGTCAGGCACCAACACGTCAGGCACCAGCACATCAGGCACCAGCACGTCAGGCACCAGCACGTCAGGCACCAGCACGGACGTCGTCTCGCACATTCTTCTTGGGCTGCAGGCCATGCAAAATGAATTAAAAAGTGCCAGGACGAGACTGCGCGGATGGTGAGAGAGAGCCAAATTGAGTCCGCACGGATCAGCGCGAAGGGGAAGAAGCCGGCGTACACCTTCAAGAAGAAGGGAAATGAAATCCAGTCCGCCTTCATTGACAAAGTGACGGAACAGGTGGCTTCGGCAACAGCGCGGATTGAGGGAGTGACGGCAGCGGACGAGAGCGGGGCAGCCCATCTGGATAGAGCGAAGGAAGATCTGCAAGAAGGTATCAAACTTCTTTCCCGCAGGCAGAAAATGATCAAATTCGCCGATCGGTCGGACTCCAGATGGGCAGTCGTAGAGGAGTACGAGGACGATGCACTGGCGTCGAACTCTGAAGACGAGCGAAAGATGGAGAAGGCCGAGAGGGCAGCTGAGAGGAAAGTGGCAAAGAAAAGGAGGTTGAAGGAAAGTAAGACAAGGGAGGAGGCTGCCAAGAAGGGTGGGTTGCGGCTTAGTATGGAGCCAATGATGGCTTTTGCACCGGTAAAGCCCCCCATGGCTCCTAAACCGATGGCGCCGAAACCCTCAGGAGGGTACTTCCACTGTGGGGAGCTGGGGCATTTCCGTAGGGAGTGCCCTAAGGCATTGGCCAGTGTGCCGTATCCTTTGCCCAATGTTAGTGAGCACATGGCTGGTGAGAGCATATGTGGGAGGGGTAAGAATGTGACACACAATGGTGGGGAATGTATGAAGGAATTAACACCTGATATTGTTGCCTGTGAAGGTGAGGGAGGGCATGGCAGGTGTTGGGAGGTGCAAGAGGGCGATGCAGGTACATGTAGTCCCCACATTGCAAATCCGAGAGCAGCTAGTCAATTATATTTGTTTTTTTTTTGCAGTTAGCGGCAGTTTTCTGAATGCGTCCATACATTTTCTATGGACATTGAATTACGCAATGACCGAATATGGCGTAATCCTTTTGACCGCCAATTTCTCGATGTTTCCAACGTGATCAGTACTATTAATCAACGACAACTGAATAGCACGTACGCGGCGCACATATTCGATTCGGCATGAGTGTTCTCGAGCGCGCATTGGCGAGTGGTGTTTATTTATTACTTCGGGGGTGAGTATTATTGTTAACCACGTACTTGTTGGTAGGGCCTAGGCCATACTAGGCCCTGCCTTAGCTAAGCCACTGGGACTCAGACATGTCTTGTACTTTAACCTGACCTTTTTTATAGTGTCTGAACCAGAGAAAAAATCACAACCTGCTCGATCGTCGTCGTTCTTTATGTCGTATTTATTTATCAACATTCTATTAAAATTAATTGAACCTGTTGTTGTATAGTTTATTAATATCAATTTATGTTGGGATCATCAATGTACGGTGCATATACGAGATATTGATACCTCAGTCAACACGCAATCGAGTGTACTGACTACACTTCAGGGGTGTTGGCTGTAACACTCCTGAGCCGGTTGCTACTACACCCCAGGGGGTGTCATTTTTAAACATGCGTACGAACACCCCTAACTAAGTGTGTTGCGGTAACACCTTTTTTTTAACAGTGCATGCATACCGCACACGCCAACCATTTCTGACGGTTGGGGGGGGGGGGGGGGGGGGGGGGGAGGAAGGTGTACGGGTTTTTTGAACCACAAAGGCTTTGAACCATGTAAATTGTTGACCAACCAGCTGTTTAATTTTCATTATTCGGACCATATATTAAAATGCAACCATCGGCATCGACGTCTCTTTCAGCAAACTATAGGGCAGCCTAGTATAGTACATGTATAGAATAGTCGGGATACGCCTATAAAGTTGTTCACCCAAGCAATAATATGTAATAAGTATTCCGCTATATCACACTTCCACCGCCTTCATATTGTTTCCTTCACACTTCTGGTACTAGAAGAAGTTGACATGAAGAGTAGTAGGTACACTACTGTAACAGTATATGAATATCAACTCTGCATATAATCAAAGGTGGGTGCAACATATATGTGTGGCAAGGTGGGATGCCATTGTAGATTGTAACGTAATGCTTTCATCTGACTGGACAGTGGAATGATCCAAGAGTACTGAGGCAAAAAGGAAAAGGTGAGAGTTTGAGGTGGATGGAATGGTGGTGAGGTGAAGGGAAAGTAAGGGTGTGATCATACTGGTGATCTTTACAGGAGATAGGCTGACTGTAACCTCCCTCTCACAAATTTCTACTACACATGTTCACCATCGTCGCATACACAAGATATAAGGATATCCTGTATTCTGACTGTCAGATGTTACGATCAAGCTGGAAGTGGGTTCTGAAGGGTCAGTGCATGTATGTGGTGCATGGTGCAGGGGCGGATGCAGGAATAAAAGGAAGGGGGGTCCATAATGATGAATGGAGGCGCGCGCAAATTTTTTGCTGCACAACCTCGCGTGCGTAAAATTGACGGTACGTATATCAGCTTCATTGGAGCCGTGTAGTATACCACTGAACGGTATACAACCTTGGTCGCATAGATTGCCGTATGCATTACGTCATTGTTCATATAGGAAAGGGAGTTCCGGACCCCCCGGAACCCCCCCCCCCCCCTAAATCCGCCCCTGTGGTGGTGTGTGTGTGTATGTGTGTGTTGTGCATGTGCGTGATGGTGGCCTGCTAGGTCGTTCACATGAGCTATTGTCTTATGTGCAATGCAGTCCAACTTTGCACATGAGTGCAAGGCAATTTTGCAGTTCAGCTCAACGCCCAAGGCTCCGAATGCAAGGCTAAAAATTCTCTATATGATAGTAATATTGCTCGTCAGAAATGTAGTGTGTAATATCCTTTGGACATGTCTCTGCAAACAATTCATACTCCTTGGGTGGTGTGCTGAATAGAGCTTATGATGGGGAACCCATGCAATGCCATCATTATGGGTCATTTCCACTAGTTTTTCAGCATTGGGGAACCATCCTAGGTGTTGGCTTCCCCATTCTTGCATGTGCACAAGAGAATTGCCCCGTCTCCTGTTGTGCTAATTGGACAATCCATCATACTTTACACCAAATATGCCTGGTAATAAAGAAGAGGCTGCATGTACACACCTACCCTGTGGCAACAAGGAACAGTCACCAGGCTGTCCAGATCTGCTTTAAAACTTCATGATCGAGATGGAGGGATGCAACAAGTAGGTCTTACACAAAGTTTTTAGTGGGGGCATTACTTTGTGAGTGTGTGTGTGTGTGGTAGTATGTGTGCTTATCTCCTATGATCAATTCTTATCCATTTACATTTTGCAGACATTCTCAGCTCACTAATGCACATCATCGACACACAAATTCTTGTTTCCATGCAGTCTTTGAGAGTGTTACTAGTTGTGTGCAGACATACCCAGAGACATGTGGCAGAGATGCTTGCTTGCACCATTGGTGAACTTTGTGGTCATTGGGATAGGGTCATGTACGCACTAGTGCCATTGACTTGCATGCATGGTGGGATTGGGGGTGTAGTCACCATGACAACCACTTTTTAAAAAATAACCCACATCTCCCTCACCTCTAGCACATGGAACTGTGCTACCAGCACATGATGGCTGGTTTGGCTCACATGAAACAGTGGGCTGGTGTGGCTGGCTACCTTGCCACATAGAATTCAGAGGGACAAAATAACTTTGACCTGAGTTTTAAAATTGGGTACACATACTTGCATTGAATGCAAAAATCTATGACATACAGGCAATACAGGCAGTGGGAAAGGGAAAATATGGATAAACAGGACTTATGATGGCACCAGTTTAGAAACAGGACGATCCAAGGGCAGGAAATGTGCACATCATAGGGCAAACAGGGGTGCGGCAGTTGAGACCTCCAGCTAGGGTTGTGTTCACATTTATTGATTCAAGCTACTAGCTTCGATCGCAATTTGCATTGGCTGCGTACTAGTACTATTAAACGTTACAACAAGCAAAAGTAGCGGCATATGTTAACAAAATAGCTCAACATGACTGAGTTTCTGGTATACTTGTGTCCGTCTGTAACTTTAAAGCGCACGATATTCTAGCAAGCGCAGCTGTGCGATAGAGTAATAATATCTGTGGCTACTATTACCTTGCCAAGCACAATGAGCTGTCGGCTAGTGTCGTGTGGGCCAGAGTGTGGCTAAGCACATGGAACGGTGTGGCGGCAGCTGCTACACTACTACGCACGCATAATCATGGCACTTAAGCTTGTAATATGCCCTCGTTCCCAGAGGGGAATGTCGGTTCCATTCCACAGGGTCTGTGATCGTGATAGGGAATAAATTGGGAAATTAAACAATGCCCGCACGACGCCTTTTTTCAAAATTTCAATTTTTTAATTGAAATTTTGAAAATTTGAAAAAACCTCGCTAGATCAATTATTCACGTAGTGAAAATTACAAATATCATCAAGAATCGGCAATTAGTGAGTCAAAATTGCAAATTCAAATAAATTGAACAATTGAAATATTGAGTGGCGGTTTCTTACACGGACCGTATACGGACCCTAGAAGGCTGCCCAAATTCAACATGATTGCCATTTAATCCCTAATTCATATGTGATCAAAGAGATAGCTGTGACCTCAGCACCAGTGTCCAGCTTAAACTTGATTCTTGTATTGAAGAATAAAACCTGAGCAAACCATGCTCTCTCTCCATTGGCCTGTGTACTGCATCCAAGAACAGCTCCTCTTCATCCAGGTGTTCTGGCTGTGTATCTGCTCAACCCGTGTTAAACGGCATACGTGGTCAAAGTGTCCCTTACGGCTGGACATTTAGTTTGATAATTAGAGCGTTACGGTATATGGTGTAGAAATCATGGCGATTAGCCTCATTATCGACACCATGTGTTCAACGATGTGCCTTGCAAGATGCTTATATCTGGTGTTATTATAAACATATGCAGTAGTACCAGCAATCATCTGGCTTCAAGACACACACCTGAAACAATAAATTACGCTTTCCAATTAATATACGCGCCACGTTTTCATAGGCATATGACGTACGGCAAGATCGAAAGATGCGCAAATTGCAAATTTTCCCACAGATAAGTCTGACACACAGGCAATGTGAAAGCTTCAAGCAGTTGGTTTATGTCGTCCACTAAGCGCGGCCGGCTGTTTTCGGCCTGAGTGGGCTGCCTGTTTTCTATGAATAATCATGACCCATACAATTGAGTACCATTGCCAACACGTTCAGCTGCATTGCAAAGTGTGAAAAACGCATGTCTTATAAGAGAGCAAGCAAAAGGTCACCATACACAACTATTCAGGCCTTGCATAGTGTGGCATGTCACTCTGAGGAGGATGCAGCATGACGGTATCCCCAAAGCCCAGCTAATAGTGTAGCTCCTGCAAGCAATGACTTCAAATGCTAGTATCAAATGGTTGTCTTACTTCATGAATTGCTAAAACATAAGAGTAAGATGCTAATGCATATTAATCATCATTGACCAATAAATATGATGCTGTGCTTATACACGGGTTTTGTAAAACTTCATGTCCACAACTGAAGCATGCCAGTGGAAAAGAGTTGTTCATCAGGCCAGCTAATTAATTAAGGGTGTGCTATTAAGCCTTGAAAATACATTAGCACTATTTCACACCCCAGCATTTATTTTTCTTGTCAATCTGCACAATGCACTCACATACATTGTGCTGGTGACAAACTTTCATGTCAATTCTACAGTATTTGTTGTGCCCTCTCTTGTCCTTATGATTATAGAGAGATAGGCAGCCTCTGGAGCTGCATCAAGCAAATGTATTTGCAGTTGTATGATACATCCCTATTGTTATGACACAGCACTATTACCTTTGACACCTAGCTTGGTATTAAACATTGTAGCAGAGTGAATGTTCCAGGGACATCAAGGCTTGAATCAGTTACAGATGTTCTGATATGCATTTGGAATCTGAGACCCTAGATGTTTTGCAATATCAACAATGGCAAAAACCTAGTCAAAGAATAGCTTGACTCTTCCTTATATGCATGCATGTCTATGAGGAATATCCACAAAGCCTTACCAACTACATCAGTCCGCATGACAACACTGTAATGAAGGTCTCCAGAGTGAACCTTAATTAATTGTGCATAACTTAGGGAAGTACTAACTATCTGAGAATTTAAATCTATTAAGTGACAGTGATTAAAATAGGAAACATTCATTGGTGGAGTCAGGGATTACAGTGAGTGCGGAACAAGAATCACACCTGGCGTAGCAATCACAGCTGGCCTAGCAGTCACAGCTGGTCTAGCAATCACAGCTGGTCTAGCAATCACGCTGGCCTAGCAATTACAGCTGGTCTTGCAATCACACAGCCTAGCAATCACTTGGCATTTGCTGCGCAACACCAAAAAAAAAAAAAAAAAAACAACTTTGCTCTTACTTATACAT
This sequence comes from Eunapius fragilis, assembly GCA_963681505.1. Lineage (NCBI taxonomy): Eukaryota > Metazoa > Porifera > Demospongiae > Spongillida > Spongillidae > Eunapius > Eunapius fragilis. The sequence continues at coordinate 7,722,929 of OY811973.1, read as the reverse complement.
ACTTGCATGTAAATGGCATGTAAGGCTTCTATTACAAACTATATCTCCAGAGAGAGGTCAGAGGCAAGAAACCTCACAGGGGGTTGAGATAGCTCTCCATTTTTACTGCCATTGGTTCTGGCAGAAAGAAGATACAAGAAGACACCTATATATGTTCCACATTGATGGAAAAGCTGCTGAGTGCATGGATAGCTTAAATAAGATGATTTTTATTAATCAACTCGCTATACATAGCTTACAGGCTCACCCTGCATGACAACTAAATCCCCAGTGATGAAGTATGGTATGGATCAAGCTTGGACCCCTGCAAGGGTGGAGAGGCACAATAATGTGTACTATACATTGCAGGTGTAAAGGTTTCTACTCGATCTGTATCAGGCACTGAATCAGGCACTATATGTACTCCAAAGCATTGGAATATCAAAAAACCATGCATTTTCCATCACTAAAGTTGTCAACGACCTACCAGGTTTCACACCTGACACCTTGGAACATCAATAAAGTATGCACTCACTGTAAACGTTAGTTATCGAAAAATACATCTGATTCAACACCATTGAATCTTACTGCCTTAACAACATCAGCTGAGCATTGAATGCCAATATAAATACTCCATGACTTTATAACCTTTAGCTCTTAATGCCATTGACCTAGTTAACATCATCTTCATCTCATGCACTAGGCTTGTGGAAAAGTGGCAGGATTCAGTCAGTCTCCTTCCGGCTTGCAGAACAAGGAGTTGTCAAATCCACGTATGCATACCATGCATCATTGCACAGAATAACATATGCCTGCGTATACGGGATGCAGTTGCAGAACTACAATACAGTGTGTGATGGAGCACCTTATCAACATCGTGTCACAAGATGTGGCAGCAATCTACAATCAACGAAGATTGAACTTTCATGAGTTATGCTTGACACGGCATTAAAAACTCTTGTAAAATCAGCGATATTTGATGATCTGTAGCGCCATCCTTTCAGCCGGCCGCACTTAGTCTATACACTATCTATAGGTAGTCTTAACCCTCCGCTACCTAATCACGCTTAGCTTTTTCCTATGAAAATTGGCAGTGGTCCGCTGTTTAGTTCTTTGTGGAGGATATCCAATTGAGGTACTCGGATAGCGAGCGCTATAACTAGCGGGCGCTACAGAGTTTGGCACAAAATTTATACGAAGGATAGATAAATGGTATGTCTATACTAACATGGCTGTTGTTACATGTCGGTGCAACAAGTAAAGTCCTTATATAGCTGGAAAATACAAAGTGCTTGGTTAGGTCATGATGCATGATGTCATCGTTTCAATAGTTCGGGGCGTAGGTCTTATTGTCCAATATTGAATGGGCCGCAAACAGCCGTGCGGTTTAGGTTAGTTTAAGTTAAGGCAAATGGGCGCGCCCAAGGGCGCCCCGCACTTTTCAAACCGCAATGTAATTTGTAACAAGCACCACAACTATGAATATTTAAACACATGAAAACATTATCGAAGGACTGCATCTTCCAATTGCAACTGGCCTCCTGGCTGGCTGATCTGAGCTGCTGTATATCAAGACCAACATGGCTTCATTTATCCTTGAAAGAATAGCGCCGTTGCATGCATTGATTGAATATCTACATGTATGTGCAGTACAAATAGGAATGGGTACAGGCAGTCTGTGCTCAGGTATGTTAAGACTGGTTACACTATATGTGGCACGCAAAACCCGAGTGATTTAATGTTGTTGTTTGATGACAAAAACATTTATATATTGTTTATTTGATACTGGTCTAACTATTGTGGGTGGGCACAACGAAGTGTAACATCGTTTGCGTAAGTTGCACAACGAAAATGATGAATTTTGCATGTGCTTAATTTTTCGCAGTTCTAATATTTGTCTGCAAGCGCTCGAAGCGTTTCGTAATAGTGATCTAAAAGCCTAGTGCAATGATTAAATATGGGTATCCCAGAAGTAGAAAAACTGCAGAAACATGCAAAAAACTATTCTTTTATCGCCCGGGTTTTCAATTCTAACATTCAAGTCAATTATTTCACCGTGCGTAACAGTTGTCATAGAAACAACATTATATATCGTTATCAATCCAAAGTGTATTGGACATTATTAACCTGTGGTAACGTCTATGTATGAATATTTATGAATAAACGCTTCCATTGGCAGCCATTTAAATATTTTAAGTGTAGTCAGTCTTAACACACCTGAGTGGCAACCAGCAACTATGATCTACATATTTTGATATTCTTATCTTTGTTGCAAATTTCATTTCAAAATTAATATTATTACATGTAATATATGAAATAAACGACAATACGACTCTCCGTTTTATTACCGTTCATGGCGTATAAAATAATGCTACTAAGCTATAGGAAGTTTCATGAGTACATCAGCAATGTTAGGACGATCACCTGGACTCCTTGCTGTGCACTGCTCAATCATTGTCTTCATTGCTGACCACCGGAGCCTTTTCATTACATCTAGCCTCTTTTGCACTTCTGGAAACTGACCACATGCCATTTCCAACAGAAGAATGCCATAGCTAAACACATCCATTTTGGGAGATTGCAGGAAAGGATCAGAGCTCTCGGGAGCTGCATAGCTGTAATTTCCAGGGCCCACAGTAGTTACCTGACGTGCAAAGTTGGACGACCCAAAGTCTGACAACTTGGCCTTCCACATATCCCCTCCCAGTGGATCAAGGAGCACGTTACTGCTGCTTACATCTCTGTGGATGATGGCATCTGGTTTCATTAAATGCAGATAATTCAGGGCCCTACCCACATCAATGGCTATAGTGGATACTTGCTGATGGGAGAGGGTTACCTTTTTCAGCACCTTATCCTCTAGGACTGCCCTTAGAGAGGTGTGCATCAACTCTGTGAGGATGACACATGGCTGATCCAAAGTGGCTCCAATCAATAGTAGTATGTTTGGATGACGTACCAGTGCCGATATATTCATTTCTCTCTTGAACAGCTGCTCGTTGTGAGGAGATAGGATTGCACCATGAAGGAGCTTAGCAGCCACATCAAGTCCACAGTACCTTGCTACCTTCACCACACCCCATCCTCCTCTGCCTAGCTCTTTATCCATCAGAACAATATCATCTTTCTTTACAAGCCACGATGGTGTAGTGGCTTTGTCAAGCTGCTCTTGTAGCTGTCTGCACTGCATGGTCAGGTCCTGGATCTGCTGCTCTGCTCTTGTGGCCCTGTCCTCCAGAGCTATTTGTTTGCACCAGCTCTGCCATTCTGATATCAGATATGCGTGCACTTTCTTGCAACGTTTTCACTGCACCTTCAGCTTGGTTGGTTCTCTCTTCCAAACCTTTTGCTCTGGTATCAGCAGCTGTTGCCTTCATGACAGCAGCAGTAACCTCCATTTCTGCTACTTTGGCCCTCTCCTCGGCTACAGAGGCCCTCTTCTCTGCTGCAGTAGCTCGTTCTTCTGCTACGTTTGCTCGCTTCTCATCTGTAATGGATTTCTTATTGGAAACAGTAGCTCTGTCCTCTGCAATACTGGCCCTCCTCTGTGCTGTTGTGGCATTCTCTTCAGCTGCAGTGGCTTGTTTAAAAGCAACAGACAATCGTTCTTTTGTGATAGCACACTCCTTTTCAGCTATTGTTGCTCTCTGTTTAGCTGATGTTGCTTTGCCATAAGTTGCAATGATTCTCTGTAGAGCTTCAGTGTATCTCTGTTCAGCTGATGCAGCTCTTGCCTCAGCTGAAATAGCTCTCTCTTCATACATGGTGGCTCTGCTTTCTGCAACTCTATTACTTTCTTCACAACTAGTAGCTCTCCTTTCTGCTCCAATGGCTCTCTCTTCAGCACTAGCAGCTGTCTTCTCAAGGACAGATGCAGTTTCCTCAGCAGTGGCAGCTCTCTCTTCTGCAATAATGGCTCTTCTTTCAGCAGTCATTGCTCGCTCTTCAGCAACAGATACTCTTTTTTGAGTGGTAAGCAATTTAAATTCAGCAACAGTGCAGATTTTGGTGCTCTGAACTTGTGCACCAGTATTTGCCTGGAGAATGAAATATTAATCAGCTATTAATGTACTATACAAATGCGTCAAAATGTGCATAACTTCAAAATGGGACAGTTTACGAGAAAAGTATCCTTTACATATTATATGTATATACATGGAAAGGTATAAAATTGGTCCACTTTAAAATCGCTACATCTCCCGAACAGTAAACGTTACTGACTTGCTATTTTCAAAACTTCATACTACACCATTTCGCCATTGTAGATATTGGCGTCTTGCATTTGCTTCGTGCCAGTGTTGCAATGTTCGATACCCCTAGGGGTTCAAACCCGGCATATCTTTTTGCAGGAAAATTCAATTTACTTAAAATTTGGTTTATACGCATGCAGAGGGTTCCTGTATCGGAAGTTTCGTTAGAAACTTCTATATAGGATTTGACCCCGACTATGAATGTCATTAAAAAAACGCGACCCGTCTGTAACAACACTCCCGACGATCGGATCGTGTAGCTTGTTTTAGCAATCGATCTAGAAGTCAAAAATGAGTAGTTTCGTTTTTGTTTCATGTCGCTGAACCGCGTGGTTGTTGAGAACAAGAGTGTACTGCCCGTCCTCGTACCCAGTCTCGGAACAAGGGGCGGGTCGTCTTCTTCTTCTCCTCCTTCTTCTTGGCAACGCATAAACTCAGGACAGGAACATTTCTAAGCGATGAAAATTTCACCAATAGCTTCAGAATCGGCTGGAGGACTCGCTTTTATATAATATAATACTTTGATAAACAATCGACTATCAGCCTCCTATGTCTTGTATAATTTAATTACGATATCTAAAGATAAACGGCATGTGTATAAATAGCAAAACAAGTAGAGAAAAACTCTTTGGTGATTCGATCGTCGTTTGTTGTGCTACTTTTTTGTTAGTGAAGTTGTTTTTATCAAAATGCCTTCACGTCAAGAAAAGAAACGAGCGAAACGACGTGATGTGTTGGTGCAGTGGTGATGTGGGGTGATGTGTGGGTGCAGTGATGAAAAAAAAATTAAGAAAACAAGTAAATAAAAACATTCTCTACGAGAAAGTTGGTGGGATATAGGATTTGATTATGACATTGGTGGTGTAAAAAGCAAGGAAACAAGGTCTTATCAGAAGGGAAAATGTCATAGTCCTATATTTAGCACATTTCTAGGGCATGTGTTGTTTGTGTGCTAAATATAGGACTATGACATTTTCCCTTCTGATAAGACCTTGTTTCCTTGCTTTTTACACCACCAATGTCATAATCAAATCCTATATCCCACCAACTTTCTCGTAGAGAATGTTTTTATTTACTTGTAATTGTTGATTTGTCCTGTTCATTAATTTTTACTTATTCCGTTATGGAGATACAGCTATGAAAAGTAATTGCACATTTCTCGATGATTTTGCGCCATAAAGCTATTACGACTTGATCCCCGTTACTCTGTGACAGGAATAATCAGGGCCGTCGCTAGCCTCGTCCCCAGGCCGTCAATTTTTCCTAACCTTTAATTGACGGCCTGGGGACGAGGCTAGGCCGTCGCCGTCGGTCAAGTTGCATGGTTTTAACCGGACCACTTTTCGCTCGTGTCTAGGCACCAGTCAAATATTATTACATCATTGTACCAAAAAGATTTTCGCCAGCCATACTGATTTTTGATCAAACATGCACATGAATGTATAGTAACTTTCTTACATCTAATGATTGGCCTTCGAACCATCCGAAATGCTTCAGCGGGTGGGGCTACGCCCCAGACCCCGAGGAATGAGTTACGGAGTTCCAGCACACAGTTGTTGCAGTGCTATAACTTCCGCGTAATGTCATGCGATTATAGTTTCAATTCAGAATAACCGGACCACTTCTATTAGTTAAAGGCGGCGACTGCGACTTCTCGTGCCATACCTTTTGATGCCCATATAGTGAACCATAAAACAAATGGGACTTCTCGCTTCTAGTCTCGTTAAGGCTTCCTTTCCCCAAGTCTTCCATTATATAGAGAAACGAAATTTAAACTAAAACTAAATAAAATAAAACAGTACGTACTTATCTAGTCTAGCTGCACATCACAAAAAATTAAATGCTACACAAATCTGTACATACCACCTTTCATAAATAAATTAAGGGATCGGAAGTGTTACATTATCTTTGTTGCTGCACACACATGCACACACACACACACACACACACACACACACACACACACACACACACACACACACACACACACACACACACACACACACGCATGCACACACACACTTTAGTATACTACCAACAAAAAATGAGTCTTATTGATGAAGTATTTATGGCCCCACCAACCAATCCATCCCTAATAATTGCCAGGTTATAAGACAGATCCATGTAGTGGAGGCTATAAAAACACAAGCATGTAGTGGTTGCAAACATGTAGTGGGGAGGCTATAAGACACTAACATGTAGTCGAGACTATGCAACAGGACCACACAAGTATGGGGTAAGGATTGTTGTGTGCGTGTGTGTGTTTACTTGTTAAAATGAAAGGGAGGGGTCCATATGGTGAGTGGTACAGCCATGAGGGAGGGGTCCATAGGGTGATTGGTACAGCCATCACCCATGAGGGAGGGAGGGGTCCATAGGGTGAGTGGTACAGTCATCACCCATGAGGGAGGGAGGGGTTCATAGGGTGAGTGGTACAGCCATCACCCATGAGGGAGGGAGGGGTCCATAGGGTGGGTGGTACAGCCATCACCCATGAGGGAGGGAGGGGTCCATAAGGTGAGTGGTACAGCCATCACCCATGAGGGAGGGAGGGGTCCATAGGGTGAGTGGTACAGCCATCACCCATGAGGGCGGGAGGGGTCCATAGGTTAACTATAGAAAAGGGAAGTTGGTACAGCCATCACCATAGGGGAGGGGGGGGGGGGTCTACGCGGTTTGTGAATGAATAATTGCTGGGCTTAAAAGCAACCCTTCTTTTGTTGGGAATTATGCTCTGCACGCACATATGTATTATCCACCTACCATATTTCAGCGTTATTCATTCACACACCGCATAGATCTCTCCCTCCCCTATGGTGATGGCTGTACCACTCAACTTCCATTCCCTAGTGGCGATGGCTATTAAACTCAACCACGTCGCCACTTCTGTTCATTCACTGACTTTATTTCATGACTCTGTAGTACTGTTATATATATAGTTACACTAGCGTTTAGTATGGTTAAGTATAACAGTACAATTACCAAAATATACTTTCAACTATTTGTTCACAAAAAGCACTCTAAGAGCAAATTCTGAAGCTATTGCTAAAATTTCCATACTTTAAACACGTTCCTATCCCAAGTTATGCATGGTTAAGAAGGAGGATAATTTCGGACTGGGTACAAGGATGAGCGTTCTCTATAACCGCGCGGTTTTGTGACATGCATGTAAAACAAACTACGAAAATACTCCCTTTCATCCTCTCGTTCGATTATAACAACTGGCTAAACGATCCGATCGCGTCAGGAGTCTAGTTATAAACCGGTCGCATGTTTTTAATGATATTCATATTCGGGGTCAAATCATATAGGGTTTTTCAGATACCGAATTGAACTTTCCTGCCAAAAGATATGGCTGGTTTGAACCCAAATGGGTATTGGACGTTACTACGCAAGAAGCTAATGCTAGACCCCAAAATGTATATTTCCATGTAGTATGGAGTGTTGAAAATAGAAAGTCAGTAGCGTTTACCGCGTACGGGAGATGTAGCGATTTTAAAGGGAACCATTTTATAACTATATGGATCGTTGCACGAGAAAATGGGTCTTGCGGATTTATATATGTTACGGCCCGATTTAAAACCCGACCCGCTTTAAAGCCGGTCGACCAGGTTTAAAACCTATATGCAGCTATAAAGCGGGTCGACCGCATTCAAAACTTCTTTTTATTAACATAGTTCTTTTTATATTAAAAAATGAGGTTATCTAATTTATGTCTATACGTCAGTTCGCCTAGGCTGTATGCCTGCATAGTTCGAGCTGGGCCTATATAGTTAGGTTGGTCATCGGGTCGTATATTATTATTCAAGGGGGCTTAGGGAGGGGTGGGGGGGGGGGGGGGGGGGGGGGGAGTAAGAAGAGAACCCATTTCTATGTTATGCATGCATTCTTCTAATATCTATTGTATACTAGTGCTTTTATATCTAGAATCCAGATATAAAAGCACTAGTACTATAGTCCGGGACAGCATCGAGGAAGTAAAAATAATGTGCCTTTTTTTTTAAGGTGCCTTTGAGGTCCGATAAGAATGTTCCTTATATTGGTTTCACTAGCCCAATTCGTTTTAACAAAAAATTCAGTGAGTTGAATTATAACTATAACAATTATTTCACAATTAGCAGCTAATTATATTCATTGAAAACACTTGACCGTTTACAAAAAAACGCCGCAGTTAGGAACAAAGGAAAGGGCTTATCGATGAGATTGTTGAGCAACGCACTTACCAATTACAGCTGTTGAGTAAACTATGGGTTCACAGTTACGTTGTTTTGCTTACACAAGGTAAGTGGGTGATGAATATGGCTCCAGTAATGAGGCAAAAACTTTTAAAAACTTGTCTTGAAAATCTTATGGACAGTTTTTAAGCAAACATTGAGATTTTCGGTATTTTTAGATACCATTGCATGTAGAATCAAATTATGATTTTTAATTTTGGACGCGGTACTGAAATATTGTCAAACTGAATAAAAAATTTTTTAGTACCCCCAATAAGCTAGAATTTTTTGACTTCACGTTACGTTATATACGTTTCCTTTTCTCACCATACATATTTTACCGAATTGTGGTGATTGATTTGCTATGAACATAATTAAAATACATGCTACATAAACGTATACTTCCTCGATGCTGTCCAGGACTTTAATTGTTCGAGGCTGTATTCCTAGCTGGTTCGAGCTGGGTCTGCATTAGGGATATAAGGTCGATCGGCGCACCAATTATTCCAAGCGAGTGTAGGGGGGGGGGGGGGGGAGAAAGAAGTAAAAGACAAGTACAGCCCAAGCCCGTAGCCAGGGGGAAGTATAGAGGGTACATGTGGGCAGGGGATCCAGCTGCTCACAGTGGGTATATGAGAGCAGGGGGTAGCGGTGGGTGTATGGGGGCACGGGGTCCAGCTGCTTACTTGAAGTCTGCGGGTTCAACTGCTTACAGTAGACATGTGGGGGAGGGGGTCCAACTGCTTACAGTAGACATGTGGGGGAGGGGGTCCAACTGCTTACAGTAGACATGTGGGGGAGGGGGTCCAACTGCTTACAGTAGACATGTGGGGGAGGGGGTCCAGCTGCTTATAGTGGGTTCATGATGGCAGGGGGTCCAATACATGTACATGGGGCAGGGGTGCAGCTACTTACAGTGGGTACGTGGGCTGGGTGTCCAGCTGACAGTGGGTACATAAGGGCAGGGGGTCCAGCTGATTTTCACGTCAACACGTATATGTACTGGGCTAGTTTACACGGCTCAAACCACAGTACACTTCACATGCGTATACCATCGCGAAGAAAAAGTATGGCTACAGTTCCATACTATATGTTGTAATTTCCTTCTGTCTCCTTTTGTTCCGTGCTTCCACCTGAGATTTAGAATTTGTCTACGTGGTCCAAAAAGTACGTTAAAGTCGATGCGTTCGTCGAAAAATGGCCGCTTGTAGGAAGCGGTGGAGAGAAAACTAGGCCATGTGACTTTGGCTACAAATAGAACAAAGATACTTCATTCATTGTGTATGGCTTTAAAATGGTGACAAGTTCAAACATGTTAACATGTAGTGCAAGGTTTCTAAGGTTGTCGGTTGTCAAGGGTGGTTGTTAGGGCATTACGCCACTTTTTCAATATTTCAAGAGGTCCACGAATTGTATGGCCGCATAGGGTGTGGCCATGGTCTCGCTTCTTGAATCAGTTAACCGATCTTAATATAATTTGGGCACAAAATGTGAGGGGGCTGAGTCCCCCCCCCCCCCCCCCCCCCCCACCGTCCAAAGTGGTAGCCCCCCCCCGCTTCCTACGTCTACGATATGTATCGAATATGAACCGATTTGGATGCTCCTACCAGGAGATGTAGCCGTTTTGAAACCTACGGCCCCAGCGGCGGCGGAAGGTATGTAAGATTGGGCGGGCTCTATAAGCGTGGATAATTAAATTCATGAATTCAAAGAGAGCATTTGTTCAGAGTGTATTCCTTTTGTCCGCCGGGGGCGGGTGGAGTAAGGACTCCCCAACCCATTGCAATCCATCTGTACTGTTAGCATTTGGCATACAGCTAACAATCAATCGGGACAGCCTTCGCTTCACATTGTCAAGCACGCTCACGGGGGGGGGGGGGGGGTGTGGCCCTCCCGCGCGAATTGTGGAAGCTTTCGATGCCCTAATTAAGACACCTAAATGGATTTTAAATACAGTAATGGTGTGGTATGTTGTAAAAATAGGAACCCGATAGCGTTAATATTTCGGGAGATATATTGATTTGCTTGTAATGCTATCGGAAGTTTCGCTAGAAACTTCCATATAGGATTTGAGTTGGACAATGAATGTCATTAAAAATACACTAACAAGACTCCCGACGATTGGATCGTTTAACTTGTTATAGCAATCGAACTAGAAGTCGAAAATGAACAGTTTCGTCTTTGTTTTTATGTCACAGAACCGCGCGAATGTAGAGAACTGCCCGTCCTCGTACCCAGTCCGGAACATGGTCTCCTTGGCAACGCATAACTAGGGATAGGAACACTTTTAAACAATTAAAATTTCACCATTAGTTTCAGAATAGGCTGGCAGAGCCGCGTTCATATAAGTTATATTTATGTTTTGGTAAACAATCGACTATACGGTCTATGTAAGACACATAATTAGATAACTTGTAAGACGTAATTTTAGATAACTAAAAATAAATGGCTTCAAGAACGCGAGCGGTGTCAAGAAGACACAGTAAACAAACGGTCCGCTAAAAGGCAACGTTATTGGGAGAGTCCTGGAGAGAGTGCGGTGCGTACCCTGCAAAACCAAACTAGCACAGGAAAAAAAGTTAGGAATACTACAGAGAAATACCACGGTTTGCTACTGCAGTAATAATTATACAGCAGTCTTACATTACTTTGCACCAACTGTATATCGCTGTTATTTTAAATGCTGCAAATATCTAGCTAATGCTACAAAATGTCATAGAACGCATTGAGGACCATTGTAACTGGCATTGAAACAATTGCATTCTGATGTAAATGATGAAATGCAACGATTTACCACCAATGTCGAAATACAGTCACGTGAGAAAATTCTTATCTTTAGCCTCGTTCGCAGACACACAATTCAAATCGTTGGGCGCGGCCCAACATGATCTGCGCAGGCGCTAAGGTCGTACTATGAAGCGGGAACTCCTTTCGAATTTAAAATCTAGGATGCGCGGGGTGGCAAGGGGGTTGGGGGGGGGGGGGGGGGGAGGGTGGGGGGGGCACACACAGTTTGCTTGTATCAAATTGGTAAGATGATACACATTTGCTTCTGTGCGTTTTATTGTCAGAGCTTTCATTTTGTCCAGAAAAATGTAAAAGGTTTTAACCGATTCCGGCCAGATTAATTATCCGCAATTAAGCACCCATACGGCCGTAAATTTTTTTCATTTTTAACGGCGAGCGTCGAGTGGCATATAGGAGCAGAAGAAAGCGGTATGGGTAAGTAAAATTCAACCATTAGTATACACTCCCCGGCATATTTTGGTACTCGTGTTTGGTCACGATCGCTGTTTTGTCTGGGTCGCGTGCGTGTACAAAATACGCATTATGGTACTACTTTAGCAGAGAACAAACATCCATTTCTTCAGGCGGAATAAGAAGTAAGTGAACTTTTCTAGTGTATCTTGTAATAAAAGGTATGGTTTTCTTACGCTAGTGAGCGAAAAACGTTAGCAGCAGCTACATAATTTCGAGGTATGTTCTAATTGATGCGCGCGTGCTGTTTCCTGTTTGAATCCGCACCCTCGTCATTGATGAATTGTGGATGGTGTGCTTAATAGTCAGGGAGTGTTGTAGGTTGTGTTCTAGTACTGCTGACATGGTTGGTACATGTATGTGGGGTTGATTATTATTGGTGAGTGGAAGCTTTTGTGTGGTGTGGGATGTTGGAGGCTTGTAGGTTAGTGTATGCGTATTGCGGCTTTTTGGAGGAGGATGTGTGGGGTTTGCAAGTATTGAGGCTTATAGGGTTTTGTGTTAGAGGATTGTAGAGTGTGTGTGGGTGTAGAAGGTTTGTGTGTGTTGGTGCCAAAGGTTGTATGTGTCGAAGGTTTGTATGAGTGTTGGAAGCTTGTAGGTGTGTTTGGGTTTGGAAGGCTTGTAGGGTATGTGGGCGCCAAAGAACAAAACAGTACTGGTTTGGAGCGCTTCCTGTTGTTCAGCACAATTCTAACTTGTTCAGAGGCCTTCAAATCATCGAGTACAACAGAAGACAATTTGTCTTCCAAAATAAATGTCTCGTAATACGCAGTTACTTTAGAATTAGAAGTTATTTTCTGCCGCAGAGCCTTAAACACCCACACACAAGCCTTTGACACCCCCACACACACAAGCCTTCATAAACCCACACACCCTACAAGCCTTTGACACCCACACACACACTACAAGATTTCAACACCTACCAACACACACCCTAGAAACCTCGTGTGTGTGGGGGTGTCAAAGGCTTGTGTGTGGGTGTTTAAGGCTCTGCGGCAGAAAATAACTTCAAATTCTAAAGTAACTGCGTATTACAAGACATTTGTTTTGGAAGACAAATTGTCTTCTGTTGTACTCGATGATTTGGAGGCCTCTGAACAAGTTAGAATTGTGGTGAACAACAGGAAGCGCTCCAAACCAGTACTGTTTTGTTCTTTGGCGTATATCTGTCTGCATATCACTTGTGTATCATTGTAAGTGCATGTTTATCTCTCTCTGATTTCTGCAGGTGTCCCCATTTTCACCTCCAACGTCTTCAGTTGCTATTACTGTAAGTGCTATGATTACAATTCCTGCTTTTAATGCCATTTAATTGTAGGTGTCACATTCTAGCCCTACTTTTGCTGGTGATCAGGTAAATTTCCAGGATGTAAATTGTCAAAGTGTTCATAGATTTATTCCCCCAGTTGGCATCTGATTTCTACAAATCTACAAAGTAGCTAAGTAGCAAATTTTAGTTCACAAACTAACTCCTGTATCCTATATTCCAGAGCTTCTACTCCAAGTCAACCTGTTACCATGCAAAAAACGACCCCATCACGTCCTCCAATGAAGGTCTCTGCACGCAGAAGCATCAACTCTCAACCCGTGCAACAGTCATTAGAGGTACAGTATTTTTTCATGCTGTGATGACCTACCTGGATAACATGTACAGGGTGATCAGCCTGAGTAAGGAGCAGGAATATTTGAGGTGAGTGTAAAGGCACACTACACCTATCCGTCAGTATATTGATGCCCATGCAAACATCAAATGCAAAGTGCATATGGCAGACCACTTACCTTGTCTCTGTTTTTCAAATTCAACCTGCAGTGATGAAGAACGTGAAAACACAACTAAGTATGAATTGGCTAGGGCCCAAATAATTCAACAGACAAAATGCAAGGTGCATATCGAGTGAGTGTGTGTGAATTCACTCTGCGATTTGGTGGGACCATCACTCAGTTTTAGTTTATTTAACCATTGATGTTATGGAGTTAGGTACAGGGCTGTAGTACAGGTGATCACGGGTTTGAATTCTGACCAATGCATAGTTTTTTTCACCTTTTTGCTTTTTGGGTGAAATCCCCTGCACTTGGTATGAAGGTCACACCTGATTTGGTGTGTCCTACCTTCACACCAAATAATTGGGGGCCTTCACACTTTTGATGTTGCTGCTAGACCACTTACCTTGTCCCTGTTTTCAAAGACAACCAGTGATGAAGAACGTGAAAACAGAACTGAGTATAAATTGGCTAGGGGGTCATTCTGCCTCCTTTCACCCAGCAAATGGACAGCACCTCTCAGATTTTGGTGCAATTTCTCATATATGATTGTCATCATATGAGAAGACATTTGACCATTTTTTACTTTAATAACCTTAATGGTTTAGGAGATACACATTGTTGAATAATGATACACTTCACTGATAAGTTCAACTTTCACATGTTTTATTTTGGTTCCCACTTATAGCCTAGTTGCATGTTTCACACCACTCAAAGATCTCATGAAGTGCACTCAAGGTACGATATGCATTTTGGTGGGAGGTGAAAGAGTTAAACTATTAATTGGTTTATACTACAGATTTTACAAATACTGTTAGAAGAAGGTTGAAAATCACCACTTTTTAAAAACCAGTTTGGACACCATATTGAACTTGGTGTTTTTTCAAAATAAAAATGTTGATTATTGATAACCCCTGAGGACCAGAAATGGTTTTATGTGTGAGCAGCCATTTTGAGTTGATTTAGCAGAAAGTGTGGCTAAGTGGATTACATAACATTGAAACCTCAGCAATCAAAAGTTCAATTGTGAATGAAATTAACTATTATGAAATTAACTGTTACTTCTACATAATCCATAATTATAATTATATATATGAGCGCGTGTGTGCGCATGTATGCGACAGCTGTAGACTCGGTCACAAAGCAATGTCAGCAGGAACCTTAGCTCATTAGCCATCTACTGGTACAATGTACACCCACATCAGTATATCTAAGAGTGCGCGTACGCACGTGTACGTGGACATTGCTTTGTGACCGAGTCCACAGCTGTCGCATACATGCGCACACAGGCGCTCATATATATAATTATAATTATGGATTATGTAGAAGTAACAGTTAATTTCATAATAGTTAATTTCATTCACAATTGAACTTTTGATTGCTGAGGTTTCAATGTTATGTAATCCACTTAGCCACACTTTCTGCTAAATCAACTCAAAATGGCTGCTCACACATAAAACCATTTCTGGTCCTCAGGGGTTATCAATAATCAACATTTTTATTTTGAAAAAACACCAAGTTCAATATGGTGTCCAAACTGGTTTTTAAAAAGTGGTGATTTTCAACCTTCTTCTAACAGTATTTGTAAAATCTGTAGTATAAACCAATTAATAGTTTAACTCTTTCACCTCCCACCAAAATGCATATCGTACCTTGAGTGCACTTCATGAGATCTTTGAGTTGTGTGAAACATGCAACTAGGCTATAAGTGGGAACCAAAATAAAACATGTGAAAGTTGAACTTATCAGTGAAGTGTATCATTATTCAACAATGTGTATCTCCTAAACCATTAAGGTTATTAAAGTAAAAAATGGTCAAATGTCTTCTCATATGATGACAATCATATATGAGAAATTGCACCAAAATCTGAGAGGTGCTGTCCATTTGCTGGGTGAAAGGAGGCAGAATGACCCTAGGGCCCGAAAAATTCAGCAGATTAGAGATGTTCCTAATCAGCAAGAAATGGTATGTTACTGTTCAAATTAACACATTCCTATAACATGACTTTCTTGTAACTTACTACCAGTAATACAATGGATGGTGGTGATGCTGTACTCGTTACATCACAGTGGTGGCATTCACAACAGTGCACGTGTGTGCATTACGGGGATTGTTGCTCAGATTGACGGGCTTGGAATTCCTAGACCAAAAAAGAACTGCACACTTCAAGAACTTCTAATTTATTTTGGAAACAGACTCGTAGAAGAGAAATTAGTACAAATAAAAAACCGGCTGGATTGTGTAAAGAGGATGTAATTGTGTTGAAAATGTAATTGATAAAGTTCATTTCTTTATAAAGTTTAGTCCTTGTTAATGTTAATTAATGGCTGCACATTCTCGTTCCCAGACTAATGAGGAATTACTACAGTGCTATACGATGTAAAATCTGGGCACTAGTAACGATATTTGTTGTATTTTCACACACACGCATTGCTCCTGTGAGTCGCTAAAACTATTGCAATACAGTATTACTACAGTAGCAAAGTATGCAAAAGTAGAGCAAATTTTACTACCAATGTAAAAAATACATGCCATGTAAAACACCATTTTTATAGCATTTGCAAATCACAGTTTACATCGGTTTACAACAACATTTACATCAGATCATATGGAACTACTCTAAAACTTCAGGGTAGCAATACAAACATTTTTTCCTGTGTAGGCCATCGAAAGAGTACTACCGATTCAACGGTATTTAAATGTAGCTACCTACTCTTACTAAGCTTGCAAGGTTTACAATATGATATTGGCTGAACGTTGCATAAGCGTTGCCTTTTGTCAGTGCCGTTACGTAATGTTGAAACTCTAGTTTCATTTTAGTGTCAGCTAATGATCAGATGCATGCAATTATTGTTTGAACTCTAGTTTACCAAGTCTGACACGACTTAGCAAATAACCCTAAGCAGGGAAACAAGGGTTTGTAATAGTATCGGGAAAATGTCATAGTCGTATATTTAGCACACGAACATAGTATATGCTGCTAAATATAGGACTATGACATTTTCCCTTACAATTACAAACCCCCTTGTTTCCTTGCTTTTTACACCGCCATTGCCTTCAAATCCTATATCCCTCCAACTTTCTCATAGAGAAGGCTTTTTTATTTACTTGTATATAAATCCACAAAACCCATTTTTTCGTGCAATGTTCCATATCAAGAGTTACGTGAGAGTTACGTTAGAGTTACGTTAGTAACTCATATAGGATTTGACCCCGATTATGAATGTCATTAAAAAAAACGCGACCGGCTTCTAACAAGACTTCCTGACGAGCTGATGGCTTACCTTGTTGTCGTCATCGTACAAGAAGGCAACAACAAGCAGTTTCGTGCTTGTTTGATATCACAAAACCGCGTGGTCGTAGAAAACGAAACTATTTTCGAAACTCGTACCCAGTCCCACGTATTTCTCCTCCTCCTCCTCCTCCTCCTCCTCCTCCTCCTCCTCCTCCTCCTCCTCCTCCTCCTCCTCCTCCTCCTCCTCCTCCTCCTCCTCCTCCTCCTCCTCCTCCTTCTTCTTGACCATGCATAACTCGGGATAGGAACACTTTTAAGAAATGAAAATCACACCAATGGCTTTAGAATTCGTAGGCTCTTTATACGAAGTACTAGTAGTATACATGATGTAATCAAATGTGTACGATCTGGGCACTACACGTGGTAATTAACTGTGGCATGTATCCGGTTTTGCACTACATGTATTTAATAACGTGCACGTGCGTAGTATAATCATTCTTGTGCTTCGATCGTTGTAGGTTTGACGCTCTTTGTAACTTAGTGAAGTTGTTTTTCTCAAAATGCCTTCACGTCAGGAAAAGAAGAAAGCCAAACGACGAGCAAAGTACCTCAAAACTCGAGACGACGTATTAGATTCAGCCCGAGCGGAAAACTGCAAAGCAGAGCCTGAAAAGAAACGGGCCTCTCAACTTGAAAACTATCGAGCAGAGCCTGAATGGAAACGGACCTCTCGACATGCAAGGTATCGAGCAGATCCTGAAAAGGAACGGGCTGCTAAAAGACAGCGATATTGCCATAGTCCAGAACGTGCATCTCGCTCGGCGAAAAGAGTTAAGGTCACTCAAAGGTATGTCGTACCTTTACAACCTCCCTCTCATATATCAAGATGGATTACTATGGCTCATAGAATAAAAATCAATGAAACAAGTAAATCAAAAACATTCTCTATGAGAAAGTTGGTGGCATATAGGATTTGAAGGCAATGGTGGTGTAAAAAGGAAGGAAACAAGGGGCTAATAATAAGGGAAAATGGAATAGTCCTATATTTAGCACACTATATCAAACACGTGATTTCTCGTGAATTGCCCAAATATAAATATATTACTATCAGTTTTATATGCGGAGGACATGCAAAAATTTAATTCATGTAGACAATCTACATTTGACATATAGATCTGATAACTACAGGTACATGTACTTCTTATAATAAATAATGAAAAATACAGACATGCTTACTCACCTTTGAAAAAAATAGAGAAAGCTCTTGTCGATATTTATTTACCATCATATCAAAGGCCGACTTTTTATCCTATACATGAAATACAAGTTGATCCTAGTATGTAGCACATGAACATTCACTTGTGATGGTACAAATTAGGACCATGACTTCTATAGTACTCAGTGGTGCCATGTATGCATTGTGCATGTCCACCTGGTATGTATGGAATAATGCTATTTGTGCCCATTTCCACATTGTGTGCTTTTGATCTATGTGAACAATGTGGCATATTGAATAAAGCTAAGAAACAGGCAGTGGGGAAATTAGGTACATCCAATGGCAAACATTGTGAAAATTATTCTGCTATTCCATCGATCATGAAATGCCTGGTTATATCACACTTGCATATTTGTGAATGTCATACATCATGCATGACACATGTAGAGTACCTTATCCGTTATGGTAGTGTCAGCATTATATCCCACCAGGAATGCCACCACTTCATAGTGACCCTTCTTAGCAGCTATGTGGAGTGGAGTAGATCCATTAAGGGCCTAGGAAGAGATAACACAATACTCTAAATAAAATACCGTCATAGTTATACTGATGATTTCCCTTTTTTGGCTAGGTGTGAAGGCATCATGACCAACATGTGTATGTCTAGATCTCGGCAACCTTTCTTGGCAGGCTCAGAGTTATCCTGATACAATCCAAAGCAAAGCGCTATTCTCGCTAGATCAGGCCTTTCCTCTATCGTGAAGTTGATTCAGTGTGATCTCAGTTCTAGTTTCTTTTTTACCACCTATATATGTTCTTTTCTTATTTTATAATATAAGTGCATGGATCCAAATATAGTTGTGTATTTGAATGAGAATTCACAAATTTTGAGGTAATGATATTAGTCTTTTATAATTGCATATATGTCAATATCACCACTACATCTATGCCAGAGTGCTTTCATTTCTAGCCACTATGCTAAACGTCTTAAGGAAGTCATATAGAATAAAATGCAATTGAAAAAATTAATGAGAGCATTTTCAGCCTGCTGGAAATCTTATATATGTAACAGAAGTTATAAACCAATTAACATGATTGCTAAACATGGACTAATTAAATACTACTGATATATACTATAATATCATACACACTTAGTAAGGTGCTATAGAGCTCTTTCATGGTCACATGACGCGTGGGTTTTAATTGCTTTATTGTCCGCTATATTGGTGCTCGGAAATATAGTTTTGGTACTTTTGATACGTATAACTCGCGCTCCGAGGGCACAAGTATTTTTACAAATGTTAGTCATGTGTTAGACCACAATAATATATATTTAAATGACACTCCGAAGTAATCCCACACTTCTCCGAGCATCAATATGGCGGACTCATTAGAAGATGAATGCTATTAATTCACGCGATGAAAGAGCGCTAGCTCTATACATAGAGCTAGAAGATTTCATTATTCAATTTCAACCAAACTAATTGTTTCCATGGTATTTACACTTCCAATTCTCCATATGTATGTTCAATGAGTTGTATAAAAAAGTATGTACATGCAGATTGATTACTGCAGTTAAGTGTGAAAGATCGCTATAGGTCAACATAGGGCATGCTTTTGCCCTATGTTGGGCATGCTTTTGCGAAGCCCTTTTTGACATTGTTGCAATATATGGGTGTTCACACACCCACCATCATCAAATGACCTTAAAATAGTCTAAATTAGTATCACAATTCACTAGAAAAATGTGCGAACGTTTGGATATATGCTGAAGCTTGACTATTCTGAACTATTGAATTTCAGACATTATATGCAACTACACATTTAATTACGTATAGAACTTTAAGTCTTTAGAATATACCTTTTTCAATTAAAGGCTTTTGTAAAGGCCAAAAATCAGATTCTAGTGTCTAACATTCATTGGGGAAGACAAACTAGAGCCATTAATGTACGAACAAGCAGCGGGAACCTCGCGGAAACACTGGCTCCCTGGCGGGAACCACTTTTAGCTCAATAAAAGTAAGCAAGAAACATGGAATGAGATATATGTTCAAGTTGTATTCTAGGGTATGAGTTCTATTTCTTCCCCATTATAAAGGCGCGTTTGCGGTATTTCATTTCTATGATATTGATGCAAGAAGGGTGACAGGTTTGCAAAAAACACCTCTTTTGCATAACCGCATGTATGGGTGGTTCCCGCTGGATAGGTACGTTCAGCCTCATTTTGGGTGGCGACGATTGATAATGCATGCATGAACTCCAACTGATGCTAAAGCTAGAAGAAGGTTATCCATTTGCTCCGCATCCATTTCAAAATATAGAGATTTGGAATAGTATTTGTGAAAAGTTGGGCCTTTAATGATTTATAATATCATTACTGACAGGACACTGCATGCTTTTGCGAAGCCCTTAATTAACTATTTTGACGTTGTTACAATATTTGGGCTAGTTCACACACCCACCATCATTTCCTGCACCTCCTTTATCTACCCTTGCTAGTCTGACACGTTGTCCCTGGTACGCTTTGATAGAAACACCTTTCCACATTGGTTTAAGATTAGTCTCGCAAGCCAGACGTACTTAGTCGTCGTACGACGTGAGTGGACTGAGGACGAGTGAAACGTTTCTAAGAAGTACGTCTGGTTACTTTGACCAGTGTTTACATGTTCAAAGGAATTTAATCAACAATCATGGCGGTGAAAATTTCATATCAGTGGTTTTTAATAACGTAACCATACACTTAACCTCTAAGCTTTCATCAGTGCTATAAGCGGACTTACACGACAACTATGGACTGATTATGAACCTTTAGCAGGCCTGCCAACTCTCACGCATTTACAACCACTCTCCCGCACTCCCCTAGCCATGTCCGTTCTAACGCATTACAATACCTTGATGATCCCGGCGCCGCCCTACTGGTCTTATAACCTTCGCTCAATAATACTTGTAACTATGATAGTTAATTCTGTTATTCTTTAATATTATTTTTATCGTACGTTAATTTTTCTATCATACATTATTTTATCTAATGTATTCACGTGCTGCATACGCCGCGAAAATGGCAGATGGGAATGATCCTGTTGCCGATCTAGATCCTGATCGAAATGGTTCTTCCGACGATATGGACGAGCCACATTGTTCTGCCGATACCCTACTTCTTATACGTCCGTAATGCCGTTGCGGAAATTTGCTAACAGTAAGTTAATACAGCTAATTTTTGATGCTCCTGCATTTCGGCCCCTAAATTACCCATTCTCCCGCAAATTCATGCCCACGCTCACGCAAGCTATCAAAACATAGTTGGCAGGTCTGCTTTAGGTAGCAGACAATAGCAGACGGATTCCTGCTTCCAGTCGGTAAGTATACAAAAACGTCATTCCCTTTCAAAAAGCATCTTATAGCACGCTCGTGCAGCTCCTTGATTTGTGCGTATCCTAGATGTGTAACAGCTGTACTGATCGCTTCGGTAATCTCCAGCGCCATCCGCTCAATAAACGTTATGACGTAATTGACACATGACTAAACCACCTGCCTGCAATCTGATTGGGCTCAACCCAAGTTAGGTTTGTGAAAAGTAAACACTGCATGGCCAAAGTAACCAGACGTACTTCTCAGAACGTTAATTCGTCCCCAGTCCACTCGCGTCGTACGACGACTAAGTACGTCTGGCTTGCGAGACTAGTTTAAGATGTAGAAATGGGGCTAGGGAATGACATAAAGTATCACAATACAATCCAAAGTAAAGAGCTATTCGCGCTAGATCAGGCCTTGTCCTCTATCGTGAAGTTCATCCATCAGTTCTAGTTTCCTTTTTACAACCTTATGTTATGTTCCTATTTTCTAATAAATGTACTATATGGATTCAAATATAGTTACGTATACATTAATATTAATGAAGGTAAAAACAGCACAATAACACGATACAATGTTGAAAACTAAAGCACCTCAGTACAGAGTTAAGTTCCCTTCCAGGATTTGGCATCTGAATTCAAAATTAATTGACAATTCATAAATTGGAAATGATATAGGCCTTTTATAATGGATACTGTTACACACTTAGTAAGGCGCTATACATACAGCTAGAACATTTCATTATTCCATTTCAACCAAACTAATTGTTTCCATGGTATTTACACTTCCAATTCTCTATATATATATTCAATGAGTTGTATAAAAAAGTACGTACATGCAAAATGATTAACATAATTAAGGAGCCTAACCTTTTTAACCTGATGATAGTAATTCAACACTACAAACAAATAGGTAATATTCTTATAGGCACATGACATTCCCATAAAAATGTTATTAACACATGACTAAACATGTCTGTTCTTCCCATAGCAGGTCATGATTTGTAATCACCACCTCCCCATTACTAATTTTAGACCACTCTACATACAAACTACTCCCTTTATTCCTAATACCACTAGTGTTAATTGTATTCCTACAGCATGCACATGTACATGGCGTGGACTAGACATATGTAGTTAACATCACGTTTGTGGTGACGACGTAAGCCACTATTAGTTTGAGGTGGAGTACTTCACATGTGGGGCACATAAGACTATAGACTAAGTGATTGCAGCCCCACCATACCTTCCTTTATCATAGACTAAACCTGAAAGAGACTTTGATTATGATCAAGGTAATAAAAGTTGTTAGGTCAGGGTAGAACAAGCCGAATAGCTCGACCATTTTATACTTTTTTTAATTCTGCTTGACAATTTAATTATATAATAAATCATTTTATTGTAGGCAATATATGAAAATTTGGTCATTTAATAACATATAGGGTAATAGATAGAGGGGTCCTAGAAATTATAGGGCAGAAGCCTGGTGTGAACGAGTACTGTTTGGTTAATGGAAATCTATCAAGTGCTCCATGGAGGTCTCAAACTGCCCCATACTGCACTCCCATTCAGACCACTTAGACCTCATACATAATGAGCTCATTGAACAAGTACCTTTTCAACAAGAATAAGATGACCTAGAGGATTGGTAGTCAATGGAAGTGTAATAAGCATGGGAGCACACATGAGACTGCCGACCTATTTTTAATGAGATAAGTGCAGCAAATGGCATACAAAGATACAGGAGCAGACAAATACGCTAAGGAAGAAAAGCCCTTCTAGGGTAGAAGTGTTGTCATACCAAATTAGGTATACTACTCGCTTTTGTATTTCGCCCAACGGATCTTATATTATAAAGATATATGCTGAAGCGATTGGTGCTGTTAGCGTTCTTGGACAACGTTTCTTGCTCGAGTTCTTCGTGGTGAAAGGCAGGAGTAGGAGAAGAAGAAAAATGGCAGCTGGACGGAGTGCAAGACATGGGCACGAGTATTTTAGTTCTCTGTTATGACACAGAACCAACGCAAAACTGTTCCTATTCTGATTGATAGTGTACATAGGGTTTGGGTTTGACTGAAGCTGAGAGAAATGGTTGAATGGAAGTGAGGCATTGCCCTCGGGATTTTCCCCAACAGGGTTATTTAGCACATTATCATTCACCAAAATATCAAACTAGCAAAGATTGTATAGTCACCACCTCACCATTGGTACTTTAAGACCACTCCATAAACAAACTACATAATTCTCAATACAAATACAGTCCACAAGCATAATGTATGCATTGATAATGATGAGTGGGATAAACATAATGAAATAAAAGAGAAATTGTCAAGACATGAACTAGTGTAGACTCTCCTTTCAACAAAGTAATAAAAGTTGTTAGGTCAGGGTAGAAGCCGCCAATGTGAACCCCCCAAACAGATTGTTTTAAGTACAGTTTGGTTAAAGGAAATCTAGCAAGTGCCCCATGGAGGTCGCAAACTGCCCCTTATTGCACTGCTTATCACAACCATTCAGGCCAGACTTAGACCGCATACAAAATTAGCTCATTGAACAAGCAAGTTTTCAACAAGATAACCTAGACGATTGGAAGTCAATGGTAATGTAATAAGGCTGGGAGCACTCAGGAGATTGCCTACCTATTGCAGCAAATGGCAGAACACAGATACAGTAAAGATGCAGGAGGTGATGAGAGGAAGTCAAATACACATGTGTGAGGAGCAGACATATACACTAAGGAAGAAAAGCCCCTCCAAGTTAGAAGTGTTGCTATGGCATAGCATACAAGCACTGTGCATGAAAATAGTTATACATACATGTAATAAGGTAGTTCATAATCATTATTAAGTCACCAACCACTGTACATATACCTTATTGAATCGTAAGTGTGTATCCCCCCCTCTTAGCATGTACAAATAAATGGTATGGAATTGACATATGGAAGAAATTTCTGAACTTCTGATTAACACCTTGCATTGAAGCAAGACAATGAATACAATGTATTTGGATCAACCCTTCTGCTTGTTAGTACTTCACCACACCCTACATCACTCACTTTAAAGTTCACATCAGCTCCTGCCTTTACAAGGATCTCCACCATAGCTGTATGACCATTTAGAGCTGCCACATACAGTGGTGTCCTCTACGTACGAGAGGTGAGGGTAAAGAAAAGCAGTGCAATACACATGTATCAATGAAGTGACAACATGTGGAATTACTACATAAAAACTACTTAATTCTCAATACAAATATGCAAGTTGGCAGATACAGTAACTATGCAAAGCACAGGGAGTGTGAGTGCTAGGACATAAGCCCCTCCAGGGTAGTACTGAGAGGATGTGTGTTATGGGCTTATATGCATTGCATAATTGCATGCAAGTAAATGTATATAGTTATATATAATGGAGTAGTTTGTTAGTACTTCACCACACCCTACATGACTCACTTCATTCACATCAGCTCCTGCCTTTGCAAGGATCTCCACCACAGCTGTATGACCATTTTCAGCTGCCTCAAACAGTGGTGACCCCTACATATGGGAGGTGAGGTAAAGAAAAGCAGAGCAATACAAATGCATCAATGAAGTGACAACATGTGGAATTAACTAATTCAACACTACATACAAATAGGTAATATTCTTTCTTGTACATACAAAATACTCTCCTCATTACAAATACCACTAGTGTTGTATACCCCCAGCATGTACATGTACATGGCATGGACTATTATTCAGTTACCTCCTTGCATTGATGCAAGACAATGAATACAATGTATTTGGACTTCTGCTTGTTAGTACTTCACACATCCACAACACTCACTTCGTTCACATCAGCTCCTGCCTTTATGAGGATCTCCACCACAGATACAGTGGTGTGTCCTACATATGGGAGGTGAGGGTATAGAGAAACAGTGCAATACACATGCATCATTGAGGAGACAACATGTGAATTAAACAATGCACTGATTGTTGTTCACATTCACATCAGATGGAACAAAATCTAGTGGCAATGAGCATGGAAACTACAAGCTTGAAGACAAAACCAATTCTTTGGTCTCATTAATACTGCCAGACTATCATATCCTTACAATAGCAAATATCATTTAACAGTTATGTGTTATCACCAAAATCTCTCTGGGACAGTCACGTATGGAGGCCAAGCTCGATGCAACAAGTGTATAGCAACTGGTGTCCTCATTGTCTGTGTCATCTGGGTCAGAGGGGATCGGGTGGTTATTGCAGCCTCCAGACATTGCAGAAAGACCAGACGGGCCCTGCCTCATGCTGGAGGAGTTGCTCCACAAGGTCTTCTCTGTTGCCCATGGTGATGACGTAAGCCACCATTAGTTTGAGGTGGAGTACCTCACATGTGAGGTACATAAGGCTACAGACTAAGTGATTGCAGCCCACCCTACCATCCTTTATCATAGCATGTGAACCCCCAAATTGATTGTTTTAAGTACTGTTTGGATAATGGAAATCTAACAAGTGCCCCATGGAGGTCTCAAACTGCCACATTCAGCACTCCCATTCAGGCCAGACTTAGACCTCATACAAAATTAGCATTAGCTCATTGAACACGTAAGTTTTCAACAAGTAAAGAAAAACATTCTCTAACGAGAAAGTTGGTGGGATATAGGAATTGGAGGCAAAGGTGGTGTAAAAAGGAAGGGAACAAGGTTTTGGGAAAAGAAAAATGATACAAAAATCCTATATTTAGCACGTGTAAATGTAACATCAGTGTAAAGGAATGGGAACGAGGTGGACATGGGAACTTCATGTCTCCGCAGCAGCCCTGAGAGAACGATCCTACCCAATGGGAAGCCAGGGATTATAGACCAATGGCATGCGTTATTCCAGGTATAAAATGCGCATGTTGTATGGAGTATGCACGGAAAGTGTTACACAGCCAAAAGTAACCAGTCTGAATCAAACCTGGTGGTGAAATACAGTCTGGTGTGGGAATGAAATACAGTCTGAATCATGGGTGTTTTAATCAACAGTCTGGTTGCATTACCAGAAATTTCGGACGCTCATTACGTATTCCTGACGCGTCAATGCAAACGTCCGTTAATTTTCCGCGCACGCGTCCATTGACATGTATGGAACAAAGTGCATTTCTGTTCAGTATAAATCAGGAATCGACAGAAAAAAGGAAAGCGGTCAAAAATATAGTTAAGAACATCTTTCACTATGCGTTATTGATGAAACAAAAAAATTCAGGGTCTATCTGTAGGTTCCATGGCCCTAAAACAACACGTCCATAGACACATGTAGAAATTGTGTAAAAATTTGGGTTTTGTCAAGATGTTTGTGCATTTTTCTCAGGATCTGTGATAGTTGCAGTAAGAATCGGTGATTAACATGTTAGCCAGATCATCGAGGAAGGGGCCAGATACCATAAAACACTCTTTCCTCTACTTTTCAAGGTTCCAGAGTCACTTCAGTGGTGTTAGGTACTGAATGTTCCATTATTAATTCTTCCACTTGCATGACGTAATGGACGTTATAATACGGGCTCTGCCGCTGTGTGACTCACTCAGGTATGTTACATCTGAGGTGCTTATAGGCGTTCTACATGTGCGTATCAACCATAGCTTGACCCACATACGTAGTATACAGTGGCGTATCCAGAATTTCAGCGAGGTGGAGGGGGGGGGGGGGGGGGGTGCAGACTGCCTCAGGTCCGATATGAAAAGTGTGTGTGTGAGAGGTTGGGAGGGGGGGATGCAGTCTGCTTCAGGTCCGATACGAAAAGTGGGGGCCTTTGGCAACACAGCAAATACGTTGTCGTTAATAACTAACGGTTACAATTTTGGCCGAGGGGGGTGCTCAAGCACCCGGAGCACCTTCTCCAGGGCGGATACAGGATTTTCCAACAGTGGGGGGGGGGGGGGGGGGGGGGGGGGGGGGGGGGGGGGGGTGAGACCTGCGATACAGTGGCGTAGGGAGGGGGCATTTATCCCCGGGCGCAAGGTTGAGGGGGCGCCGAAATAGACGAGAGATAATTACTTATCGCGTCAACGAACTCATGAACGCATGGGCAGATACAGGGTTCAGTTGTAAACCCGTTCGTATAATATAAGGCTCCTTCCCTTCCTCTTTTCCGCTAGGTACTCCCTATCGGGCCTGAACCAGAAGCCGACAGCACCCCCTCCCCCCCCACCCCGGGGCGCCTTTAGTGCATTAAGTCCCCGGGCGCTCAACACTCACACTACGCGATACGAAAAGCGGGGGTGGGGGGGGGGGTGGGGGTGGGGGTGATGCTGTCCGCTTCAGGCCCGATACGAAAAGCAGGTTGTGTGTCCATGCGTTTGTGTGCTGTACGCGAGGGGGGGGTGGGGGGGGTGGGTGCTGTCCGCTTTAGGTTCGAAACAAAAAGTGAGGGGGGTGCCGTACGCATCAGACTGGACTCAATAATATCTTATATATTTACCAGACACCGCCAAACTAAGAACTACACAACATTTGACATAGCCTATAACCAGTATGCCTATACAGCTGTATAGGCCTAACTGTGTGATAGTAAACAGAGATTGTCTAGTTGTTGGATCAGTTTCCATCACAAAAGTGTGGGTGCCATGACAACTGTTGAGATTTGTGAGTTCGGACTGGGGACCATGCAACCAAAAGCCCCCCCTGTCTCCCAAAGGGTGTGTTCACAGAGCACAAAACTATGACAGAGGTGTTGTGGGTACTGGCCCACAACTTCTGGGAGTGTTTTGTGAGGGACCTATGTAACTACGACTTTGTTAGGTCATATGACGTCGTGTGTGTATGTGTGTGCTTGTGTGCATGTATGTGTATGCATGTATGTATGTGTGTGCTTGTGTGCATGCATGTGTATGCATGTGTGTATGTGTGTGTGGACATTTTACTTGTGTGTTCATTTGTGTCACTTACTTCATACACTCACATAGGTCTCAATGGTCTAGTATTTGGGCAAGCTGGACTGACAATAGATTGGAACTGGACCTCTCAAGCTAGAGGTGTTTGTTCATGTACATGTACGTTGTTTTTGTGAGTGTGTGTGTGTATGTGTGTGTGGTATATGTCTGGAGTATGTATTTGTGTATTTCTGTGTTTTTATAACATTTCTGCATGTTATCAAGTGGGGCTCAATAGCCCAAGTATCATCAAGCTAGACCATACACATTGTGTGTGGGTGTGCATATGTCTGTTGAGAATGTATAATATATGTCTGTTGAGAATATGTGCATGTGTGCGTTAGATGTGTGTGCATTGTACATATGTTATCGCACTTCTGCTAATGGACTGCTTCTGTACTGTTAGGTGAGCAGAAGCTAGCTTGATGTGTGTTAGTAACACACCAGTTGTTGCATGTACTGGACTTGCAGTCAACAATTTAGCACCATGGAATTTATGTTAGTTGGTCCAATACATACAACACATCAGTGGACTTATACGTACTGGATTGCCTTTTGAAAGTGGCACTGCCCAGGACACGACGATCCAGAAACCTACTTTAAATGACCAAGTGCTCTGATCTTGGGTGAGTGTGTCTCACTAGTTCCTGAGTCCTACATACAGTACAGAGGCATTAGGTATTTGCTACTTCTACCACATGTTGTATGAACAGGACTGGTGTATTGGATTGCTGTGATGTATGTAGTGGACTGGTGTGTTGTATGATGGAGGAGGGAAGGGGGTGTGGCATTGCCCCTGCACCTTTATTAAAGAGGGAGGGGTTGGTGGGAACTACTAGACACCAGTGTACCATTCTCACGACATTTGAAGTTCTGAAGCCATGGGTAAATATGAAGTCATGTGTGTGAATAGCTCAGCATATAAACTTTACAGTGGCCAAATCTTTTGAGATAGGGTAGAAATAATTTCACTGCCATTATCAAGGCTCCATCCAGTGAGACCATTTACATGTAAATCCAAACACACAACACGCATATACACACACACAGCACACACACACACACACACACACACACACACATGCACACACACACACACACACACACACATGCACACACACACACACACACACACACACACACACACACACACAGAGGATGTTTGATATCACCGAATGCAAAGTCTCCCATTTAAGTCCATGGAATTTATGTGAGATGGTCCAGAACATACAACACACACCGGTCCAGTATATACATCACACCGGTCCAGTATATACATCACACCGGTCCAGTATATTCAATACATCAGCCCAGTACAACACCGGCACCAGTCCTGTACATTCATCACACACGTGCGTGTCAAGCGTAGGCCTATTACAATCGATAGTGTATGGATTATGGTCAGTCTGCCCACACAGTTGGAGTTTCAGAATAAACAATACTGGTATTCCAAAGGCAAAGAAGTTCCGAGCTCTAAACAATAACCAACTGGTGGTTAAGTGGTGTTTGGGCTTGCAATTGGACACTTCCAGAGGCACTTCATGTGATCTTAGCCCTGATGTGGCACTCGACCCTCTCGACCATCATGCAGCTAGCTGTCGGCATGAAGTTGACGTTGTGGTACGCCACCATAAGTTGAGTGATGTCTTTCTGAGCTATTGCCACATTGCAGAGTTAGAAGCAGGAAGATGCCTCACACGAGGACTGGACCACACTTACCCAGCTGATGTGCTAGTGAGGGATTGGGCATAAAGCAAGCCGGCTGATGTATGTGAGTGTGCATGTGTGTGCTATTTATTTGTGTGTTCATTTGTGTCACCTGTTTCATCCACTTAAGTGGGTCTCAGTCTAGTATTTGGGCAAGTTGGACAGAAAATAGATTGGAACTGGACCTCTCAAGCTAGAGGTGTTTGTTCATGTACATGTACGTTGTTTTGTGAGTGTGTGTGTGTGTGTGTGTGTGTGTGTGTGTGTGTGTGTGTGTGTGTGTGTGTGTGTGTGTGTGTGGCATATGTCTGGAGTATGTATTTGTGCATTTCTGTGTTTTTATAACATTTCTGCATGTTATAAGTGGGGCTCAATATAGCCCAAGTATCAACTAGCTGGACCTCTCAAGCAAGGGGAGCTAGATCATACACAAGGGGAGCTAGCTAGATCATACGCATTGTGTGTGGGTGTGCATATGTCTGTTGAGAATATATCATATATGTCTGTTGAGAATATGTGCATGTGTTTGTGTGCATTAGATGTGTGTGCATCGTGCATGTTATCGCTCTTCTGCTAATGGGCTGCTTCTGTACTGTTAGGTGAGCAGCAGCTGGCTTCATGTGTGTTAGTTAATTATTTGCTCATGCATATAAACACATGCACACATGTATATCACTATACATATCACACATGCACACATATACACAACACACACACACACACACACACACACACACACACACAGGATGTTTGCTATGACCAAACGCAAAGTCTCCCATTTAACACCATGGAATGTATGTTAGTTGGTTCAATACATACAACATACCAGTTGTTGCATGTGCTGGACTTATACATACTGGATTGCCTTTTGAAAGTGGCACTGCCCAGGCCACTACGATCCAGAAACCTACTTCAAATGACACCAAGTGCTCAGATCTTGGGTGGGTGTGCAGTGGCGGATCCAGCATATTTTAGGTTCATTAAAACCGGGCAATTATGGGCCCGTGCCCATAATTGCCCGGTTTTAATGAGCCTAAAATATGCCTGGATCCACCACTGGGTGTGTCTCACTAGTTCCCGAGTCCTATATACAGTACAGAGGCATTATGTATTTGCAACTTCCACCACATGTTGTATGAACAGGACTGGTGTATTGGATTGCTGTGATGTATGTAGTGGACTGGTATGTTGTATGATGGAGGAGGGAAGGGGGTGTGGCATTGCCCCTGCACATTTATTAAAGAGGGAGGGTGTTGGTGGGAAGTACTACACTCCTGTGCACCATCCTCAGATTTTTACATTTGAAGTTCTGAAGCCATGGGTAAATATGAAGTCATGTGTGTGAATAGCTCAGCATATCCAGTGGCCAAATCTATTGAGATAGGGTAGAAATAATTTCACTGCCATTATCAAGGCTCCATCCAGTGAGACCATTTACATGTAAATACAAACACAAACACACACACACAGAGGATGTTTGATATCACCAAATGCAAAGTCTGCTATTTAAGTCCATGGAGTTTATGTGAGGTGGTCCAGTACATACTACACACACCAGTCCAGTACATACATCACACCAGTCCAGTGCATACATCACACCAGTCCAGTACATACATCACACCAGTCCAGTACATACATCACACCAGTCCAGTACATACATCACACCAGTCCAGTACATACATCACACCAGTCCAGTACATTCAATACATCAGCCCAGTACAACACCGGCACCAGTCCTGTACATTATTAGTGCTAGAAGTTCAATGTTCTGTGCAAATGCACTGTTCCCACTGTTCTAATAAAAGCGCATCAATGTCCTCCAGTGAAACTGAATGGAAGTGATGCAAGGAAGGACCTACAGCCTTGTAGTCCTCTTCTGAGTCTCCATCAAAGAACTCAACTCCGTCATCAGTGGTCTTCCACCACACACCAGGTCCACAAATAAGGTAATCACTAATCCTCTCGATGTGTGCTTGGTATGATGCAGATTTCATAATCTCCCTTGTAAAGTGGGTGTTTGAGATTTTTCCTGTAACTTTTCCAAACTTTTCTACCTCACAACTTTTGCACTGCTACCGTGTCCTCATGTTTAGAATGTTGCTCATAATGCAGGCGTTTGATGGCATTGGTGATAATGTTCTCTGTGTTTTGATTTCATGTTGAATTGCTGATTTGTTTGACTTGACTGAACATTCTCACCTGAATCTCCGTGTTTAGGGATCTTAGACAAATGATTCGGTACAGCAGTGGTGAGTGGGTTGTTAATGCATGAAAGTAGTGGCCAAACTTTTTTCTTCTAGTCATTTGGTTTGGTGGTTTGGTGCCACAAATAACTTAGCACACAAACACCCCTCACCACACGCACCCTACACACCCCACACTCCCCTCTACACACACCCCTCCACACACCCTACACTCCCATCCACACACACCCCTTCGCACACCCACCTACACAACTCCCCTCTCCACACACACCTTACACTCCATACCTACACTCACCTCTCCACACACCCCCTACACTCCCATCCACACACAGCCTACACTCCCATCCACACACACCCTACACTCCCATCCACACACCCTACACTCCCATCCACACACACCCTACACTCCATACCCCTACACACCTCTCCACACACACCCTCACAGCCACACACACACACACACACACACACACAATGGACAGCATCCCCCCCCCCCCCCCCCATTGCTTTTCGTATCGGGCTTGAAGTGGACAGCACCCCCTCCCCCCGCTTTTTGTATCGGGCCTGAAGCGGGCAGCAACCCCCCCCCCCCCGCTTTTCATGTCGGGTCTAAAGCGGGACAGCACCCCCCCCCCCCCCCCCCCCCCCCCACCCCCCTGCATTTCGTATCGCGGGTCTCAACCCCCCCTTTTGGAAAAACCCTGTATCCGCCCCTGGATTGTAACACGTGTGTGTGGTGCGCGCGCGTGTATGAATCTATGTATTTATGTGTGTATGTATTGATGATCTATTTACATCAGTATGTCTGAGTACTTGTATTTATGTGCTTGTGTAATTTTGATTTCAAATTGAACTCATGGGATATAAGCGTCCCGTATGTGTAGATAACATTTGAATGGAGAGAAAATGCATCAACGAAAGTGGGAGAGTACCTTTTATCAGTTTAAGGTGATAAATAAATTTAACTCCTTCAACAATTCAGGAGCACTTTGCTACTGGCAGGTGATGCCACGAATTCAATAGTGAAAAACTAATTGTTCGTTAAAAACCAGAACACTATAAGGTGCGTGCATGTGTGTGTGTGTAGGTGTGTGTATGTGTTGTGTGTGTATGTGTGTGTGCGTGCGTGTGTGTGTGTGATAAAAAAAGTGTTGTGCTTGAATGGACATAGATATCTTAATAGTTTGGGGGTTGGGGGGGGGGGGGGGGGGGGGGGGGGGGGGGGGGGGGGGATAAATAGGCCCCTGAAGTCATTGTGTCTAAATTCATATCCATATCTAATAGGTTTCTATTCATCATTTATAGGCATGCCCTGATACAAAAATTTTGGGGGCTAATTTTACAGTCCATGTATACATATATGTCACTTTCCGTGAAAGTGAAGAGCGATTTATATGCAGGCCTACATGTAGATTATGTAGATATAATTCTAACTCATATTTGTATATGGTTAACTATAATCTATTTGAAACACCCTCTCTTTTTAGATGAATGCTGCATGAATAATTAAACGTAGGCCTGCCAGCCTCTTTAACCTATTGCTGTATAGGATGGATGGCATACATGTATGTGTGATGCTCTGTTCATCCTCCTCCCCTCTTCAC